>VYXF01009985.1:15629-53489 GCA_013397295.1 Polioptila caerulea | reverse complement strand
TTTTTTTTTTTTTTACTGTATTACAGTACTTATTCCATCCATCCTTTCATTTCTCCCTAGGAGGCAAATTAATTGATTTCAACCTGAACTAAAGCTTATGGATCATGAAAACTGAAGTTGCTGGTTGTAATTCTGCTGTCCTTTAACAAGACCTTTAAGCATGTGGTTTAAATGCCTCTGTAAATCTGAGCAGTCACAATTTATTCCAATGGGTTCTAAGAGTTCTCCATGCTTTTACAAAGAAAAGAAGACTCTCTTGCAACAAAATCTAATTGCCAGGTTTCTTAGTATTTCCAGCAGATGTTCCCCATACCCCTCACAGTATATCTGTCCTTTCTGTGACATCTCAGCCTTAGGAAAAGAAGATCAAAATTGTTTCTGCTCAGATGTGTAATCCCAGACACTAGCAAAGCAGAAGAGAAGGAAGGCAGGAAAAGGGAAGTATAGGAAATATTTTCTTTGTCTCCAAAACTCGTGATTCATAAAGTTTCCCTGTTAGAAATTCTACTAAGGGTCTTGTGTTCCAGTGGTTATCCCATATCCATGTACTTTTGGTTTCCTAATTTGTTAAGCCTGTACGTTTTTCAGGCACAACATCCTGCAGCAAAATGTCAGGCAATCAACTTTAATTTTATGTTAAGTAGAAAATTACTTCCTTTGAAGTCTGACATCTAATCTAGGGATGTTCTGGTAAGTGGTGAACAAGTGTTCGTTGTGAATTTCCATCACATTTGTGACTATAGACATTGATTGAAGGGTATATTTCTGTAAGAAACTCTCCATAATTACTTTATTCTGAGTATAATGATACATAATGTTCCATCTTCTCTTTGTTTAAATTTTGTTTGAGGTCCACTTTTTAAAAAAATTTGTTTGAAAAGAGTTAAAGGACATCTGAGAACTGACAGCTCTGTAAGTCTCCAAGGATACATTTCTTCTGGCTGTTTGGCTCAGGGTTTGGAATTTTTAAGCTCCCACTTCCAAGAAATGTGCATCTTTGATTTTGCCACCCTACTTTATCTACCTGATGATGAAGTCACAGCTTGAACTCCTTCACAAACCCTGGAGAAATGATTAAAATCTAAAACTAATTATCCCAAGTTCTGACAGTAGCAGCTATTCAAACCTGAGCACAAAATGTACACCAGGGTATTATACATGCAAAATGGGTAACAGGCCATCCAAGCCTGCTTTCTCTTCCTAGGAAGTAAACCAGTGACGTGGCAGAGAGGCACAAGGAGAAAAAAATCTTCAGCCATGATGTTCTCCAGTGCCATGCAGTTAAAGAAAAGAGCATTTGATCTTGCTACAGAAATTACAGTATGAAAGACAATCAGTAAGATTGCAGCGGGACCATACAGCAGAAAAAGTGTCAGAGCTAGACAGATTGAACGACCTTGAAAAACCTCATCTCTGATTCTCTTCATGTGTGTTGATACAAGAATTGGGTGTGTTCCTTCTACAAAGCCGTAAAATCTGACTTTGTAAACTTATCAAGAGATGATGATGATGTTTCCACCTAAAAAATTTAACAAAAAATAGAGGGAAATCTGAATTCTTATTCAATTTTTGAACTATTGTAAACAGACTTGAAGAACTGAAAAAATACCCTAAACCCCCATCATTTAAATATAACACTATATTTCACTTTCTCAAATAAACAGCTTCAATATTTCCAGCTTCCTATTCATATGAAACCCTTTGTGGGCTTTCAAAGACCTTTGAGATGTTTGATATTTTTAAAATGTGAAAATTTTGAGCCACCTAAAATAAAAAAAACCCACACATATTAAAAGCTCTTTAGGCTCTAAGAGTAGAATTGCACTTACAAGTTTCCTAGTGTTTGGCAGTGTACCTTGAAACAGGTACGCACTTCAATGTAGCATTAGTTGAAAGTAGTATTTCAGCTGTAGTCTTTTCCAAAAATTTTTGTGTTCTTCTAGAGGAATTTATGAGATATCAGCAAGTTGTTTGTCTTTAATTAGTCCCGGTTGTTTCAAATTTTGTAGTATTTCTTAGTAGCCAGAGGAGAAATGCAATGCTTAGTCATTGTCTCTCACGCCTTCAGCTTCTGAGAAATTTGTTAAAATTTCAATGAGCTGCATAAGTCAGTTTTGACCAGCAGCCCTTTAACTAATGCCTTTCTAACCAAAAGGAATTAATCTATAGCAAATAGATTATAGCAAATAGATTTTTTTTCCCTTATGATTCATATTTAAGGAAGAAAGCAATTTCTGTCTGGCAGTGTCGTATGTGAGATATTTATTAAGGGTAAGTGGAGATATTTTACGGTAATAAAATTTTTTTAGAAAACCATCATAGTCAAATGCTTCAAGAAATAGGCAATCTAGGATTTAATTAATGTCTAAGCTAAGCTTATTTTTTTATTTTCTTAAAAGGAATGTTGAGTGCTTTGCAATGTATCTGTTCAAGGGAATGTTCAGAAACATTTCACTACAATAACGCTCTTGGTTAACTTGACTTTCCCTTAGTATTAAAACTTTGCTCTTAGTAGCTTTCTCTGAATAATTGGTCATTTTAATAGTGCAGACATATAAAAAAAAAAAAGAAATGGCTTTGGATCAGAATAAATGTCTTATTCTTGCACTGCTGCATGCTTCCAGTTTGCAAACTGAATAAGGTTTGGATAAAGAGCAGCAAAACTAGACAGCCCCATAAATCCTTGGAAAATTATACAACTATCCTTATTACTACTGAATATAATGAATATAATGGTATCACTTTGTGTACTTCCACACTAGATGCTTTATAGTTTGTAATAAAGTCCAGAATATACTCAATATATTTCCTGTATTTCCTCATATAACCTTTTTCTAATACTGGTAGCCAAATGTACTTTACATTCTCAGCATCCCCACAGCTTTAAGCAACTTAAAAAATAAAGAGTGTTCATTTTGTACTGAAACATTTGTTATACGTATGGAAGAGTTTAAAAAGTACATTTTCAGAAATGGAGAAATATTGTTGCAACTTGAACATCTTATGCAAAGCACTTGAACCAACTGGAAACTCATAATGTTGATGATATTCACAGACATCATGAAATCTGTATTCCAAAATGTTATCACAGCAAGCACGGCTGTGCTTCTTTTCATATTTTTGGTATGTTCCTTTTATGTGAGTAAATGATGCTTCCTAAGGTATCTGTATTTTCATTTCAACTAAAATGAAATGGCCAGCTTAATGTTTTGGACTCCTTTATAGACTAGCATAAACCATAAAACTAAAAAAAGCACACAAAATCTATCAAGGGTGACTGGCAAAGAACATGTGACATGTCTCACTGGTACCCTGCAGGTATGGAATAGCTGAGGGTTTGGATAGCTTTTTGGGCTGCCTGTGATCAAATGGTGGGAGATGATGGCAACAGACTCCAACAGCTTATTTTAGAAACTTCCTTTTGTCTGTTCAATATTGCTCTCCGCAGTAGAAAAAAAAATCTTCCTCTAATTCTCGAAGAAAATTATCTTTTTATATCATCCTATTACTTAATTGTATTGATTATATAAATAAAAATGCATAGAGATTAAACTGTGCATAAGCAAACAGTGTATCTCCTTTTTTAACCTACTCCATCCATTAAAAATAGGGGGGTTTATGATTTTTATTATTTATGATCAGAAATTTAAGCAAGAAAACCTTGTGTTAGTTTTCATAAACTAAGATGACAATGCTATTAAAAATAACTAAACATCTAATACAGAAATAATTGTAAAGACCATCTAATTATGCTAATCTTTTAAATTCTGTGCTGGCTTTCTCTTTCCTTTTTGTTCAAGTCCATATTTATTGTTTCCATCTAGAAGAAGGCTATCATCCAAATAGGCAGGATACTCAGCCTCTGTTCAAATTTACATTTATCAAAGCAATTTTTGTCTTGAATCAGGCAGTTACTAAAGAAAAGATGTTTATGCAAAAATAATCTGACCAGCTCCATTCCTCTTCTATGACTGCCAATTTTTGTGCTGTGTTTGGGAGCTTGACATGTCATCAGTGATAGATAGGTTTTTCTTTATGGTTTCTAGGAAAACCAAAATAAAACAGACCTCTTTCCCCAAAATTCCCAGAGAAAATATAAGAAGACGCCTTCCTTTTCTTCAGACACTTTTATAGTGGATGTGCTGTAACTTAATGCAATGTAATTTTATTTGCTAGTTAAACTACAATTCAGAAGACATTAACTTAATACAAGTAAACTGGATTTTGGAGAGGACTTCTGTCATATAAAACTGGAAAACTCTGACATAGACTTTGTTTGAGAACTTATATTAGGCTAGACAATTTAGTAAAAAATTTTATTTTCACATTGAAATTAGGAGTGTTGGAAGATGTGAAGAGATTCTCTTTGGTTTTGGAATTGAGGCAAAGAGCTGAGTACAGAAGATGAATCTAGAAAAGTAATATTTAATCATTTAAATAATTAATTCATAAGTAAATATTGGGTTATAAAACAAAAAAGTCTTGCTCTCAAGAGAAATTGGTGGAGCCACATCTTTAAAAGTTATAGTTTATACCTCTTTGCAGATATTCTATGCAGAATATCTTTCGCTTAAATATTGTTGACAATAAAAATCACTAACATTATATTAAAAATATAAAAGTTATGTAGAGTAGATATGTATTCAGAGCAAGTGAAGTGAAAAGCATTGGCTGGTAAATGTGCATGAGTAATTAGACTTATGCAACTACAAACTCAGTGGTAGTTATAGAGAAAATTATTAAAGGAAAACATTTTAAGACTATCTTACAGGGAAAAAAAGAAAAATAAACAAAATTTCTTTCTGTTTATTGAAATTCATTACCTGGCAGTAGAAATAGCCTACATGCTAGAATTTCAGCCTAGAGCTTTTGGTTTGGTTTAAAATTTTTTTTTTAGTAACATACTGATAAAATAAGGTAGAAAACACACTGTGAACACATCACTACCAGAATAGTCTTTATCAGCAGAAGCAGAACCAACTTATTGAATAGCTGTGAAACAAAACAGGAGGAAAAGTAAAAGAGGTGTTTCGAGACCCAGGCACTGCCTGTGAAGGCGTTAGCATTTGGACACATTTGCAGGCACGTTGCCCTCATGCTCTGAGTCCCGGGAAATGAGCTACAAGGAGCTCCTTTTGGATCACTGCCCCGCAACATCACACACAGGGTAAGTAATCCAGGCGGGAAGAGGCTGCCTTGGGACATCTCAAGCCCTGCTCCTGACCACAGCAGGCTCAGCTCTGATGGCATAGCTGGTCCTGAGGAGTAACAACAATTCCTGGCTTCCTCCAAGCAGGGACAATTTCCCCCAACTCATGCTCTGTGAGGACCCTAGCCCTTGGCAGCAAGCCTTTGATAGCTAATGTTTGGAGGAAATGTCTGAATACCCACTGTGGGCTCCTACGCTCTACCCATTAACTTACTGATAAGGATATCTTATTGATAGCCTCTCTCTTATTCTAGGAGATTCTCAGACCCATTTTAGGACTTAGAGACTGGGTTCTGAAGATTGATTCCAATAGACAGCTTGCTATCCTTTTTAGGGGGTAAAATATATTTACCTGCAAGAATGAAGGCTGTTCACTGCTAGAGTGCCAAAACTCAGCCCAGTTCGTGTTCATAAGCCATACTTGTAAAGGAAATTGAAAAGGAAGGGAGGGAAAGGAAGCTTGCAGAAGAAAGAACTTCTGAATGAACACCATGAATCTGAAAAATCAAAATACAACTTAAGACTTGGATCTCTATCAGGGCTTTTTTTCCCCCTTCTATTCTTTAATGGGTCCTCTAGGTCTGACTGCTTTTTCTTTCCTTTTCATTTCTACCTTGTATTGGATAAGCTGATTCTCCTGAAAATGAAGATGGAAACCATTATTTTTTCAGTAAATTCTTATAAAAGTATGTTTAACAAACTAAGAATTTATTCTACTACTGGCTCCTTCAAAACTGATTTTTATGGGTTTTTTTGTTTTTTTGTTTTTTTTTTTAACATAAGCAAGTGCTTAGTGAAATAGGAGACAGTTAAAGCATTTTGAGAAATCATCCCAAAGTACAGCAGAGATACTGCATAACTTCTGTTAATAAAATTTTTAGATTAGATAAAATTTAGTTCTGATTGGTCAAATGGTTAGCCAGTCACAGCTCATGCGTGTGGTGCCAGCGGCTGGGGTGGAGTGTCTGTGTTAGGAGATCAAAATTTAGTCTACTCAATTTCTCTAAAAGGGATTTAGAAGTAACTTGGTAAGTCAGATATGGGAAAGACCATTGAATCAGTGGAATTTTACAGTCTTCCAGTGAAGTTCATAATAAGAAGAAATGGTTGGAAAGTGAAATTAGGCAAAATCAACCATGAATGCAGCTGCCATTTTCTAGAAGTGCCACCTGGCTCAGGAAAAATATGGCAGGAGAGTGACAGGATCTCTGTCACTTACTGCTTCAGAAAGAAAGAAAAAAAAAAGATAACTAAATAAAAAGGTAAAACCATTGGGGAAAAAAATCAGGGTTGGAAAGAAAGAGGGAAGAAAATATAGTCCAGCCATAATGTAGACATTAGATGCCAGGTGCAATGTGTAGTCAGAGTGATCTGTATAGTGTGTGCAGAGAGGCAGTTACAGGTTCCTGGGGAGGTGGTCCATGCCTCAAGCCTGTCAGTGTTTAAGAGGCTTTTGGATAGTACCTTTAACACCATGCTTCAATTTTTGGTCAGCCCTGAATCTGTCAGGCACTCAGAGTGCATTGTCACTATAGGTCCCCTCCAACTGAACTATTGTATCCTTGTCTATTTTAGAGCCTCATTCAATGCTGCTAATCCTGGACCTCCAGTATACCATGTTCTTTGCCAAGTTTTATTTCAGAAATAAATTATTCTTCTGCTATGCTAGATTGCCTGCCAATAGCACAGTCTTTTATCACATTTATAAATTTTCTTGAAATAAACATCTTTATTTTTTGATGAACAATCCCTGTGTACTTCATGGGCATGGGCCTTTGTAAAAAGTCTGGTGTTTTTTTTTCAGACCACAGCATGGTGAGCTATTATAGTATTTGAAATTTTTTTCTGCTTTTTAGGGACCCTCTCTACTGAAGAATAATTACATTAGAAGAATAGCTCTAAAATAAAATAATTTTAAATCCCACACTGACACAAAGTGGTAATTTGAAAGAATTTTGAAGCTGGAAAGCTGTTGAGTTTTTTGTCATGCACAAACCCTAAGATGCTGTGACTAGGTAGCCTAACAATTTCACGGGAATAAAACTGCCTTCAAATGTCTGCATACCTGCTGTGCTCACAAAAGTCAACACTGTTCTCCTAATTTCTTCGGGAGAAATTCCCAATTTCTTTGTACATACATACATACATACATACTTGCATAAAGAAAGCTTTGGCAGTTTGATAGAATGTACACTGCTGGTGTGACCAAAGGAAAAAACCAATTCCATATTCAATTGAACTTTTACATTCTGGTTTCCATAGTACTACTCCTGAACACTTGGTGTTCTGTTTAATAGACTAAATTTTTTTGTTTTGTCTCTTCTCCAGGGTTTCTCTTCTCTATTTGAATACCTCTTCTTTTTCTTTTGTTATGTATAGGAAGATAATGCCTTTGAGGACTCCCTTTCTCTCTGCTGCATCTGGATGAAATGGGCCAGCATTCTTATTATTAAGAGAGGCTAGCAGAAAGACTTTTGTACCCATGCAGATAATGTGGTCATAATGTTTGTTCCCTTAGGAAGTCAGACTAAACCAAAGAACTTAAAATAACATTTCCACTGCAATACCATGCAATCAAACTGAGAGCCAAAGAAAAGCAGAGTTATTTGATGTTTCATTCTATGGGGAATGATTTTTTTTTGCATCAAAAAATTGCTTGACAGGCATTATACAACTTTACAGTAATTGTTACTAAAATAAAAGATGTCTGGAAAAGGTGTAGTTTTACACACAAATAGGAATAGGATTCTATCAAGCATAAAAACAATCTTTAAAGTCCATCCAGTAGCAGAAAATATTTGTCATACAAAAGTGTACTTCTATGTATTATATTATTTTCAAAACATGTTTCGGAATACCACATTTTCTGGTTATGTAAATCCAAACACAAAATGTTCTCCACAATGATGAGGTATCAGTACTTCAGATTTACATTGAATTTGTCATTTTGAATATTATCCAATAGATGTTCACACTCAGACATCCAAATCCAATTTCAAGTGCTTGATGATGTTTAAAATACATACTGTAACTAAAAAAAGAGTGTTCTTCAAGGGAGGAAAGAATGCTATTGCAAGGCTAAACTTAATGGAGGATCTTGTCCTTATCTTTCCTCAGGTATTTTTTATTCTGTCTTGTTGAATCACCCTCATATAAAATCCTCTGACAGAAACAGAAAGGAAAGCCTGAATTTGGCAGATAATAAATATTTTTCAATTTTTATTAGTCACCAAACAAGTAGGCAAAGCTTTTGCTGAAAGTGGAACGCAGGAGTGACATGACTCCTTAATAATAGTACAGAAATAGTGTCAGGACACCGGGCAAGATACAAGAGAGCTCTTTGTGCCTCACTGCATATGCAATGAAGTGCCAATTTATTTGTTTGAAGACAAATAGAAAACAAAGAAAATTATAGCTCAGTGAAATACATGGGTTGCTTATGCAGTCTTAATTGCTGTTGCAAAAATTCTCATAGAGAGCTACCAAATTAATGCCACAGTGTACATGTATGTGAGTGTTTAAGTAATTATAACTAAGAATGGAAAGAGGGTGAATGGTTATGTATGGATCAGATATTTATACAGAAAGCTATAAATTTTTCCATGTCCTTTCACTCACTATATGTGATTTCTTATTAAATTGAAGGTTTTCTGAATGTGAATTGTTGATAAATACCAGTCCTGCTTATGTGAAAATGCTAAAAAATTAGCCTTTTCCAAGACACATTTTATGTATCTTGGAAATTATTTGTTCCATTGTTAAAAACAGCTACAGACAGAAAAGAACGCTGGGACACCCAGGATTTTTATTAACCATTTATTTAAATGTAGTATTTATTACACCTGTCAAATTTTGAACATGTGCTTACAAACGGAAGGCTCTTAGACCAATGTTTGTTCTCTAACATATAGCGGATTATTAAACTTGCTCTCCAAAGTAACTGAAGTATGACATGCAGTTCTGTTAGATATGTGAAATAAATAAAAAGACATTTACAGAATCTATTACTGTTTCCTGCTGAAGACAAATATAAAATGAAGTTCTAAAGGGGACATACAATTAGGATCTGGGTACTAAAAAAGGTTGCTTATGCAGCACTTTTTTCCCTGGGGGTCCAGTTTAAAGCAGGCCAAGCTGAGGACAATGAAGAGCAAATATAAAAAGTGCTCAAACCTTGAGAAAATATTAAATGCCATTGAATGGATGCATAGATAGAAAGCAGATAAGACAGCTGCTTTACAATAACAAAAAAAGGATCTGGAAAGCTATATAAAATTAGAACACATTATTTTGTTCGTCATGAAAAATTCAGTAAAAGGAGTACTGCCTAGTAAAACAAAGGTAATTCAGAAAAATATAATTTATCTTTGCCAAACTAGTTGCAGCAATTTACAAAAAATCCATCAATTTGTCTTAGACTATAAGCTTGCTACAGACATTGCCAATAATTCTTGTCATCACTTTTGACATCACAAATATCTGCCTGAAATGACAGAGTTGCTGATCCATGCATAAATGTATTGTAATGCATAGTTTACAATCTGCATATCACTTATGCAGGCAACAATGTTCATTTCAGAGAACAAAAATACCTAGGAAGGCAAGGCTGTACAGGCATCTGAACACATGAATCAGAAAGAAAATAAAAGCTGATAAAAAATGTCCAAAGGACAAATATTCCTGTCTTACCTCCTTGTTTTGATAATGTTCCAGATTTATAAAAATTCAAAAGTGAAATACAAAAATACACTGACAAAAACTGAAACTCTTGTGAAGTAAAAGTATATAATTAATAATGTGAGTATTTCATGTTTGACCCTCATCCCAAAACACTTGATCATATGTAAGATATTTTGGATCTGAACGTACAAGCTGCACTGCAGATTCGTTCTTTTTTATAGTGTACCACACAAACACAAAAATCTGTCTGCAAACCTAGGTAGAACAGACCTTGTGAAACTGAGCTGCTACACAGACATGTAATTATTTTTTCATGCAAAATATGAAATTTTTGCATTATATGTTCAGAGACTTACTCAGCTAGCTGGAAGCATTGCTTTTCCAAATTCCCTCAACTCTTCACCTAGAGCAGTCAGGCAAACATTTCTACTCCTGTCTTGTAGAAGATCACACTAACATCCATCCATCCATCCATCCAGCCAGCCAGCCAGCCAGCCAGCCATCTCTCCACCCACTTAATTTTATATTACTTATATATATGTAAGTAAGCCTGTACTTACTACAGAGGCAGTGCTCACAGCACCAAGCCTGACAGATTCAAGAAGTGTTTGGACAGTGCCCTCAGGACCATGCTGTGATTTTGGGGTGTCCTTTGCAGGCCCAGGAGTTGGACTCAATGATCATGATGAAGTCACATGATGGAGGTGATCATACATATATGGATGGAGATGATCATACATATGAGTGTATGATTCTAGGATTCTATATAAAGTGAGGACCCTCTCTGTGTCAGAGGAAATGAAACACTAGGGAGCAGAAATAATATCACATCTCTTAGTAAACAGAGTATTTGCCCATCTTCTCTTTAAATACAGTCCGCTGAAAGTTCCAGTAGATCTTCAGGTTTTTGACCTATTCCAAAATGAGTTTATAGCACAGGTTTTCTCCTCTTGGTTGAAAAGCTAGCATCCAGAATGCTAATGTCCAAAACTTTGCAGAAATGTGTCCTATTGAAATGTTAAGCATCTGAATGCTGGAAGAAAGATTGTACTTACAATTTAGGCAATCAGCCACCCTTTCAGACTGACAAATGTTTACTCTTTTTCAGTAAAACCCTAATGATTTTTAAACACTGAAATTATATATATTTCTTAGCTTCCTATTCAATTTGTTCCATTCTTCACTACATCAGTATACAAACTTGCTGCTTTAGAAAGTTTTTTTCGCTGGTTTCATTTTTTTTTTCCCCACCATAAGTATGCTAGCCTCATCCTCAAGAGGAAAAGAACCCATTTATTAGAGCATATTCCAGGACATTACAAAGTTAACTCTACATTCACATCTACAACATTCAAGATTTCACAACAAGGGCAGACAGCAGTACCTTTATGTTGGACATTTCTTCTGGTATGTTTCTCAATAAGTTGTGTGCTGGCATCTTGATACCTGCTGCCTGACTGACAACTGAAATAAGATTCAGTGTCAGTTTCCATCTGTTATTGAGGAAGTACTCAACACCATGGAATCATAGATTCATTAGGATTGGAAAAGACCTTTAAGAACTTTAAGTCCAACTGTCAAGCCAGCATCATCACCATGTTCACTATTAAACCATATCCTCAAGTGCCACATCCACGTATATTTTGAACAATTCCAAGAATGGTCACTCCACCAGCTCCCTGGGGATCTTGTTTCAAAAAAATATTTTCTAATGTGCTATCTAAATCTCCCTGGCAAAGCCATTTCCTCTTACAATGCAATTGTTGCCTGAGAGAAGAGGCCAATCCCCACCTGGCTACAATCTCCTTTCTGGCTGTTGTACAGAGTGATAAGGTCCTCCTGACCCTCCTTTTCTTTAGGATGAACAACTCAAATTCCCTCCGTTGCTCCTCATCAGACCCTTCCTTGTGCTCCAGATGCTCCAGACCCTTGTCCAGCTCTGTTACCCTTCTCTGGACTCACTTCAGCACCTCAATGTCTTGTATTGAGTGGCCCAGAATTGAATCCAGCACTCAAAGTGTGGCCTCAGCAGTCCTGAGTACAGAGGAACAGCCAGTGCCTGGCTCCTGCTTGCCACACTACTGCTGACCCAAGCCAGGATGCCACTGGTGTTCTTGGCCACCTGGGCACAGCTGGCTCATGTTCAGCTGGTGCTGACCAGCATCCCCAGGCCCTTTTTCCCAGGCAGCCACTCTGCCCCAGCCAGCAGCACTGCCAGGGATTGTTGTGACCCAAGGGCAGGACCCAGCACCTGGCCTTGCTGAACCTCATCCAGCTGGCCTCAGCCCATCGAGCCAGCCTGTCCCGATCCCTCTGCAGAGCCCTCCTGCCCTCCAGACAGCCAATTCTCCCCCTCAGCTTGGTGCTGTCTCTGAACTTTTTGAGGGTGCACTCCTGAAATGACAGGAGAAATAAAGGAAGACACTCATAAGGACACTGTCTCTCTGAAGAATCAGCACCACGAAATAGCAAAATTAATCTGACACTTTTAGAGTGTTTACTTAGTAGCTCACAGACCTGGGTCATACAGTGTAATCAGCCTTTCTCAGCATTGTCACTCAGATTGAATTCCCCCATACCAAACAATCTTTGGTAGCAGTAATTGCTTTCAGGGGCACTCAAAGAGCAAGAAGAGTACTGGGAAGCCTCAGCAGGAGAATCTGTGCATGACAAAGATGAACAGGAGATATCAAAGCATACAAGGGATTTTTGAAAGGCTGGAACTGATAAATATGAGTAGCAGTTCGTGGCACAGAAAGGAAGAAACTCCTGCTTTTTTTCCCAGCCCCTAAGCTGCAAACTATTTTGCCTATCTCTTTGAACCAATCATAGCACATACTTTCTTAACAATTCCACAGTAAGTTTTTCATGTAATTACTGGTTTATGCCTGTGCCAGATACAACATAGCAGCAGAATCTTTGTATTGGTGAGCAAGCAATACACAGGTATAGTCAGAGTGCCAAACATTTTCAAGAATAATGCAATTGTCTTTGTCTAAGAAGGGTGAAGGGTTGGGCTAATAAAGAAATGGGCTTCCCTTTGAGGGAAGAAGAGGGGGGAGAGAAAGAGAATGGATGACAAAATACAAGTTAAGCAGTACCTGCTAAAATGCTAGGAAATGCCACTAAATATGGAAGTCAAAGTGATATAAAGTGACCTGGTGCCTGCAAAATTAATTATAGGGACCCAGGAGAGGGGACGAAACCATAACTACAAGAAAGAGTATGCCTTTTCTGCATGTAAACACACATACACACAGAGGAAGAAATCCCAGCCCCTATATTTCCCATTCCTGGGGAATTTTCAGCATCTGTACCCTCCTCCATTTTTCAATTGCTAACCCGATGATGACAGCTGAAGTGGTTGTGGAACCAACACCCAGAGAGAGAAAGGAGGAAGCTGAGACTTTGGCTGTGTGTTACCCTGGTCAGACTGTGTATTTCTGCAATGATTTTATCATCTCATCTCCCATCACAGACAGATGCGCAAAAGAAAAAGAGAAGTGAAAAAACCACAATACAATTCCAGACATCTCTGCTGCCAAGTACGTATTTTGGTTGCTTATTCAGCTCTATTTTAGTATTTTATGTTTAATGATTCACTTTTCATCTGGGAGTCTGTTAAAACTCTATCAAGGCTATGAGCAGTCTAGAGCTGGGTTTTTGAAACAAAAGCAATTATAAGCGTTTTTAATAAAAAGTTATTATGTTAAAGTCAGACATGCTTGTTAAATCACTACGACACTTCTCTCTTAAAACCCATCTGCTATTCAAGTGCCTAAACAGAAGTGAAGATTTTCTTAAAGTCTAGTTCCAGTCCTGCTGAGTCAAACAATATTTAAGTTTATTGAAACTACAGGATCAAGCTTCTGCAAGCAAAATGCTAGACTTCCCTTCAGTAACTGAATGTCATGAAAATCTCTTATAGGCTTGTACTTCATGAAAAAGAAACAGAATTCTGGAGTCAGGGGTAAATAAAAATCTTGACCATGTTATACAAGGGCATTTTTACTCTTCAGAAATCTCCAATACTACAAGAATTGTTCTTTTGAATTAGAACAAAACTGAAAAATATACACATTTTGCAGAGGCCAATGCAATAAAAATTATTTTCCAAAATTCACTGAAATGAAACACTTTATTACTTTAAAGAACATTTGAATATTTGACTCAGTATTTCAAATTAAATATTTTAGATGAAATTGAGATCTACAATGGAAAGACAAATACCCATTTGACACTGGAAATTTTTCTTCACATCAGGAATTTAAGAAAAAGTAGGATTTTCTTGCTTGGAAGAAAACACATAAAAATGGAAAACATTTTTGCTGAAACAAATAGTTTTCTATGTCTTATTTTACCATTAACTGGTAACATTTTTGGCTAGCAACATTTCTAAACTACTATTTTTAGTCTGTATTATGTGTACTGATTTCTGATGCTTGGATTCTCCACAGTCATCCCTGTATTGAAATATTTTGACAAGTGTCTCCAGTGATTGAATATTTATTTTCTACACAATTAGAGTGATTTTTTTTCCCCCTCACACACAATTTAGATAAACACAAAAAACCCATTTGTTTTAACAATAACTATACTGTTCTAACCCACACTAATTCCTGAACTATGCCTTAAAATTGTCAGGAGACTATAAACTGGGAAGAACTCTCCCTGGAAGTGTTCAAGTCCAGGCTAGATAGGGCTTGGAGCAACCTGGTCTTGTGCAAGATCTCCCTGCCTTTGGCAAGGGGTTGGAACTAAGTGATCTTTAAGGTTCCTTTCAACCCGGGCCATTCTGTGATTCTGATTCTATTTTAATACATCAGTCAACAAAAATAGCATTGTCTCTTAGAGAAAGGTAACTTCAGCTTTTTTCAACTGAGAACAGTAAGATGACTGCAACTAAATTGTATTTTATTTAAATGTAATGAAAACTATTGTTCTCCTCATCCTACCTACCTAAAATATAAGGTGATTTGCTCCTAGTACCCAGTTACTCGCTGTTATATAGTCTGGAGTGAATTTGGAAAATTCATTCTTTTAGTCTCTAATAGTTGCTGCATCCCACTTGATTTCCTTCTTGACAGCTCAAAAACTCCTTTCTTTCACTTGAATACTTATTTCCTGCCGCTTTCACAAAAGTAAACACCTCAATTGGTTTTGGATGCTGATGTCAAGATGTACCTGTGAGAAACCTCATTTATTAACAAACCTGAAATCGGAATTTACACTTGGCTTCAGAACTGAGTCTGCAACAGAAAGAAGGAGCTATTGAGAACCCTTCATTTGGCTGTGTGGCTCTTCAGAGGGTTTGGTGCTCCTGATTCCTCCCTCCATGTGCTGGTGAACTAGAGAGCTTGGGCTTCGTGCTGCCATCCTGTGGCCAAGGAAATGATTAAGGATGGTCTCTAAAAATTCTACACTGTTACACACCAGAATAACTGGAAATTGGGGAGGGGGTGGGGGCGAGTAGTGGGAAATATGTGTTTATACTCCTAGAGAATTGTATTAAATCATGTTTAGTTAAAGGAAAAGAAGAAAAAGACTCAGCCAAGGAAATCTTGGATACCAAATAACAAACATAAATTGTTAAGCATTGGAGTCAGACTAAGTATTAGTAAACATGTATGGTAGCCAAGTTTGGTTTATGTGCCAAGTGGATCTCTGTAGAAACATCCCTTTGTTGGGATTCAGCTTCCTTTCAGAAGGATTAAGTCAACAGTGATGTGAATTTTTGGCTATCCATCACTTCCTGCCGTTGCTGTGCCCTCAAAGGCAAGCCTTAACCTCTACTCAAGAAACTGTGTTTGGCTGTACTTTCTGCAGCTGAAGTACCCAAAATGTTTTTAGGACCTCTGACTGCAGGAATTCAAATGCTACCTCTGGGTTTGCTGGAAGCCCTTTTCCGTTGCTGCCACTCTGACTTGGACATGTCTGTGTCCACATTCAACCCTGTATGACCAACCAGTATTACACTCAGATGTGTAAACAGGAATCTGAATCATTGATTTCTTCTCATCTTTGCTCCACACATTGGTAGTTATGCCTAGGACTGATATTCTGAAGCTGTTTCCTCTTGGCCGCTACCTGGTCTCCTAACTTGTCCTTTAATGCAGAACAAGGCTTGCACAGTTTGTAGGCTCAGTAGTGACCTCTGGAATCCACCTTGTTAATTAGCTTTTTAGGCATTGATGGTAAATTTGTCATTCAGAATAAAAATGAAAGTTTCTTATTCTCATATTTCATTATTTATCTGTGTATAAGTACATTGTTCAGACATTTAATGGAATCTACTTTAGTAGAGAAAGCCTGAACCCAACCACCTAATTTATGGTACATAGTAAGATGGGACATACCTTTCACTAGTTCAGAAAAAATACCTTACTTAACACTGACCCTTAAACAATGCTATTTTCTTTTATTTCTCCTTCATTGGGGGGCGGGGGGGAGAAAAGGAAAATAAAAAAGAAAGCATCTGCTCTCACTTTTCTTGAGTGAAAGATCAGACCAGGTTAGCAAAGAATTTATGATTTGCACTTCCTGATGCAAAGTTTGTGGCAGATCATAGTAGATTCTACATATTATAGTTATTAACTGAAGGCACTGCTGCTTCTTGTCTATTAAAACTTGTCTGCTTCACTTAGTTAGTTTCAAAGCTCTTGTTCTGTCATATTTATTTGTAAGTAAACCAAATACCAGCAGCTGGGAAGGAAACAAAATAGGTACCTCCAAACAGCTGCACCATAGCCAGATAGATTGCTGACATGCACGCACAGAAACTGGAATAAAGCATATCCTTAGAGAGAACTTAAAATTTACAATTGTAGACAGATGGTTCCTTCAGCCTTTTGGTCCAGATTTGCAAGAAGTTATTCAAAGCAAATCAATCCAGAATTAGTTTCTCTTGGACAATGAAATAAATTGAAACCTGTGGAAAACACTACAAAGACTGTTTTTTATCCTTGAAAACATTATCTCATATTTCCTTCCCTCAAAGAAATCTCTCCTCCTTCAGAAGGATAACACAGTTAATAAAGTATTCTTTTCCAAAACAATTGCAAATTTAACAGTTACCAAGTTCATCCATTTTTTTTGACTCCTGAATAGTAGCTCAGTTCTCCAAACACAAATAATTTTTCTTTAATCATAGCAGAAGAAAGTTGCCCCCTTATGCATATTACAGCAGTACAGCCCTTAATTACATAATTAAAAAGTATTTTTCCCTCTACATTCAGCATATCAGACTCAGTACAATTGAGGAATGAGCTAGGGATGCACAGAGATTACACATTTATGCGCTTTATTTCAAGCTTAAAAGGAAAAAGAAAGGGAAACAAAATTGAACAATGCTTTAGAGAAACTGATTCCACTCCAAGCTCTGTCATTGAGTTTCCAAGCGATGTCAGAGAATTTCGCAACACAAAATTTGTCCAGTTTGCCATTCACAATGTAGTTCTCATTTGCTGATTAGTCAAATTAGGATTCTGTCGCTATAAAAGCTCGTACAACACAAAAATGAAAAAAACAGCACTTACATAGAACATATGAAATGCTTCAACACTCTGGAAAATCATCTCTAACTGTTTTAACTGAAGAAAACTTATTAAAATTAATAAAAATTTAATTTCTCATGGTCTCAGTACCTTAACTGTAGAGCGGGAATAAGAACTTCTGGTGTTTCTGTGAAAATTGATTTGGCTTTATTCATCTGAAGCCAAAGACACCATTGGTGTGGGTGTCTTAAAATAAAGCTAAGGAAAAAGTAGTTACTCTTTATGTAGAAAAACATTTGAATTCTGGAATATGGCCTAAATCATGTTAATGTGTGAGGAAACCAGTACAATGAAAGTTTATTTGTTAATGTACCCTATCCTGCAGTAAGTAAGAAAAATCTTGTTGAAAGAAAAAGGAGACACAGTCACTAATAATATCATTATGTGTGTAAAGAATTAAAATAAGATTTCTGGGAAATTTCGTACTTACCCAAATTTAAGCACTTGATCTTTTGTTGTAAATTATTTTTGTTGTAATTATTTTTTTTTATTTTTTTAAATTCACCTATCCTAACTGCTTTATAGGAATGAGGACATACACAAGCCATGAAAGAACCTAACAAGGATCAGGGAACTTCTATTTGAAATACTGCCTTTATAAATATCAACAATCAGTTCTCCACTAAGTGGTCAAATATGTTATTGAAAAAGTTTAGATTTAAAATTTATGATTTAAAAAAGCAAGTGCGTGTAAAATCAAACCATTGATACTCTTAGTAAATGAAAGTCAGCAGAAAAACCCCCCAAACTTCTGATCATGAAGACCAAAAAACCCACCTAATGGCAACACTGAAGATTAATTAAAACAGATACTAAGGATTTCATGTAAATATTTCCATTCATCTTAAACAGAGACTAATATCAAACAAGAACCTTCAAGCAAATTCATTTATTTTTGAAGATATAAAAAAAAAATATTATCTAGTGAAACCTGATTAAATTTTTACTTCAGTGCAAAGCAAAGAATAATGTTTAACACATGTAAGTAAATTTTTTATACTGCATACTACCATTAAACATGTAACTGTAAATTTTGAGTAAGTGCTCCTCTTTTCTGTATACTGCAGCATTTCCCCTTTTGAATATCTGTGGAGCAACGCATGCAATTGAAGTGGTTAGCAAGTTCTTCATGTATTGCAAATGATGATCTAATTACATCTACTTCAGATTAAACCAGAACTCTATGGTCTGTCAAAGCTCACTAAGCACTACTATGTACATAATTCCTGGGCATGAACAGGGTATGGTGTTGTACACTTCCCACAGGGAATGGCTTTGCAGTGGCCTGGAGTAGTTACCTCATTCTTCCAAACAAACTGAAATCCCATTACTCCCACTTAAAAAGCTTCAAGCTAAGCTGAGACAGTAGACATCACATTAAATCCAGCCGACCTCAATGGAAATTAGGCACATGAATAAATGCTTTGATAACTTGGTTTGTTTTAAATAAGCGTCAATATTATTGCATAGTAAGAACATTGCAAGACAAAGCTGTGAGTAGTGCTGCTATTTCTGGAGGTAAATATTTATACAGCTTGTAAGTAAACTGTATCTCCTCTTGGTACACTGTGTTGACAATGTAGAAGAATATATCTTCTTAAGACAAGAGCTCCTCAAGAGAGAATTAAATATATTGTAATGATACAGCAATCATGTCTACTAGACTGCTAATGATACAGCAAGCAGCCTACTAGACTGCTCCTTCACATCAAATCTAGTTTTTAAATGAAATTATATTAT
This sequence comes from Polioptila caerulea, assembly GCA_013397295.1. Taxonomy (NCBI): domain Eukaryota; kingdom Metazoa; phylum Chordata; class Aves; order Passeriformes; family Certhiidae; genus Polioptila; species Polioptila caerulea. The sequence goes on along the minus strand of VYXF01009985.1, from coordinate 34,307 downwards.
CTGCCACCTGCCTGTGCTGATATCTATGTAAAATGAGCTTGCTACCACAGATGCATTCACCTCATAAAAAACGAACACCACAAACATGAGCCAATGACCTGCACATGCCTGAGTAACTATGTATAGGCCTGCCAGACACTATTTTCAGGTGTTTATTTAGGCTACACATTTCAATACATTTGTATGCACAAAACATTCCCACATGGAAAGACATCAATATATCGTCACTCACATCTACCCTAATAAACCACAGAGGGACCACTAACTCAAGATTTAAGATATGAAGAAGGCATGATTTAAGGCAAAATCTACAAGATTAGCTCGAAGTTTGACAGGTCTTTTCTCGGCCTCTTTTCACTACCAACTCACCAACTCACCATCTCCTCTCTCATATACCTTGTATTTTTAAGGTCTGCCTCCCATTCACATTCAACGACCACACACATCTCACTGAGGCAGGATGCTGCCATGACAAGGTGGAGATTATAGATAAAGTAGAGCTTTCGCCAAGCAGAATTTTAAGAGACATCTTGTAAAGCATGGGAGAGGCAGCCACTCAATTTGCAGCAACTTGGTCAGAAAAAAAAAAAAAGACTAAGTTGTTGTCTGAGCAGTTTTGAGCTGGAGGTTTCTGAGCCACATCCACCATTGTTAAAAAATTACAGGTATACAGACAGATATCCTGAACTTTGGTACCCAACAATTTCTGGGTGCAAGAGGTTGCATTCCTGAGTCAATTTTTGGAGCTAGTGCTACATTCAATTCAGCAGTCTCCATTTTCTCGGCTTTTCTTCCAGTCCTGAAGCAGGCAACACTAACCTTGAAGGGATGAGCTTCATAGCAGTTCACTATTGCAGTTAATGTAGTTACAACAAAGATCTGTGACATCACCTTAAATATTTAGCGCAAGTGCCGCAGAATTCAGATCACATATCATGTGAGACCATAGATGAGAAATCCAGTGACTAACACAGGGACCCTGCAGTCTCAACCAAAAGAACTGTGAGATGACAGCAGTGTCTCAGCAGAAACTGTTTCATTCACACTCACGTTAAGATACTGGCTGTAAACACTGACGTGTATCATGTCAGAACTCCAGCAGTTGTCTCCTGTGATAAGCTGGCACCTGTTCCAAACATGAGACCTCAACTACAACATCTTCAACAGCATTACCTTACTACTACTGCTCCAGTGGCTAACATGGCTCCAATTCTAACCTTCAATGTCATTGGAAATAGTGGGTCCTTAATTTCTGCCAGGTGAAATTGAACTGAGCCACTGGGCCTTCCCATGCATGCATGAGGGATGGGAAGCCTAGAGCCTGGCATACAGCAGGTTGACTTTGATTCTGGATAGCAATCGTGCTTGGGAGAGCATTTCATAGGAAGGACATGTCTCCTTTTCAGCGCTTACTACACAACTGAAAAGTATGCACTTGTTGAAAGAGGAAGGCGGAGATGAAGAAGGAAAGAAGGAAGAAGGCAAGACATGGAATTGTTTATAGTCCAGCCAGATGCAATCACTTGGTTCATACAGTAATTAACAGCACCTCTGAGTGATGCCTATGCAAGAAGGTTCACCTTTCTATTCCTTTCACAGCTCCTCAAAGGCCTCTTCACATTCCACTGCAGTCCATTCCATTTCATATTCCTCTAAGTGATCTGGACTCAGCCTCTTGTGCTTGAGAAGCTGACAGCAGAACAACAAAAAACGTCGCATTTACAAGTCACGGACAGAAAGAAAACAAATGCCTTTCTAAGACAGAAAACTTGCATATTGTAACATGCAACTACTTTGTTGCTAAAAGTCCAAAAGTCTACTTAAATTTACAATAAAAGCTGACAAAATATGTTAGCAGCACTTCATCCACATTCCACTGATAGTTGGTAATACACTGAAGTGTACTGCCCTCTCTTGTTAGCAGGAGCAGTTCACGAAGCTTGACTGCTTTGACCAAGTCCTTCTTCACAGAAGTTTCACAGAATGGCTGGAGGGGCCCATTTTGGGGTTACACTGGCCCTGGGGAAAAATCCACAAAATCCTAAATCAAATATGTTTTTTTGAGTGACTGATAAGGAAGAGGAAGCCTGGCTGATTAGAGTTCAGCCTGGGAGTTGCTGCTGAAGGGAAGTCCAAGCTGATTGACAGCAGATAGTCAAAAATTAGAAAAGAGTTTTGGGCTAGCAGCCATCCTAGCTAGAGCTAGCAGCAGAGTGTTAGGTAGCATACTCCAGAAAGAACATTTCACTGTTTGGCAGCAGCTCCACAATGTGGGCACTCGGCTTTGGCTGGTAACATTAGTAGATGGATGCTCTCTCAGTGATGATAGGATACCACACATCTGTGTCAGATGTATCACTGACATTATTCAGAAATATCCTTAGGGGAAAAGCTTGTGAACACTTCTGTTTTCGCCATTGTTAGTTAACAGAATATTATGAGATTCAGGAAATACAGGATGAATGTTGACCCTCCTTCTATATTTCTGCAACAGGCAAGGGAAACTCTCATCTTCTTCACACAACAACACTCCTGTGAAAGTCTTGCTGGAGTCAGTTAATTCTGTAAAATTCACAATGGAGGAAGTAACTAGAAAATATTACTTTGCCATGCTATTTAAGTTTTATAACACATCTATTTCACCCATATGAGCTCTTACTGAGATTAAATAACAACTTTGGTACTAGATTCCTTTACCAGGAAGAAAGGAGACACACTTGGAAGCCTTGCTGCAGAACTTTTAAGGGGATGTTGTCCTTCAGTGCACGGGAAGAGAGTCCCTGAGAAGTCTGCCATGAGTATTTCTAGGATTGAATGTCATCAGTTTTGAGAAGTGCAAAGGACATTATTGACACGTGCAACAACAGTCAAAATAGGTCAGTCTATTCAACAACCCAAAATGGTCGTTGGTCAAGGGCTAACCTTGACAAAGGATATGCCCTCTTCCTTCCACTGTTAAGAGTTGCAACTTCACTCTGAAGCACAGACAAGTTTATAATGCTTCTCTGACATAAAAGGCTTGTTGTCCATTGTCAGTCTGACTTTAGGTAACCTCTGAACAAAATATTCAAATTAATTCTGAAAATACAAAACTATTATCATCTTGCCATTTAACCAGAGAAAGATTTTAAGAAGCCGTAGATTTAACTTTGAATTAGACACATTCACAGCAGCCTCCTCTTGCTTTTGCTCACTGGAAACGGCATATATGCTACCCAAAACTGAACTTGGTTTTTTTTTTTTGAATTGTATTTACTGCAAGAAAAGAAACAAAAGACCACCCTGAATGCTTCAAAGGAATTTTGTTATGGAATGTCATATTCAAGGTAAGTCTCTCACCTTGGCATAACGGGTGTTGAGAACATTTACTTCACTATACTTTGCACATGAGACCACAATTGAGGTGACAGAATGGTGACCACAGCAACAACACACAGATAAAACCCCCAAACTCTGCAACTCGCATTTTTAATCATAATTTTCAAGTTTTATGAATTTAGAAAAAAAAACAAAACTGAATCTAACATGAAAATTTTTATTTTCATTTAAAATTTCAAACATTACAGATTATTTTGTTTCTCTTTTATGGTATTTAGCAATGCAAATGGGCAGAACAGCATCTGCAGTGTTAAAAAATATTTCTATTTCATAGGTATTGAAGACATGTACTGACACCAAGGACAACAGAGTTTACACTCAAATAAAAAAATAAATAGCCTATTTTATAAGTAAGTTTTTAATATATCCTACTTTGTCTTTTTCTTGAAACTTACAACAACACGAGTGAATTTACGGATTTTTCTTGGGAACAGCTAGAGCTGCCAAGATGATCAATTAGAATCTTAGTGACTCTCTACTATTTATATCCAAAAATACTAGTAATACTTCCATTAAATCAGTATTGCACACAGGCATTCAGGTATTTCATGATATATTAGCGGAAAACATTAAAAAATGGACCAGAAGCACCACAGCTGCTCAGGCAAATAAGCTCTGGTCTTATGTTGCCTCTGGGAAAATGAATGCTGTCATGTCCAGCTTGGACAGAAGAAGGTCTAGAACATCTGTCCTACTCGCAGGTATAAAGCAGATGTGTAGCAAAACACATTAAATTTAGAACCCTATTTTCTGCATTTGCTTTCTAGTATCAAATGGTTCTGAAGCTGCTACAAAATCTAAGGCTCTAAGTCAACAGAAGTTATTTTGAGAAATAAAATTGAAAATGTGGTAACATCTTTTATATGGTAGGGGAGGAAAGGAAATGATTTATACAACTCAGGGACAGAAGTATGACAGTTGAACAACCTTTGTATTTTTCCATCATCATATAACCACAGAAATATAGAATCATAGAACGTTCCAGATTAATAAAAGCTGGCAAGCATCCAAATTTTCAAGAAGGGCAAGAGAAATTACCCTGGTGACCACCCGCCTGTAAGTCTCACCTCAGTGCCTGGTAAAATTATGAAGATTATTCTGTGAGTAATTGAAAAATATCTGAAGGACAATAGAGCCATCATTCACAGCCAGCATGGATTCATGAGGGGAAAGTCCTTCTGATACCAATTCATGACAAGATTCTCCACCTCATCAACCAAGGGAAGATGGGTGATGTAATCATCTTTTTGGATTTCAGTAGTCATCAATGCTGTCTTTCACATTGCCCTGGACAAAATGTCCAGCACTCAGCTGGATAAACACATCAGCACAAACACAGCAACTGGCTCATGGGCACAATGGGTGACAATGAATGGGGTGACATCAGGCTGGTGTATTGTCACTAGTGGGGTTCCACAGGGCTCCATTCCAGGCTCATTGCTCTTCAATGTCTTCACAGATGACTCAGATGCAGGATTTGGAGGCATACTAAGTGAGTCTGTCAATTTTAACTATCTTGGGAGGTGTCACGGATTGACCTGGGCCAGATGCCAGGCACCAATGAAAGCCGCGCATTAACTTCCCTCTGCAGCTGGACAGAGGAGAGAAAATATAACAAAGAGCTCATGGGTTGAGATAAGGACCAGGAGAGACCCCTCATCAAATACCATCATGGGCAAAACAGGCTCAACTTAGGGATATGAAACGAATGTATCACTTAAAAAAAAATAAAATAAAATTTGGAGCAGCATAATGAGCCCTTAAAACCACCTTCCCTCCATCCCTCCCTCTTTCTCAGCTCTATCTTCTACCCCAGCAGTGCAAGGAGACATGGAATTTGGGTCATGATCTGTTCATCTCCTGTGGCTTCTCCTGCTGCTCAGGCAGGGGAGTCATTCCCCTGCTGCACCACGGGTCCCCTCCCACAGGAGAGTTCTCCATGCACTTCTCTGACGTGGCTCTGTCTCATGAGCAACAGCTCCCTGTGAATTGCTGCAATGGNTGTGGCTTCTCCTGCTGCTCAGGAAGGGGAGTCATTCCCCTGCTGCACCACGGGTCCCCTCCCACAGGAGAGTTCTCCATGCACTTCTCTGACGTGGCTCTGTCTCATGAGCAACAGCTCCCTGTGAATTGCTGCAATGGGACTCCATCCCGTGGGAGCTGTCCTCCCCAGACTGCTGCAGCTTGGGTCACTCTTCCATGGGGTGGAGCCCCTCAAGGACAGCCTGCTCCAGCAGGGCCCCCTCTCCACAGGTCTCCCACAGGATCACAGCTTCTTCCCAAGCATCCTGCTGCATCAGTGGGGGCTCCTCCATGGGCTGTGGGTGGATCTCTGCATCTCCATGATCCTCCATGGGCTGCAGAGGAATCTCATCTCCAGCACCTGGGAACCTCCTCCCTCTCCTTCTTCACAGGCCTTGGTGCCTGCATAGTTGTTCTCACACATTCTTACCCTGCTCTCCTCTGTCTGGAATTATAACCGTGCAACAGCTTTTTGTTTATCTTTCTTCTTAAATGTGCTATCACAGAGGCATTACCACCATTCCTAACTAGCCCAGGCTTGGCCAGCAGCATGTTTGTCTTTGTAGACACCAGGGATTGGCTCTGCTGAACATGGTGGAAACTTCTAGCAGCTTCTTACAGGATCCACCCTTGTAGCACGCCCTCCTACCAAAAACCAATGCAATACCAACACAGGAGGAAAGAAACTGAGGGTGTCTTGTTTAGATAAGATGGAGAGGCAATGTAATGATCTTGAAAGAAATTACAGATCTGCAACAGGAAAAAGCTCTTTCTACCATTCACTGTAGCTTCAGTGCAATAGGCTTAAAATGACTAAAAACAAGATTTGGATTTCATATCAGGAAAAGCAAAATTAAAGATCTGATAGAAAGGACAGTTAAACTTTGAATTAAATTTCACCACCTATCTGAACAACCTTCTTACTGGGAAGTGAACTACTAACTTTCAGAAACATCACAAAAATGCTGATGTATATACATCTGCTATGATTCAGCAGGTTTAATTTATATCTTTGTAAAACTGTGTTTTCTGTTTAGAAAGATGAGGGGTCTTTGGACTATATCAGAGCACAGAATAAAAATGACTGTATTTGCTGAGTAGAAATCCACATAGTCACACATCTCTTTTTCGACAATACTCAAGGCAGGTAAAAGGAGTAATGTCAGCAAACATATCTCCAGTGAAATCTCCCAAAGCTCAAAATGTGGCATATAGACCTTTCAATGATGTAATCTCTTGAAGAGGTTTTTTTAACATTCTTCATAAATGCCATTTACTTTGCCTACAGGCTTTTTGCTGGATTTATTTTCTTTTTTTAAGAAAAAGCTGTGGAAAGAATAATTTTTTTTCTTAAAAATGAGTGATTCTTTATACAATGCATGATCCATGTGATCCATTCAGTTGTTGAACTGACACTGACTTTTCTTTAAAACGAGCAACGAAATGCTTGGGTGAGAATGTGTACTGTTTCATCCTCTGTCTTCATGGACCAAGTTTTCTGAATGAAATCTTTATTTCTATTAAACAGGGTGAAGCTTAGGGAAGAAAATGGATAAACAAAGTGCCCTCTACCTAGGTTGATATAAGTAAAAAGGAACTCTGGCATAACTTTTTAACTCAGACTACCCCGTATGTCCAACCTGAATTCCTCTGGATGCAACCTCATTCCCATCCCTTCTGTCCTTTCACTGGTCAGCAGAGACATCATCATCCCCCACTCTGCTGCTGCTCCTCTTGCCCACTCAGCCTTCTCTTCTCCAAGCTGAACAAAGCAGTAGTTCCCTGTCCTTCTCATATGGCTCAAAACAAGAGTGGGACAAGCCCCTCGCTTCCAGGATGCATCCCAGGACACAGCTGGCTACCAGGGCACTGCTGACTCACATTCAACTTGACATTAACTCAAATCCCCAGATACCTTTCTGCAGGGCTGCTCTTCAGCCCTGGTCCCCCACTTTATAATTATCTCATTCCAGTTGGAGAATCCAGCACTTGCTTTTTATTAAATTTCACACGCCTGGTGATTATCCTGCTCCATTCAGATCTCTCTGTAAGGTCCCTCCACCCTTAAGGGAGCTCTGCAGCCCCTCCTAGATTAGTTGTGACAGTAAATTTACTTAATGTGCATTTGATTCATATGTCCACATCACTTAGGAAAACATTATATATTGCATTTTATGCAAAGCATATTGCCATAAGCACTGAAAAGGCTTATGTCAAAAACATAAGCTCATACTTTCCCAACTGAGGACAGGAAATTACATGTAAAGGATTTCATAATTTTAAGAACCTTCTTTGTCACTCGTAATAAAATCTTTAACTTATCTATCCGTCCTGATAATACCTTGAAGAAATCTTTTTATCGCTTCTTAAAATAAGAATGTTTCAAGATGGAAGCTAAACAGAGTGCAAGCCACTTGAAGATGACAAAAAGTTGTAGACAGGGAAAAAACCCACAAAAATCTCATCAGAGGACGTGGAGAGTTGGATCTGTTCTGCAGGGGTTTAACAGTATGGAACACCATCATCAGCAGTACCATGAAACAAGACTCCTGTAGCAAACAGAAGTCTATTCCAGAACTATGAAGCAGTCCACTCATACTGGGTCTTTTGAGACTCAAGTTTTTCAGTTGGCTTATGTATTAAAAGATTGTTCTTAGCTCTTAATGGTCAACAAAAAAAAAAAATAATGCTTTCTGCCTCTTCAGTCACATGGATTTCTTGTGTTCAGACCCATTCATGTTATGACAGGGTACCTGCTCCATTATCCTATCAATGCATTGAACTAAAACATTCACACTTGATCGGGAACTACATATTCTTGTACAAGCTGTGCCTCAAATTACACTAGTGAAGGAATAAAGTCACAAAGCCCTAACAAACAGTAATAGACATGCTGTGATAGCTTTAATACTGTAAAAATTGTAAAAGTATTGTTAAATGTTTTTTTTTTCAATCTTCCAAGATTTTTCTTCAATCTGTCTTCAGAAATTCAAGTTATAGAAGAAATCTAGCCTCTCTCTCAGTTTATTTCTCATTAAACTTAGGCTGTCTCCTGTCTTATGGAATGGATATGGAACTGATGGTGTTGCACCTATCAACAGGGACTGTACTTAAGTCACAGCTGCAATTCCCAACTGTTAAGACCAACACATACAAATCCATTATTATTTTTTTGACTAGTTTTGTGTCTGCAAATGCAATGAGAACCAATTCAGCTACTGAAATTAGATACAAGCTGAATAAGGCCAAGGAAGCTTGCTCCATCAACCACATGGTATTGAACACATCAGAAATCAAAACTGTTCCAACATATTACCAGCTGTATGATTGCTTTACAGAGGCTTTTCCTGTAAACAGAACCTCACAACTTTGGAAGCATGGATGAAGCCTCTATAAAATTTTTGAGAAAATCTGTGGTTAGTTTTTTTTCCACCAGAAAATTTGCTTGGAAACATAAATAACCTGTTCCATTTTGTTTTTTCTGCAGGAAAATATCAAGGTTTACCTGCAGCAGATACAAGACCTTAAAGATTGACTGCATTTCCAGTTATTTTAACTTGCTTCAACAGTTCAAATATCTGTGCATAACAAGCATTAACACCTCCTCAGGGTGGCTCAAAGCCTAGAAAGAGTCTACAGGTTTGAATTCTGGGATGTCAGGAAGACAGTCTATACTTCTGAAAGATTTCAATTACATTTAGTTTAACACTGATGGTCTCCTTTATATATGGAAACAGCATACTTTGCCTTCTATAATTTACTGTTCTCTCACCTGCAGGCTACAACCCAGCTATTCTTTACTATGTCTCCAGATTCCTCAGTTAAGCAGCTCCAAGAATTAGTGCTGTGTTTTCACTTCAGTTTTATCTTTAAACATAAGCAGAAAAAGTTAGATAAAACAGGAAGCAAAATAAAGACTTGCATTTATTGTAAATACAATCTATTTCCCAGCTGTGTGTGGCACATAGGTAGCTGTAGGTGAAAATTACCTTGGGAGGCTGATTTCACCTCATCTGAGCCATTACTAGAGGAAATAAGGTTTCAATATAACAAATCAGCTGTTAGATGTAAAGAAAATCTACAGCAGACTCACTCCCCACCCTATCACTGTAGAAATGACCTCTAAGAGAAGTACTCCAATTTTGTTCAAACACAAGAGGTGAAGAATCAGGAAAAAATATTCCTCCTTCTCTGTAGCCCATAACTTAGGCACTGTGAGGATACACAGTCACCCCCACCAATACTGCTGTAGCAAGTTTATGCCTTGATGTACATGGATATATGGAACTAGGAAAAAGAAGTACACATGAATTCTAAACTAGACTTTGAACATTTTGTCTATGTTATCAAGATTACAGTGGAAACTGCAACACATTAAAAAAAGTATATCTTCCAGGTCTTAAAGACTGTTCTAATAATTTTTATGGCCCTAGCCAAAAACTAAACATAACTGCTGTATGTTAACTACATTCATGAGAGTATTACCACACATTTCAGTAACACCTGCTTCTGATGTCAATGTTTCATTTTAGAGTTACAGACTATTTAGAATTTTCCCAAAGGCTTATCTCTGCTTCACTACAGGTCTGAACACTGACATCACATGGATTGCACCTGCAACACCCTAAAGTCACTGAGCCACATCTGTTCACACAAGACGAAGATAGAACTCACAAAAACTTAACAATCGGGAGTCTCAACATAAGAAGATGTTGCAATACCATGTTTGACATAATTATATTAATATCCCAAGTATCCTTAAAATGTATAGTGTTGGAATATCACACTAAATACTAGGAACACTGTAAACACATTTTATTTTTTCTCTGAAGTTTACACAAACCATGTTAATTCAGTTTTTTAAAGTCTCAACACAGAAGGCAGTAGCTTGGCTTTTTATTGGTAAACAATAAATCATCTCCTCAATCAAAATCAAGTTCTAACAATTCTGAGAAGTCCACAGTGGCTATATTTACTTACAATTTAATATCAGAAGAAAAAATTAACATTCCAGGTTACTGTAGAAAAAAAATGTATACCACACTTAATGGCATACAAGATTTGTAACAAGCAAAAAATACCCTGTTTTACAAGTAATCTCCCTTCCAAATATGTTTTTATCTTAGTGCATTTAGTACTCTCTCCCCATAGGCTATACATTGAGAATCTCTATATACAAAAAGATACAACAAATTGATACATTACTTATTGCAAGATATTACGGATGCCATAAAATACACAAATTAAATTAGATCCCCCCCACTTGCATACCCTCTTGCTTCTTATTTCTCCCATGAAGCAGTCTCCTTCTCTGGTTCTAAGATTAAGTTCTTTCATTGAAAGGCACGTACTTCTCTACAACAGAAGAAACAGATGCATTAATCTGAAATGCCCTGTTTCAAGGTGAATTTAATCTAAATTTTTAAAGATCACACATTATGAAAGAACCTGGAGAGACATGACATTTTTTTATTAAATTTGACTGGAAAAACTCATAGTTACCATATTACTGTGAAGCAAAGTACCATAAACCTGCACTCATTTAACCTTTCCAGACAGAGAGACAACTCATTTACAAAATTAAAAAGGGAATCACCGTGATGAATATATTTTTGAACTTCCAAGCTACTGAGTTCCTACTGAAACTTTGGAAAGTCTTGGTAGCATTCCTGTTATGGAATACTATAAATAAAATTTGAATAAATTCTTCTCCTTGTGCTTGTGGCACTGAGCAAGTAGTTTCTCTGTGAAGTCATTCAATTAGGATTGCAAAATACTAGTGTGATACCATTTTGAAAAACAAAGATGTGGTATTAGTATACTGTTCCTCAGTTAGCATGCACGTGAAGTTGTATTGCAAGAGACCAAAGGCTAGAATTTCACACTTGGGCATTTAATAGTAAGCTATTGAGCAAAATGGCTAAAACCTACTGCTTTGGTAAACTGCCCCAAACAGCAGCAGCACGGAGGCTAGTGACATGGGTGATGACGACATAAGGAGAACACTTAAATTGCGCCTATGTTACAGCTGAGGGCACTGAGCACCTTTTCTCAGACAGCTCTGAGAGAAAACAGCAACCCTTGAAAGCAGTAATGCATCTGGACAACAGTATACTAACACTACTGTGGTGATTTTTGGGAGATAAGCCAGTTTCTCTGCCTAGTCCTGCAAAGGTCTAATACAGTTACCAGCTAACCCAAAATAAGTCTATAGGGATTTCTAATATAGGCATACTACTTTGTAGGGTACCACCTTAAAAAAAACCTTGATTGTTTCAAGCAAGAAAAATGACAGTAGACTGGGTGCCACTAGAGTCTTTTAACAAGTCACAGAGAAATTGGGAAAAAAGACATATTTTTATATATAAATCAAAACTTTTATATATATATACACCAAAACTTGACTATTTTGATGTCAATAACAATTGTAAATCAAGATGGAGATAAGAATTTCCTGGAACTGCATTCACTTTTTAGTGCCTTCTGTCATGAGTTGCAAGGGACCACAACTTAAGCACTACATAAGCTCAATTGTTCAGTCTAAGTTAAGTTAAACCGAAACTGTTCTTTATTTAACAAAGCACTAAACCTAAAAAACTACTAAAAAAGCCTCTCTTCCTTGTTCCAAGGCTCCAGGCCTAACTATATATTTAAGCTACCTTAAAAAACCCCAATCAACCATACCTCTGAACTACTGCAAATGTCAGAACAAAGTGTAATGACATCTCCTGAGAATATGTGAGGATCATTTTGATGAAGCTGTCCTCAGCATCAAGTCGTCTTTGCTTACTTAGGCATTTTGTACTCCCTTTGGTCATTGTGCTTAAGCAGTAACATGAGGACTGATTATTAAGCTTCAGTGCAGAGGCAAACAAGTTAAAACAAGGGACAATAAATTGACTTTAAAAAGTACACTCCCAATCAATATTAAAAAAAAAGTAAGTACTCTAGTTTTCAAACTATCCTCCCAGCAAAAATGTATCTTTGCAAAGTTTTGAACACTATTTTATCAAGTTCTACAGAGATTTGTGGATTGCATTCATATTGTTCAGCACTGCTTCTATCCTACACTGAACTCTATTTCAAAATTAAAAGTAGCTCTTAAAATTAGAGCTTCTCCCCATAAAAGAGAACACAGGAAGATACCAACATACAAAACGAGAGAAAATTCACCATCTTCACTAAATATAACTGAAGTCCTTGTTTTCCTGAGTTCCCAGAATCAAAATAAGGACTTCAATAATTCAAGAACGTATTTTCAGAGCACTATTGAAACAACAGTTTAAATAGCTTTATAATGAAATACGTTAACAAATTTTTCTTCTTCCTCAAAATGAAGTGTTTAGAAAGCAGGAAGGAAGAAAAATCAGAAATATGCTCTCTGAAAGTTATAATTGTGCAATACTGTTTGTTAATTATGACTAGCTATATTATCATTTTACTTCCTATTAAAAAACATCGTTGATACTCCTGTGAATAAAGAATTTATATAGAATATCACGTTAACTGGTGACCAAATATCTCAAGGTCTAACAAGTATGCTGAATTTCAACAGAAACGAAAAGACTTAAGGAAGACATTGAGGGAATTCCTGTGACAATTACCGATTACATTTTACATATGCACATACATACATATACTGGAACAAGACTAGTAACATAGGATAATGGTAAATGTCACATAATTGTAAATACAGAGGGATGCCAAGTGGAAACATTCTAGCTACTTAATTCTTGTGTATGGGGGAGAAAAAAGAGAGGCTATGACTTATGAAAAAAATAAAATCAGAAAGATTCCCATTAAGCAGAAAAAGTTAAAGCAGACTAAACCTTTCTCCTAAAGTTCCAGAACTGCATCCAAAGTTCCTCCTGATAAACAGCAGAACGCCTGACTTACTACTCCAATACTTTTAATTGAGACATCATGTATTGCATTTATTAAACTGTTTTGCTTGAGATTTGAATCTGATTTCACATTAAACAGTGTGAATCAATTACTTGCTGTGACTGGTAGAATTCATCTGATCTCTTCTGATACTTGACAGTAGTCAAGTAGCCTTCATTATCAACTATGACTACGATAATCCCATCAGTTTTTTATCTGTATCTTTGCACATGCAATGTGATGGCATTAATAAAGAAAAAAAATTAGGTGTGAATTGCATGAATAAAAGTTTTAATTGATCATGTTTAAGGAGACTAAGGAAACAACAAAAGTTAAACACAATAAGGAAACACAGCAAAATTTTCCTGTATCTACAAAGTTTCAGCGTGTAGCTTAAGAATACAATTTTCAGTGCAGCAGTACCAAATGTAAAACCTGGTGCAGGATCATCATCAGCTAATTGCTGACTACTTTATCAATAAAAAAGCAGAATGAAGCAAAGCTGCTTGAAGCAGATCTCATAGGTGAGAATACATAGGAAAAACTGAGGAGCTACCAAATTAGGAAAAAAAAAAGAGAAAGGTAAAAGCTACTTGTGGACTTAACATTAGCTTCAATGACACTGTATTTGTAACAAAAATATCCTACCTTCCTCTCCATTTCTCTGGAACTCACATGTTGAAGACAAATGGTGTTTATCTTCTTGCCCACTAAATTCTTGCCCATTTAAAATTCAAGTGATCTTGACATCCCTTCTCCAACTATGCATATGAAACACAGTAGTGAGCTTTCTCAGAGAAACTGCTTACCACCCACACTCCTTCACTTCTATTGCTAGAAGTACATTCAGGTTCTAAATACAAACCTTCGAGGATGGCTGGCATCAAATAGTGTTGTATCATCATCATCATCATCTTGTTCTAATGGAGTCAGCTCCATGTTTTCTATGTTCATATCCAAAACTCCGTATCTCCGTGTTTTTCTGTTTTGCCTTCTGAGCCTGAAAAGTATTTTAAAACATTCAAGTAATGCAAATCTTCTCCTACTTTTTGATACAATTATGTTAAATACTGCTATATTGATACTTAGTGTAAGTTTTCTAAAATTCATGGTAAGTGTACACACTTAGCTCTATGAAATTCAGAGGTCAGGCAATCATAAGCGTCAAAGAGTTTACACAGAATTATTAAGGCCAGTAAGAGTGTCATCTGCAGTTTTGTACAGGATTAATGTTGTGAATACAAAATGGCACTTAGTATCTAAATATAAGAGCCACAGAAAAAGAAATGCAAAACCATTCTTGTAACATACTTCTACTGAGAAAAAAATTTCCTTGCTACATATGTTCTAAGCGTCTTATGCATCTGTAAAGAACAGCAGCTCAAACCAGCCAGAAACCAAACAAAGCTATAGCAAAGCTGTAACTTGTAACACAAGTCACGGTTGACACTAGAATTTTTTTTTATCATTTGTGAAGTTTTTTATAGATATCAAGTTTAAAACACCATCTATAATTACACTTCAGAATAAGACAGATCTTGTAGAGTCAATGTCTTGTATGCCTCACAAAGCAAGGAAGGAAGAGGCAGTGACTCATGTTTCAGGATTAAGGCACAGTGCTTATCACAGACAAGCAGACTGTCTGCATCTGCTTTTCTCACTCTCCAGAGTTTTGCTGCATGGGCCTGGGTCCCACATGCATCACTCACACAATGAAACATTCCATTTGGCTTTCCAGAAATACTCTTTAACCCATCGAACAAGCCTTGCTCAAGTTCCAGAACTCAGACCAGTAGCCACTCACCAAATACTGTGAAAAGATATCTATTTACAGAATGCTGACAGAGTCACTTTCAATAACTGGAAAACAGCTACATGAAAGCTACACGACTTAAAAAAAAAGAATTTGTGTCTAGGTACTTAGAGCTAAACGTGGTAACAGGCCCTTCATTCAGTAACTCCAGAATTTATAACCCCAAGCTAGGCGCCTACAAAACATGTTTACAACATTCAGGAACTTCAACACTGACTAATTCTGAGCCAATAAAAAAAATTACTAATATATTATGATATTATAGTATTGCTATCGTATTATGTATAATACATTTAATACATTACACTATTGTATGCTGTGCATAGTGTCTTCTCTGTGCCACATTTAGGCACCATTTTTTACCATCTTGCAAGAGGTATCAAATACAATACTGACATTCTCAGCTTCAAATCCTGTCCTGAAACTTTAGTGTACTTACACAACTTTTTAAAATACTCTTCTTGCAAAAACACCCAACAGCATTCAGTCTTGGTTTGTCTTTTCACTACAGTCCAGTTTATAAAATATATCTCCTTTTGGAACTGAGAAGCAAATGCAACCTTGTAAGAACAGGAAAGAGATAAAGTACATACCCTTCTTCAAAGTTCTCCAATTACTAATGTTATAAGAAATAATCAACACAACCATTTCCTCCATTCTTAATTACGATGTGAAAATGCAGCAACTGTTACCCCAGGCATTTAAGTGCTTTAGCCCAGAACAAAATACCCAAAACCCAAAAATTTCATCTTTCAGTTCAGGACAAAGTACCTTCCATGTTCTTTGTTTATTTCCTCTGTTCCTTACTCCTCAACATAGAAAGAAGTTGTACACTTCAAACACCAATAAGAAAAAAATTCTAAAACTTTTAAGATGACAGTGTGATGAATAACAGGGTTGTTTCTTGCATATTGCAGCTCTTGGTTTTCACTAAGCTAAGCAGTTGGGACTAGGACAAGCACTGTGGATATCCTATCTGATAAGAAACTATTTTGAACACAACAAAAAGATGAAATTAAGAGGAGGCAGTACATGCTAGTCAGTTAACATTTCTGTCAATCTCACTTTACTTTTATCTTTTTCCCTTAATGGGTTAAAACGGAGAGTGAATGGCTACTGTGATTTGAGAGTAACAGCCACAGACAGTCTAGATTGTAGATAATGAAAAAAAAACTTATCACAAAGCTGGCACAGATTCTAGATTCAAGCAAATCCTGCTGAAAAAGGATACACCAATCACTTGTGACTCAAACCCTTCTCCATATAAGAAGTAGCTAAAAAACTACAGCTACAGGAATACTGGAGATGCTTACACAACATACATGTATGATCACAGCTGTGACTCTAAAGCAGTGTCTTGAGTGTTAACAAAAATAACTTAAGATCTTTTACTCTGTGACTGACAACTCTCAGTTGAAACAGACCTACAACCACTACCGAGTCAACTGCCTGATCAATCCAAAATTTAAGACATGGTACCATGGGTATTATCCGAATGTCTCTTAAACAGCAACTCCCTTTCAAGAAGTCTGTTCCAGTCAACGACCACCCTACGAGTAAAAAATGCTTCCTCCTAATGTCCAATTTATGCCTCTCTTGGTGCAAATTTGAATCATTCTCATGCATCCTAGAGCTGGACCTCAGCAAGAAGGAATAGGCATCTCCTTCCTCACGGACCTGCTGGGAGCAATGAGGTCACCCCTCAGGCCTCACCTTCTCCAAACTGGAGAAACCCAGAATTTCTCCAACGGCTCAGCTGCTCCTCAGAGGACAGGCCTTCCAGCTCTTTCACCAGCTTGGTGGCCCAGTCTGGTTGTATTCCTGTGCCTTAGTAAGATTCTTACTGCACACAGTTACCCACAAGAAGGCCACGACAATGCTGAATACAGCTGGACAATCGCCTCTCTTGACTGTTGGGTGGTGCTGTGTGAGATGCACCCAAGGGTGAAGTCTGCCCTCTTGGCAGCCAGGGTACAGGTTGGCTCATACTGAGCTTGCTGTCAACCAGCACCCTGAGATCCCTCTTTGCAGGACTGCTCTGCTGTCACTTCTCCCAAGTCCAGAGTCACTCTGTTCCAGCTGCAGAGCCCAGCATTTGTTCTTAAATGTTGGGCCACTGGTGATTGCCCAATGCTACAGTCTACCTAGATCCCTCTGTAAGGCCGCTTGAACCCTGAGAGAGCCAACTGCTCCTCTGAGTTTGGTGTCATCAGCAAAGCTTCTAGTAGCACATTCAACCTCTGGAAAGAGTATTGAGCAGAGCGAGCCCCAGAACTGAGCCCTGAGGAGCAACACCAGTGACTGGGCACCAGCCAGATGCACTCCTCCTTATTATATCCCCAAGAGTTGTATCATTCAGCTGTCTCTTCTACCAGGGCACCACAAATGCGCTCACTCCACAGATGGAGAGCTTGTCCAGAAAGGTACTGTGAAGAACAGCATAAAAAGCCTCACTAAAATCCAGAAACACTACACTCGCCTTCTTCCCTCCATCCACCGGGCAGGCAACCTGGTAGAACGTCTGCAAAAAGCTTTTATGTCTTATAATAAGGTTATGTATTCATGCCAAGGAAACCTATCCAAAAAATGGGTTGCTCGTTTGCACTTAAACGCGCACTTTACCTATTCCAAATTTCAGAAGCAAGATGCAGCAGAGTTACAGAATTATGTGAGGTATTAGGCTTCCAGTTTTCAGCAGCACGTAGAAGACAGCACTCCAACTGCAAATGCAGAACAGCATACTACCGCCAAAACCAGAACATCTAGTAATTACCACTCATCCAGAAAATAATGGCAACAGACGATTATTTTCCTCTCCAGCTACTGCAATGACAGGCTTTTATTTATTTAATTGATTTATTTGGCCTTTCCACAGTACTACTCACATCTCCAAACCCAACAGGCTGCTGTTACAAGACACACTAACACTGAGAAGTGCCCTCAAGGCTTCTCAAGAGTGATTTGTAAAATGTACAGAATATTCAAAATATCCTAGTTTATTTGGACTGTATGTCTTAGGATATGACATATGCAGAACAGTCTTTCAATTGCCTTTCTAAACTAAATGATGCAGATACTAGACACAATGGTAAGTCTAAATGAAATGTACATGGAGAACTTGTTCTATAATTGAGGTGCTTTATGCATAAACATACATTTGGGCCTTGTTCTGAAGAATTCAAGCTATTAAAGCATGAGAAAGAGAAGCAAAACTGCCAGGACAAAAACAAACACTGTACTTAACTGCAAAAGCACATTGAGTTATGTGGAGAATAGTTTCCATGAGAAACATAAAGGCAGCTAAGTGGTAGCAAGCTTTATAAGGACCCTTTCCTTAAAAAGATACAAAATAGATTAATTTTACTGAGAAAGAAAGCATAAAATAAGGATGTTTACAGACAAAGATGGGGAGAAGGACTACTTTGGTATAGTGATAAGGAAGTTTGAAACTGGTCAAAAGGTCAAAAATCACTCTAAGAAATAACAAAATAAATGCAGGTGGGCTGACGGACGCCAGCAGTGACAAGTCCACCCGGAGAGCACAGGAGGGAGTTGGGAAAGGCCCAACACTGATGTGCGAT
>VYXF01009985.1:4174-15105 GCA_013397295.1 Polioptila caerulea | reverse complement strand
GAAGCGCCGCCGCTCCCTCCGTGCCGCCCCATCCCTTCCATGGGCTCCGCCCTTTCCTGTGGGCGCTCAGTGGCGCCTGGACGCTAGAGAGGGGCTACTCCTAATGTAACAACTCGAAGACGGGGTAGTTTGTTTTGTTAACCAGTCCTCTGGTTTAGCCTGATTTATGCACAAAAGAGCGGAGATTTTATAACTGAGTTCAGAGCAAGTGGAAACGTTAAGGAAACTTCCCAGTGCGACGATTTATGGGACTCCCTTGATGCTTTCTGGACGCTGACTTGGAATATAGATTAGACAGAATAAAAGGATAAAGTAGGGATTTATGAAAAGGCCTCGATGGGTAAACCTGTGCCACACAGGAGTCCAGCTGGACCACACCCAAGATGCCCCAAAATGGGTGCCAAATCACGAGGTCTCACACTTTTGTAAGTTCTGGTCCATTAGCAAATTAGGAACAATTGTCCAACCATAGCTTCAGGTTATGAAGCTCCATCCTCCTTGTTTTTTCTTCTCACTTCACTGTTGTTTCTGTTCTTGGGCCTGAAAGTTGTCCTTGGTATTGTGCAAGAGAAGGAATTGTTTTGTCTATCTTTTCTGTAAGGAGAGCTTAGTAGCACTTAATATGAAACCTAAAACTACCCACCAAAACAGCACAGAATCTAAAAAATATGAAAGCTAAAACCTAAAGCATCACCCTGGCAGCCACTTCCCAATGCCAGAGCTGTCACTACTGACACAGAAGCCACCGTCGCAGCAGTGGCTCCAGTGACCCAGTGTGTCCCCGCTTGTCTCCCCACACACCCCACTCACAGAGTCACACGGGTTCCCACAGCAGCCTCAGATGTCTCCTGTATTGACAGTGGAGTACCACAGAAAGAGTCTGAGCTGGTCCTCAGATGCTCCTGAGCTACCTGCAGCAGATGTATTCCTCAGCAACAAGCAAAAGGATGGTTTGGAAAGTGGTAGGTCTTGAAAACACTTATTTTTGCTTCAGCTGTGGTCCAGTGGTGGAAAGACCAGGAAAGGGCTGTGTTTAGACAGACTGCAGTCAAAGGTATGGAGCAGTCAGTGTATTACAAAGCCAGTGAACCTGGAAGACAGGACCCTGACTTAGGGTGACACTACAGAGTGACTGTGCCATAAGTTGCATTACTCTTGTGTCACATTGCTCCTCAGCTGTTATAGAATTCAACAAGGCCACCAACCTTTAAAAAGATAAGCCTGTTTAATAAACTTAGAACAATTGGAAGCAGAACCCTAAGCTAGGCTTAGGACCCACACAACAAGTCAGAAAAACAAACTGTGTGCCACACAGGGTGCCTCTTTGGACACTAAGTTCTGCCAAAGGACCCAGGTGCTGGGCACTCGGGGTTTTAAAGTCTCTCAAGTGGCCAGATTGGTGTGTTTTTTGATCCTTACACTGATTGATCTTTTTGCTGGCTGCTGGTTAGTCCATACCAGGGTGCAATCCTGACCAGTCATTCCAGAATACTTCGATCTCACTGGCTGGCTCCTTCTCCAATTACGGTTCAAGTTGCTGTCATCATCTCCTGAGGCAACATTCTAGAAAGTTCCCTTCCATTTAGCTTCACTGAAGTTTCACCAACACCCCCCCAGTGGCCATACACCTGCATCATCGCATATCCAGCTCAACAACCCATTTCCTCACAACCCACCAATCCTGCACAACAATTCATAACTCTCCAATATTGCAATATTTCATAACCCTTTAAACATTACATTAATTATAACAATTCATAATCCTTTTATTGCCACTCACAAAAGCCAACTTATTTACAACATCAACTAAACTCTGCCCTGATTGGATAATCCTTTAGTTGCGAGAATCCATTATAAGATTATTTTCATTGTCTTGTTTATTTCTTTTGTTACTGTACACTACAGCAAAGATTTTGGGGCTATAGTGTGCCTACAGAATGAGAAATCCACATTGGTGGTGAGCTCTTTGACATTTGCCAGTGTGTTGAAGGGAATGAATAAAATGCCAGAGTAGTAAAGAAGCCTTGTACAGATATGTATCTGCAGTTGAAGTAACATGGGCAACAACCTGATTTTGTTCAGAAGCAGACTCATGATCCTGGAGGCCTTAAACTTAGCAGTGTATCCATCATATTGGGTCTTATAAAATCACATATAGATAATGTAAAAACAATGATTGGTTAACTTGTTAACAAATTAACAAGCTTAGTGGTTCATTAACTGAGAAAACAGATTCAAGGTCTTGTGTCACAGAATAAGTCTGAATTTGGAAAGTGTAAAACTGATTTAAGTAGCATGTGAGTCATTAAACTATCACCTGTCTCCCCCTTGAAAAAACGTAGGTCTTTTAATGGGAATAGTGTTTCAGATTATATGAACAATAGATTTTGCTGAAGGTGCTGGAGGGATGGAGCATGTGAATAAGCTTCTGTGGTACCTTTTTACAAGGTTTATGACCTTCTCAGAGCTTGATTGATTCAGGTTCTCCCACTGCCAAAATGTATGAACTTGCTTCTATCCCATGTATTCCCTTGAGATACATTTTCTCTTGACAAGTCCAAGCAACTTAATTGCACAGGGACATATGACAGAGGCCAGTGTTATATTCAAAAGTCAGGGAAGAATATTTCTTATAAAGACAGCCACTGATGTTGAATTGTCCTATGGAAATGTCCTTGGTGCATGGACTGTATAAGTCTAACACTGCTGGGTTGCTTGCTTATGACGTACAGCGTGGTAAACTGCATGTCAGATGCAAAGCATTAGGGGAAGAGGATTGCCTTGGTCAGTAAAAACTATGGCATGATAATATTAATATTTTAAAATGCTCTCTTGGCAAAACTACTGTCCTTAAAACTAAGGGGTCTAGTGCTGTGTGCAAAAAGTTGTTTTTTGAAGTTTTTTTGGTTTTTTTTCTAAATCAGAAGCAAGTGTTCTTAATAATCAGCAGATTAAGATAGTCTTTGAGTGTTCAGATAGAAAGCAAAAAAATTATAGCAATTTATATTCTTTATTTTGAAAAAGAACTATTGAAGTCCTTGATTATTTGTTTGTTTATTTGGTTTGGGAGGCTTAATGGTTGTTTAATCATTTAAATGCATAGATTTGTTCAATATTCAAGTCAGGTATAAATAATCTTCAAGTTTGCATGCAAAAATTTGCTTTAAGAGAGCTATTAAATAATTCTTTCATGAAGTGTGATGTAACTTCAAATCTGTGTGTGGAAACTGGCAGTCATTTTCAGATTTTTTTTAGAGTCTCTGACTGTTTAATAGTTGTTTAATTTTTTGGTTAGAGACAAAGACAAGAAACAGAATTTTAAAAAATTGTTATGTTCTGTGATCAGTATGGTACAGAGCAGGTTTTGAAAGCTGCACCTTAGGGTTATATTTCCCCATTCTGAGTTAAAGTGTAGAACCTTTTTCACTTACAAAAGGAATATGGAACTTTATTGTCTTATGCTTAAAAGGTGAAAAAACTTGAGTGCCAGTGAGATGGTTAAACTTTCCATTAAAAATAATGGAGCTCACTTGAGTTTTACCTTTGAGAAAAATAAAAATAGTCAATTCTCTTGAGTTCCATAAAACATGTTATAAGTAAATTAATGGATGCGGGGCAGTTGATTATTGGCTAGTATCACTAATAAATTCACGGTTCTGTGGGGAGGGAGTAGAGTTTAATAGTTAAAATGTTTTGAATGTAAGTTGTAGATTGATTGGGATGTTGAGATACTGCATAATGATACGGGTTTAGCATCGTTGTATGTACACTAAAGAAAGGAAAGGGGGTAAGGTAGCATAAGTAACCCAGTAAAGAGAATGAATATTCCAGAACATGACTTCATAAGAGTGACATCAACACTTCAGACAGCAATTGGTGAAAAGATTAACCATGGCCAGGAAAAAGGATTGGACTAGAGTGCACCTTGACAAGGACTAATGAGAACCCTAGAAACGAGCCAGTCACAAAGACAATCAAGAACAGACTTATCGGACAGAGGGGGGTTATAAAGATTGTGCTGGGCTTTTTGCCCACATACTCCTGCGGAACTTTGGGTCCAAGGGAGCACTTGGTGTGTGTGTGTGTGTGTGTGTGTGCGTGTGTGTGTGTGTGTGTGTGTGTTGCACCATTGTTAGTCTGGCTTGTTGCCAGACCTGAGCCTATCTTGGGTCTCCAACTTCAGTAGTTTTGTTTTTGTAGCTGGCTTTTGAAAAGTCTCAGCCTCATTTACAACAAACAGACCTTGCAGATTAATTGGAAGAGCACAGAAATTACTTTACACAATTGAGTGTCAAGGATGTCTGAGATGGTCCTCTCAACAGAAAATGAAACAGTAATTCGGAGAAATACACTTTGGAGCTCTGTATATTCTTTATTTTCCTTGTTTAGCTAGTTGAACTAAAATGTCATTAAATGGTTATTGATACTTGCAGCACCAAAAGGCAACACATCTATTTCCTTTTCCCTCACTGCTATCTGTCTGTCTAATTCACAGAATATTCTGTGTTGGAAAGGGATCATCAGGTCCAATTCTTAAGTGAAAGGTCCATACAAGCATGAAACCCACAACCTTGGTATTTGCTAACACCACTCTCTAACCAATCTCAAGTTGTTTTCATCCTTTTTTGCAGTGCATATTTTGTTGATAATTTATATTTCCAATTGTTAATGGTTTGTCCCTGTGTTCCCCCACTTTCTCCCCTACTTGATTGGTTCCTAAGTTGTACCCTCCCTTTGTTATAGAAAGTTCTGTGTCAATCCCCAGTGTGCCAACCCCCGTTGCTCCCTATATGGGTTTTTCCCTTCCTTTGTTCCAGTACCTTCCCTATGAATCACTGTTTACCCTACGCCTTTTTCCAGTACCTTCCCTACCAATCTACCCCTGACCCAATCCAGGAGGCGTCCAACCCCCTGGGCATGTCAGGGTGTCACCCAAACCTCGATGTCCCATTGGGGCATGTGACCTCCCTTCTCCCCCCACCTACCCTGGTCGGTTTTTGTATATGATTGATACTCCACTCACTCCACTCCTGTTAATCCCTCATTGGTTCCTGTATTGTATCCACCCCTGGTTCTGTTATAGTATAAAACCCCCTGCACAGAGGTGCTCCCCAGTCTTCTGGCCCTGTCCCCTCCCGGTAATAAAGCTCTCTGGAACGCAAACAGAAGGCTCCTCCCTCGTCCTTGCTCTGCTCCTTGACACAACTCCAGCCTTATGGAGAACGCCCACATGCGTTCCAGCTGCACCCTGGGTTGCACCTTAGTGCTTCCTAGGGACAATCCACTCCTGACCGCTGGGTCCGGAGCTAGCCACAGCTGACCATTTACCGACACAGCGTGTCAATCCTTTATGAAGTCCTTCTGTAATGGCTTCCAGGTGATTTTGAGAAATGAAGACATAAAAAGTAACCACACTTTTCTGCTCTGACAGGAGGTTACCAAGGAGCATGCTGACTGCTGCCCCTGTAAGCCATATTAAGCTCCTAAACCCTGAAACTATCCAGTTCTTTAGGTCTCCAAATCATGTTCTAGTCTCTATTATTTATGCTGAGGACATCTTTGCCCAAATATATCTATACTTACCCTTGCATAGATGACAAATCTTTTTGAGTAGTCAATTAAAAAAAAAATCTTTTAATTACTCTTCCCCTGATGATATGCAAACTAATTAGCGACAGACTGTTGCAAAACATTGCAGAATATGCTCCGCAAAGAATTTACAGATATCGTTTGTAAAGTTTTTGAAGAAAACGCGATTCATTTTATATTTACATATTATTGGTACTTGACTGCTTTTTAGAATGCAGCTGAGTGCCTTTTTAGATAGGTGCCTTTAAAAATCTATCTATTTAGGTCTACATAATTTTTATTTGAAATGTCTTCAGTAGCTCTGGACTAAACTAATTGTGCTATTTTATTTAAAGAAAACTTCGTGAAAAAAAACAGTATGATTTCTTGAACATAAAAGTGGTATCTACAATGTGAAGGTAAGGAATATTTTGAAAGCAGAAAAATACTGCCTAAAACCAGATTTTTAATGGAATTGTTATGCTGCACATAGATGTGTCCCAGAGGAGACATGGAATGGCACTTCCTGTACCTGTGCAGTTACAGAGCCGGGGACTATCTGGTATTCTATTCTATTCTATTCTATTCTATTCTATTCTATTCTATTCTATTCTATTCTATTCTATTCTATTCTATTCTATTCTATTCTATTCTATTCTATTCTAGACTTTATTTGTCTTGGTATTCCTACAGTAAATGCTTACCGTAATTAAAATAATTTATTTCTGTGTAAGTTTTTGCCAAAATGCTTTGAAGGGAGTGAGAAATCCTATAATATTTTGCATTATTTTTTCATGTTTGTTTATTGCGTGTTGGTCTTGTGGTACCAAAGGGCTCTGACAGTGCCAGGAACAATTACTTGAGCCCAAGAATATGAAGTAATTAAAAGGACAGAAGAATGCTACTGAAAAAAAACAGTTTATGCTTCTTATTTTAAATCATGAACATATACTTAGGAATTCATCACATAAATTTATATTATTTTTGGAATAGAATTTTTGGGTGAAACTTACTAACAAAATTACTGCTTTTTTCACATTCTCTGCTTTCTTATTTTAAGCAGGAGAACAATAAGAATTAACAATATATGTTACTCTTTTTATTGTGCTTTTATAAAATTGAGTTGCCAGATGAGTCCACTTTTGTTATAAAGGCAAGTTGCTGAAGGTAGATGAGCTACTTTAATTTGCTTCAAAGAAGAAATAATTTTATATTGCTACTGAACTTGATAGAAAGTTTCTAACACAGTTTTAAGTATTAGAAAGCATGCATTTTTTAATATGACTTGCTGGACACAAGGAACATTTTCCTCTAGTCTTGTGTAACCAAAGACAGGCAAGTAAGGCTTTTTGTCACACATATTTATCAGGTATCCTTGCTTGCTGGACATATATTCATTGCCCTGTTTTGCATAGTCTCATCCCTATCAGAAGTCTTTCTTTGGTCCTCATGGGACTCTTTTGGGGTCTCTGGTGATGTTTGATGCCCAAATTGTGGTGTCTGCTGGTTGACCCCTTGTTCTGGGCAAGGACAGTTTTTTTTCAGCAATTTGCAAGGCTGCTTTTATCTATCTATGCTCCCAGAGCTCAGCCCAACTCCCCAGGACTCTTGCAAAATTGTTTTGCCATTGTTCTGTTACTCATTAAATCATGGAATGTGGCAATGTGTCACTTCCCTTATCCATATACAAATATTCAAATAAAAAGAAGTAATAAAGTAAGTTCTTTATAGCACCAATATATTTACTTAAGGATTTTCAAATTACTTCTTGTTACTGGTCTGAGATAATGTTTCTTTGGCAAGTTTTTCTCCACAGTAGTGTCTTTTGTTATTCCAATGAACTTATTTTTCTTCCGTTATTTTCACATTTACCTTCACGTCTAACAGCTTCCAAGAGAATCTAGGCTGTCTACCTACAGGTGAAAGCCAGAAGGGGACCCAGCTTGTATAAAGCATTGTTAGAGGTGACCTTCTATCATGTTCCCCTGCTTTTTTTTTCCTTACCTGAATCGATCCAAATTTGTGATACCCCCATGTTTTGAGCCTGTGGACCATTGCAGCCTCTTCCACTGTCACAGAGAGACACTGTAAACTTCCTAGAGGCACTCAGTCTCAGCTGAAGTAAAATCATGTTGCTACCAACCACTGTCTTCTGCAGTGCTCTGTGAAAATCTTCTGCTCTCTTCCTCAGAAATCACAGCTCTATCCTGACCAAGTGATAAGCAAAAGGACAAAAATGCTCCAGTGGAGGTACCATGAGTGCTATATATTGATTGTTCTTATGACAATAGCTCACTTCTTTTCCAGGCTGCCCTGGTGTACAAGGAGACTCACCTGCACCAATGTGCTACTCCTAGCAAAAGCTTTCTGCATAGTACACAGTCTTGATGCACCCACAGTAGTCCTGTCCCTTCCTGGAAGCCCTGAATATTCTCTGTAAGGATGAGTGAGTGGCCTGTGGCTGTTTCCTGATGCTGAAACCATGTATGATGTCTGCTGTTGAAAAGGGTTGGAGGTTGGGGCTTCAAAATAAACAGCACTTCTTACCACTTTGATTACTTCTTAAAACTCTAATGTATCCATTTCAGAGATTTGCATTTATGACTCTCATTAGGTGCCAGAAATTTTCTGATTAGCCACATTTAAGTACTGACTAGGTTTGCATTATTCCTTGCCCTTTAAAGTTACACGTTTGCCCGTTTCTGAAACTTTGGTGTTTTGCTTGCTTGTATTCTTTCTTGCAAAAGCATCAAGAAGTCAATATGTTGTGTCAATGGTATATCGTCTATGGTTTTAATACACTCCCAAAAGATGATTTTCATGAGATGGGAAACAAAGGGGGGGGAAAAAAAAGCAAATTAAAAATATATTCTCTGATGTTTTTCTTGTTTTGTCAAAAAAAGGCTGGTTTTAAAAGTAATAAAAATACAAGAGTTCTATCTGTTACAGAAATCTATTTTATTTCCTCTGTGAAACTGTGGAATGGTACCATGATTTTCTGCTTTGAACTCTTTGGAATACTTCCAGAGAATGAATTAAATCTCAAATACTTAAGAGTCTCAATATTATACACAACCAATTTACATTAAAACATACAATATTACATGCAACTGTACTCTGAAGATCCACAAAGTAGAGTTCATTATCAAATTTTTCTGTAATCATAGAACAGATAGTGGCCTTAAAAGACTAGCTGGTTTAATATCTAATTGGTTTTCAACATAAAAGTGAGTTAGAAAGGTTTTCAAACACAGCCTACACTCATGAATCAGGTGTCAAGAAGCACAGCTTTGCAGCTGGACCTTTATCACACCTTACTCTTCAAAGACATGTTGAATGAAAAAGGGAAATGAGGAACATACTGTATAGGGATAATAGTTGAAAAAAAATAGTTGGAGAGTGCTTGTTTGCTGATTATACTTCTAATTATTTTTAAATATTTGAAGCTGTCACCTCTCAATGGTGAAATGCAAGAGACAGAAAAAAACCTAATTGGTAACATTTTGTTTAACAAAAAGTTTAAACAAAAACTTTTTCTTTTGTATACAAAAAGTTTAACAAAAGAGCCTCTGAAGTGTGTCATAACAAAATGCAGCCAGAAAATAGAGTCTTAAAGAAGGCAGAAAATTTCATAATAAGGCCTATCAAGACAATACATCAAGATGCAGACAGACTGTAAATAATGTGTTTTAAGAAGGTAAACCAGCAAGATTGTCTTGAAAGTTTGCATAGTGTTCTTTTTCTAGATAGTTATATTATAGCAGAAAAGAGTACCTCTAACTTGCATAACTAATTACTACAAAAAATTGAGTCCTAAATTGTGTGATTAAATGCTGTAATCCTTACAGTAATTTGGCACGGGAAGCAATTTGCTAAGGTGAGTTTCCTCCTCTGTCAGCCCTTTTAATCATTAACAGCTTTTCCAATAGGAAAGATTCAAGAGTGGCTTTGGCAATTTTTCTCACTCTCTCTTATGTACAGGTTCCTTACAGACAAATATGAAGTGAAGCTGTTGGCATTGCTGAATTAGGTTCTTAAGAGTCATAGCACCGATCTTTTCCATCTAAAGTAGATTAGATGAGTACTTAGAAAAATGGGGGGGGGGGGGGGAACACATTAAAAATTTAGTGTTTTATGTGCAATTTTTTTTTAAAAATGTGCCTCTCAGAAAGCTTGAAAGTACCTTTAAAATTGTAATGTCTTTGTAGTCTTCTAATATCAGAATATACAGATTTATGTCTTTGAATCTGATATTTTATGATGAAAAATTGAGCTTGCAACCCTTTAACAATTATCTCCCACATTTCAATGAATATTTTAATGCCTAATTTTCCCTACATAAGAAAGCATGTGGTATCAGAATGATCCAGGAGAAAAGTTAGAGAATGTAATCCATGTGGATGGAGGTAATGCAGAAGTATGTTGACAGTAAGTGATGCCTGTAGTAGAACTGTTTTCAGAACATACTTCAGACTCAGCCAGAATTTTACATGCTCATTTTAGTGTCACTCACTCATTCACTCATTCACTCATTCACTCACTCATTCACTCATTCACTCATTCACTCACTCACTCACTCACTCACTCACTCACTCACTCACTCACTCACTCACTCACTCACTCACTCACTCAACTGTCTGCCTCTGAGAAACTTGTGATAGTTTATATATATCATTGATACAAATTTTACAATGTAATTTTGAAACATAATTAGAAGTATTTTTAATGAAATCTGTAACAAAAAAATTAAAAATTAGTATTCTGAAAAATAGTTTAGTACTGCAGTAAGCAGAACCCTACTAGAAGCTGATGTCATGCACCATCAACACTTGCTAGCATCTAAACTTCAAAAGTGCCTTTTGGGTTGGTATGAGAGGCAAATCCCCATTGCTGTTGCCTCTATTCTCTGCAGAAAAACTGAGCAGATGATGTTGATTTGTGTAGCCTTGCTTCTCCATGCATCATTCACTCAGGAGCTCAATGCAACTCAGTCCTTCTCACACACAGGCCATCAGTCACTCCTTTTCTTTCTGTAAGGTAAGCAATTCAGAGCTTGTGTTGAAAATAATGCTTTCAGACTGAGTAACCTAAATTCCAAATTAAAGGTATAAAAGGTGATGTTACAAGGAAAGCAGAGTGTGACCCCCTCTCTACCAGATATTCTCTGGAGGTCTGTTCAGCAGTCTGAGGACACCCTGTACTCCTTCTTGTGTGCTCTTATCATCTGCTCTTCAAGCACAGCTGTCGCCCTGATTCTTCCATGTTTTCCTGATGCACTTTCTAATTCCATGTTTTGTAGTTCTTAGCTCGTTTTCCCATACACGGGTGCTATAATTAGAACATGTTTATGTTAAGACAAGGTT
>VYXF01009984.1:155413-183466 GCA_013397295.1 Polioptila caerulea | reverse complement strand
CTATTACAGGGGGTACATGGGACAAACCATGTGATACACATTCAGTGATACATTAGTGCAATACAACATTTTTTGTCTCTGTGTGTGCTGCTTTCTCACATGAATTTACCTTGGCTCACACAATTGGATTTTGTTCACACTTTCAATCATTCCAAAAAATACTATGCCTGGCTTCCTTTTGAATGGTTGGTTTATTTTATGGCTCTGACTAGTGAGGTCTCTTTGTGAAAACTATCGGGTGCAGAAGAAATAAAAAAGAAATAGGAAAAGTAAGAAAATAAAATCTTTCTATTCCAGGGAATCCTTCAGAGGTAACTGACATATCTTTCTACACTCACCTGCTTCCAAGTGCAGAAATACTCTGCAAGAAGCTGGCGACAGATGGGAAAATTAATCTTTTGTTCTCTAGAAATAGACAGCAGCACTCTACATGCTGACAGCTATCACTATCAACTGGAAATTACAGAATTTTCCTCTGTTTGTGACTTCTTCTACATTTGAGAGTTTCATGTGCATGTATATGGATACAGGACATGGATTCATTATGTTAAATGGGGTTACAGCAGACTGGCAACCTGTCACCTGTGAGGTTCTACAGGGCTGCATTTCAAGCTCAGTTCTCTTCAATATCTTCATGACTGACTGGAACACAGGATTTGAAACGATACTGAGTAAGTTTACCACTGACACTAAACTGGGAGGAGGTGTTGACTCCCTTGAAGGGAGTCCCTGCAAAGCGACATCTACAAATTAGAGGGTAGGGCATTCACCAACCACCTGACATTTAACAAGATCAAGAATCTGTATTTGGGATGGGGCAACGCTGAATGTACAAACTGACTGGGGAATTAAATGCTGGAAAACAGCACAGTGGGAAGGGCTCTGGGTGTGCAGGTTGAAGCAGAACAGGAGCCAGCAGTGCCCTGGCAGCCAGGAGGGCCCCCGTGCCCTGGGGGGATCAGGCCCAGCATCACAGCCGGGCAGGGGAGGGGATTGTCCCGCTCTGCTCTGCACTGGGGCGGCCTCAGCTCCAGTGCTGGGGGCACTTTGGGTGCCACAACACAGAAAAGACACTGAGCTGTCAGAGAGGGTCCAAAGGAGGCCACGAGGATGGGGAAGGCCTTGAGGGGAAGCCGTGTGAGGAGTGGCTGAGGGCACTTGGTCTGTGCAGCCTGGGAAACTGAGAAGTAGACCTCACTGCAGTCTACAATTTCCTCCTGAGGGTAAAAGAAGGGGCAGGCACTGATCTCTGTGGTGACAGTGACAGAACTTGAGAAGATGATCTGAACTTGTGTCAGGGAAGGTTTAGGCTGGATATCAGGAAAAGGTTCTTCACCCAGAGGATAGCTGGGCACTGGAACAGTGTCTCCAGGGAAGTGGTCACAGCATCAAGTCAGACAGAGTTCTAGCGGTGTTTGGACAATGCTCTCATGCACATATTATAATTCTTGGATTGTCCTGTGCAGGACCAGGAGTTGGACTCAATGATCCTGAAGGGTCCCTTCCAACACAGGATATTATATGATTCTGCTTCACAGTCAAATACACTCATGTATGCACACAGGGAGTCCACCAACAGGTCAATATCACACAGTTTATAAGAATTAATTCCAGTTCCTAGCCCATACACTGTAGCATGGAATAGCTAAATGCACTCTGAATGTGTTTGTGTTTACAGAGGAAGAGACAGTTTTCATCTTCTGATCAAGAAAACAAGTAGCTGAATTCCACAATGCACCATTACAGGAAAACAGTGTTAAACCCAGTAATGGAAACAACATGCTAAGTATTTTCTTAACCATAAGAAATTGTATAAGACCTAGAGAATTTTATTTGCTCTCATTTAAGGAGACCCTTAATAGAAGGAAGAAATAAATCTTTAGAAGAGAAAGCAGTCTGAGTGCATACTCTGATATGGTTTATCTTTTTGATTCAAAGAGCAGTTGCTGACTCTGTAGAAAGGCAGAATTGGAAACTGAATTACTCTGAACTGACAAAAAAGATGTGTAATACTTAATCTACACTGCAGCAAGCTGCTGACAGGTTCTTGGTAACAAAAAATGTAATTCCCTAGCTATAATTTTCTTCTTGAGGGAGTATAGTGCAATCAGTGAGAATCTATGTATCCATATTCTTCAACTTTAAGAAAGGAATAATGTCTTTTTTGTTTATAGGGTGTGATGAGGCACAGTTTACCTAAACTAGACAGATATTGAAGAACTCGAGGTCCAAAATAATTTGTATTTGAAAAACTGAGTCAGAAAATCTCTATTCTCTAATAATAACAAACAAACAAAATTTCTGCTTTTTTAAAAGACCTACGCATTTTCTCTTTGTTTAGTTAAACATAAATTATTTCATACTATTTCAAAGGTCTGAAAAGCAAACATACACCGTGCTGATCTTCATAAGAAAGAGAAGGTCCAAATTGTGTATCAGAAATAAACACAGCACATTGCCTTGCTTGGAGCCACAACCCTGCCTTTAATATATACACAATCAAAACTACATTGAACATTAAATATAAAAAGAGAAAATTTCAAGTCCTTCCAGTAAGATTTATCTCCTTTCTTTTTGTCCTATTTTATAGACTCCAAAAATGCCAATGAATATGATACTTGCTAGCCTGGGGACCTGCAAAGCTTTTAGCCAGCCATAGTCACAATTAGTGTTTTGATGCGCATTTAAGTAATTTTCACCTTTCATACAGCCACTTCAGAGACACCAACCAGTAGAAACCCACCTATGCTGAGGTAAGAACACTCTAAATTATAAAGGATTATTTTATATCCTGTACAGGACAAGAAACTACAAATTCATACCCTCACTCTCTGCTCTTACAGAATGTGAAGCTTCGTATTTGATAGACAATGTAGGCAGAGACATCAATGTTCCCTTAAGTACTAAAGCTTTGAAAAGTTTCTTGGGATCTTGGCTTTAGTTTCCCCACTGTCACATATTATTTCATCACACTGAATCTCTCTGCCTTCATATTTAGGTAAGGACCATTTGGAGGGACTTAGATGTCATCATGAAATATTGTGAAATGGTTTTTACTTCAGCATAGTACCACTGCAAATGGTCATGGTTTCCAAGGCACAGTATTTTCCCTGTAAGATGTCAGGCTTTTCCTATGATGCCTTCTCTGTGCCTGCAAGAGCAGACATGATTTCAAAGTGGTAAAGAATAGGGAGGTAGTGATGTCATGATGAGTGCATTAACACAAATTTGTATTTTCATATGCTGCATAGAAGTACTGGAAGGTTTAGAATACATCCCACAATATCCTCCTCTGTATCTCATGTATCTCACAGTGCTTCCATCAGTTCCACTATATGGCATTACAGTGTCCTGCAATGCAACTTCTGCAAACATTAGTGCATTAAAGAGTCAAATTCTCATTTTCAGGAAAATGAAAAGAAGAGCAGGCTGGTAGTTTTTGGCTGACGTGTCTCAGTCTTAAATTAAAACTTTTTATAGAGTGAATGAAAGAACCGGAAGAGAGAGACTGCAGTTGGTGAGGGGAAGGGCAGGACAGAAGCTGACTGTGAGTGAGCTCCTCTCCACGTGAGTGAAGAGGATCCACCACCAGAGGACTCCACCTGCCGGAATTTAATTGTGACAAGGGCTCACTTTAGCCTCTTCAGGGATACGGCTCTTTTCGTAAATGACCAATTAAATGTGCTCAGTGCTGGAAGAATGAAGACATGAAATATAGTGCAGTAGTGACAGTGGGATACTTGCAAGTAAAGAGTTATAGAAATATTTTATGTTAAGAGGAAGGAAATATCTATTTATCTGTTTTATTTCTTAACATCCTGCAGAAAGTTTCCAGGTAGAAAGCAGATAGGACATGCACTCTCCGTTACAGCATAAGGAAAATCTAAACTTCATGCAGTTGAAAAACCAGGATCAAAAGATTTTTACAATGGGGCTATGTTCCAAAAGTTGATCTCTTTCAAAAACTTCTGGTGTGCAGTTTTTAGGTTGCAGTTTTTCTCAGCCCAAGTACCTGCCTGAACTCTTGTATGTATAGCCAAGTGAAAAAAACCAGCACTGAAAACAATGGCATCATGCATTTCTTATACAGTTCTGAGAAAAGTGTTTAATCTCTTTGCAGAGTTTTTCCACTGACCCAAGCAGAGACATCCCCAGTTTACACTGGTGTAATTACCCAGCGAACGTGGTTGTCAAATACATTCTNTTCATCTTATCAGGGGGACTAACATCTTTCTGAAAATTATAATTTTACTCAGTACAGTGTTTCTGTGGAGCAATGCAGATGCTAAACTGCTGTTTATCTTTGGTTATCATCCAAGATAGAATTGAAAAAGAAAAACCTCTTCTGTTATTTAGTTATATACCTAATTAGACATTAAGACTACCACAGCATTTTTATGAAAGGATATATTTAAGATGCAGTTTTGGAATTGCAGTAGTAACAACATTTGTTCTGTGTGGTAAACAGAAGCCTTTTGGCAGTGGGATGCTTTAGTTTTGAAAACTGCCAAAAATTGTTTGTTTATGTACAGAACTACAGCAAGTCACTGTGCCTGTGAGTCATATAGTAGGGGGACCAGGGTAAACACAGAGCTGTAGTAAAAAGGTAGGTGTTCAGGAAACATGCATTATTATGCTGGCAAGCTAAGCTACAGGCAGCACCCTGTCATTAAGAGGGGAAGAAAGAGGGTGTGGGGGAGAAGACTTGAAGTCAAGCCTGGATAGTCTAATGTAATTTGGAAAAGACTGCAGAGTAGACTAAATGTTAATGGTTTTTGACAGTTTGATATGTATTTATAGCTGTTGCCAGCCCTTCCTGAATATTATGTAGGACTATCTGGGATTTTCTGGGTTTATCACCACAGGCATGCAGGATTAACAGCCTGATGAAGTCAAAAAGAATTACTCAGCCAACCCAATCCCTATACTTACATAGCACCCTTCACACAAGGTCCCAGAGTGCTGCACAAGAAATACCATAACTGCCAGAAAGGATGGTGAAATAAAAATTTGCCATCTAGGCTTGAAATCCACTATGGAGATTTCAGATTATCTCCTAATGAAAGCTTCCAAAGAGCCAGTACCCAGCAGAGCAGAGAATGGGCATCACTCATCACACTCCCTATTGGTAGCACTAAACACATTAAGACTTTTTTTGTGCTCAGCACTTTCACAGTGGAAATATACAGATCGATGAAAATTTCCTGAGGCAGCTAGAAGCTAGGTGAAGGGAGCTCCAAATAAAATTAGGTACTGGATAGACAGGATTTCCTTTGCCACCAAACCAGTGGTCCATCCTACCTGCAGCTTTCATCTGGTTTTATCCAATCCCTTTTTCCTTTTCCCTCTTAAGTATTCCTAAAAATTTTATCTTCAAACTTTGCAATAGCATCCATGATGCAGACACAGGAGGTTTTCCTGATTTTTCATGTGTCAGTCTATATTGAGCTGCGCTTCGTCAAAAGATTTGCTAACCCTTCAAATGCACTTAACCTCTTCAAACAAAAATACATGCGAACAACAATGAAGCAAATACATTTGAGCCAAAGTACAGATTAAAGGCCCATCACTCACAAAACAGCAGTGGTGGAGACTCTGCCCACATTCCCTATCATAGACTGGTGGGGGAGTCTTGTATGCCATACTAGCCTGTTATTGGAATTTGTCTTAAGATGGAGATTCTAATGCAGCTGACCACAAACTGCTAATTATCAGAGGAATGGTGCTGCAGCCTAACAAAACCAGCAGCATCTTTCTGTGCTTTTCAGCTCTTTAGCTCATTGAGTTGCTATTGGTGAGGATACTTCTGAGCAGATGTCAGCCATACAGAGAACCAGATAAAGCACCAGACTGCCTGAGATAAAGAGAAGTCTTTAAGAAACAGTATTGAGCACTTTGTGATTTGGGGAAGGATGCCTTGGAGGTGACCCAAAGGGTAAAGGTACCCGTAAAACTGGATTGAAGCATATATTTGGCCTAATGTTTGGAGCTTTTCCAGTCACGTGGATCTGTATGCAAAGTCTGAAGTGTTCACCCTGGGTTTTGCAGGACGGAGTACATGTGATCTCACTCTTTAATCAGAGCATGTGTTTTGCAGACCTCTGGGGATGGCAGCCTCTTTACTGAAAAATCGTGTTAGGAGAATTAATATTCATCACTATCACTCCTGCCAAAGTAGTCTGTCTTCAGCTTTTGAACTTCTAGCTTAGACCAAGTCTGAAATGCTTTTGTTTTGTTTCTTTTTTTAAGCCAGTTATAGAGAATATAAAAAATGAGGCAACATATGCAATGCATATGTTGTGAAATGAAATACAGATGTCACTGCTGCTTCAATGCTTGTAAAAGGGTACCAACGGCAGCATTTTTGCTGACACAAGGAAACAATCTCTCTGTGCTAGTAATTAGTATGATTACTGCATTTGTAGGTGAAGGGTGGTTGGTCACTTTCTCCTGTAAAATAAATCCGTTCTTTCCACATGCAGATTTTGACATAGTCATTGAAAAATAGTTAACTGTATTCCTTGAAAGCTATTTTTAACTGCTTTCAATAAAGATTTCCCTTTTAGCTGTGCTTTAATTATTGTAATAATGAACCAACATCATAAGCATGTTTACTTACAAGAAGTTCAAGAACAACCTCTCTCCAGGCTGCCAAGTAATATTTTGGGTGTGCAGCAGGTAAAAAGATCTATGAAGCTGGGCATTGAGAAATTTTCTGTAAAATGAAATAAGAAGAGGAAAGAAAAATATTTCAGCATAAAAAAAAAAATAATTTAAATAATATTGGGTCATTGTCTTCTGATTCTTTTCAACTTAATAAGGTCACCTGAAACAAAAAAGGTCAAAACATCCTGTTCAATTTTATTATTCTTTTCTATTTTTCTTGCAAAAGAGAATGGTGGTGCAATTGAAATAGTTCAGCAAGAGGATTTGCTTTTTTCAAAGTGCCATTTTTAATAAAAAAATATTGGTTAGATACTGATGAGGTTGTCAGCTGTGTCCATAAGAGGAAAATGGATTGTATTTCAGTTTCAGTCTATTTTTATAAAGTTTTTAATACTTAAAGAACTTTCAGGAAAACTTCCTTCAGTTACTATTCTTTTGCCTTATTGTCAGAATTTTGATGCACACAATGCAGGGAAAAACTAAGAAATACCCTTCTTCCATTTCTCTTTTATCTGCTGTTTTTCAGGAAGGCATTTGTTGGATTTGTTCCTATATTTATGCTAGAGTGAGCAAGGGTAACTAGGTGGCTTTTGTGCTTCAAGCAGGATCATCCAGGGCTGAGCTGTTCTTCAGTGCTTATGTCAAAATGCCAGCCCATGAGAAAACTTGTCTTAGACTGATGAGCTTTCATATTGTGGTCCTTATTGCTGATAAAAGTGTGAGGCCTTCCACGCACAATGTAGTTTGTGCAAGTACTGTGCAGTAGAAATTATTAGAGAGTCTTCATTTTTGATCAAAGTATTTATACACAAACTCATGCTGGAATGTATGAACACAAAAAACACAGGCACACATGCATACACATGCACACAGTTCTCCAGTGCCTCATGAGGAAAAAAAAATAAATTATTATCCTCATTTTTATGAGGCCAGCAATAGGGTTACCAGGCTAATAAATGAAGCATGAATTATTCATCAGTCTGCGTGTCATATGGTTCTTTTAAATTACAGCTCAAGAAATGGCAAAACTGTGAGCTTCTACCTTTCTTACAAATCCAATTTAATTGCAAAGGCACAATAACGTTTCTCCCCCTTTTTTAACCATTTGCTATTTTAATGAAACTAGAGGTAGCAGCTTAGGTAGATTTCCATAATATACAGCTAATGAGATACAAGGTACATTAATAATTTACAGGTCTGAAGTGTGCTTTCCTCCCGTGAAAGGACCTTCTACAAAGAATATCATCACAGAAAAGTGATCAAATATTTCCCAAACACCTTATTTAACCAAGACATTGTCTGCATTTATGAATTTTGTGTTTTAGCAGATGAATTTTTTGAATATTCTGAAGTGTACTTTGCAGAGCCAAGGATACATATTTAACACTTCTATGAAATTAATTTTATTCAGGCCTAGCACAGGGAGATAGAAAAACAGTATTTAGATGTATGAGACTGTTTTACAATGAAAGCATTTGAAACTGTCACATTATGATTCACATACCTCAGCCTTCTCTCTCAGGATGTATGTTTTCCTTCATTTTATTGGAAATGTTTATATAAATGCATAAGAAGCTGCATAAACAGTCCTCATATAACTATATACTAAATTGTGAATGATATTTCTACCCTTTTTGCCACTCAGCAAATGGCTAAATAGTCAAGGCTTAATTGAAAAAGAAAATTAATGTGGCAAATTTCAAATGAGGTAACCATGTCTTTCATAACAGCATAAAAGACTTATATTTGTTTATGCAACAGAGCCTAAGAATTTTTAATGAGAAAAAACAAAAAATCATTATAAAATAAATACTATGTTTTGTTCTTTTTCTTTCTTCTGAAGGCTCATATTAAGGTTTATATTTATCCTATCAATTTTTCTTCTTAATTGGAGACATGAAAATAATCTTCACAACAAAATATGTTGAGGGGAACTATAAAAAAAACAAAAGCCAAACAGAAAAATATTCCTCCTATGTGTTATTGTCTATGCTAAAGTTCCATATTTGAACAGAAAACATGCAGCATATTCAAAGGTGTGCATAAACCCACCCTTTACCCAAATCACCGAGGTGCTGAGGGTGTCCAGACTCCTACAGGGATGAGTGTTTGGCACTACCAATCAAATTCAATCTTTCTGGGGACCCTGGAATGACAGCATAAGTATACTCTTTCACAGCTTCTGTCCCTGGGTTTATTGCTGTGTTTGTTAGGCTGCCTTCCTTAGGCTTTAAAGCTCTGGAATACAAGATGATCTCTCCATAAAGAAGGACCAAGCTGCATGTTCTTCCTGAATTAGTCTGCTGTAATTCTGCATCTAGCACATCATAAAATACTCTTTGGAACCCGTAATATAACTGATGAAGCACACACACTTTGCCTATTCTTCCATTTTTAAATAGTTCTCAAGCTCTCAACCATAAAAAATTTCATGGCCATATCTGAAATGACAAAAATATAATTGTATCATAAATGTAGCTCATTGTCAAAAAAGTAATGTGCTGTGTTGACCAGAACTGATGGGAATTATATCTCCTTTTCTGCTGGTTCCAATGCCCATGCTAGGCACCTTCAGAAGGAGTTGAAGCTTTCAGCAGACACAGTACCACAACAGGGATGTGAGGTATGAATGAAGAGAAGGTATTCATCTTCAAAAATCCTCTGAGGTACCAAAACACTTCAAGCCCAATAGATACCATCAATACACTCATGTAATTAGTGCTTCTGCAGTGGTTTGCTGACCTCTAAACAGCAAACCT
This sequence comes from Polioptila caerulea, assembly GCA_013397295.1. NCBI lineage: Eukaryota > Metazoa > Chordata > Aves > Passeriformes > Certhiidae > Polioptila > Polioptila caerulea. Next base: position 174,041 of record VYXF01009984.1, on the reverse strand, counting down.
CCAGTCAGGACAAATTCATTAACAAGAAGCAAATAACTGTCAGTGGAAGTCTCTAGTTTAGAATAAACAGAAGGAAAACCATATTTTTGTAGCTTCCAATCTCTGCAATACCCTAGTCCAAAAATATCACCAGAACAACAAATGAGTGGAGTGTCACCCCACCTTACTCATCAACAACCAAATTGTCAGTTGACTTCAAGCTTCCAAGTTTGTACCTGCAGACGACTTAAGAAGTAAAAAGATCTCAGCTTGATCTTTCAAGTCCCCAACTGAGTTTGCTGTCTGACAGCAGGAAAATGCATCTTCTAGGTCTTAAACTGAGCAAATTAAGTATGAAAGAACATTGAAGTAGAACAAATACAGAAACTGTCACACATAATCATTTCTAGGGAGTTATTTTTGTAACAATTACTGAACTGAAATCAAGGCTGAAAACACTATAACATTACTGTTTAATTTTATGATTTTTTTGAAAATAGATGTCTCTAGAAAATTTTAAGCATGGATTTTGGTGTCCCTGTTAAACTGTCTTTATCTTAACCCATGAGCTTTTCTAGCTTTTACCCTTCTGTTTTTCTCCCCAGTCCCAGCCTTGTTGCTGGCTGCAATTAAACCATGACAGACCTTTAAAAATCTGTGGGGAAGTGTTAAAAATTAGCACAATATTTCAGGGAAAGCAATCCATGCTGAAATAGACCATACCAGACATGTGGATGCTGTTGCTGCTGCATTGAACTAAGAATTAGTAGTGGCATCATAATTGGTATTTTGCTCTTATTTTGGCCTGACACATTTGGGTGTTTGTCCCTCCAAACACATCCTCAGCAGAGGGGAGAAATCAAAAAGCACTTCTTTCTTTGCTTTGCATCCCCTTACCTCAAGATCCAACACCATAATAGTCCATGTGACACTTCAGCAGAACACAGTGCTTTTGTGGTGGACTCTGCTCTTTTCACAGGAAAATTTGGAACAATAAACTAATTCTGGTCTTACCTGGATATGCCTGCACAGCCACAGAGTAAATGTATCTGCACAAATTTTAATCTAGCAGTGGTAATATTAATAGATGCAGAATAGCAAGGGCTTTCTAAGAAATCAGAAATGACAGTATTTTGACATATTTGGGTGTCCTTGGAAATTCTGAGCATAAAATTGAGCAAAATCCAGTGTTGGTGTTTTAATTTCTTTTGTTATGTCATTTCCCGTCTAAGGTGTCTAGGATTGCGCTTGCTGCAATCTTCCCTTCACTTTGCTGTGCAGGAACATGAAACAATCAATCTGTTTTACATAACGTACTCAACTCCCCTTTGCAGACTGTGCATCTGGAGGACCAGTGCCAAAGACAGCATGCACAAATACCAAAATGGGAAAATGACAAATGGCATTTGTTGCAGTTCTTTGGTACGTACCCCTTTATCCTGAAACCTTGCTTGTTGAACACCTTGTTAAGAGCTATCAGACAGCTCTGAAAATGTAGCTGAACTTTTAATCAAGATAGCCAGTTCTGCTTGGTGTGGTTTGTGTGGCAAGTGGAGTACAGCCAGCCTTCCTTTTAACATTTAAAAGTTGAATTCCTCCTTAAAAGGGGCACAAAAGGTTTTGTGCTGGTTTTAGGAAGGAAAGACTTGTCTTTTGAGAGGACAAAGTGCAGAAAATTGCAATGGAAATTAATAAAAATTGACTTTGAGAGAACAACTATCTTTCCAATAAAAAGTTTTCAGTATAATATTAACCCATTTCCAAACAAGCATTTCAAATTATTTCATTAGACACCAGAAACTATTAAATAGATCAAAATTCCTGTGTTGTGCTCCATTGCTGCACTATTATTCTTTTTCTTTCCCCTTACCCTGAATATGTGTTTATAGACTTCTCATACCAATCTAAACTGAAGGACCTAATGTACTCTTTACAACATAAGTATCTTTGAGGTAAATTATCAAGTAAGAGAAGTATTGCACAACTGTTTGGGAAAAGATATCTTTCACCACTCAGAAATCTCGAGATACTTTTTGTCAAAACAGCTGAAGGACATCTGTAAAGGGGGAAAAGCACATACTAACCTAGAAGATATCTCAGATCTGCTTCTGGACTTGTTTATTTAATAGAAAAATATATAGAGAGATCGTTTCACCTTCCCCAGAGAAGTGTCAGCTTCACACAGAGTTCTGTTTGTGTCAAAACTTGCTGGGAATTTGTGGTCTGACGTGGTAGCTAGGCCTAGTTTGGGCAGGAGGTTGGACTAGTGGCTCCCAGGGGTTCCCTCCAGATTGAATTATCTTATGACACTATGAAAGTGTGACAGTGGGAAATTTTACAGTAAACTCCCTCCAAAAATGTAAGAAATATGGCAGATGACATCTCTAGATTCTCCTGCCTTACGCTGACAGTTCCCTTGCCTGATACTTCCCATTACCATCGCAGCCTCCCAAATTTTCCTTCACAGCTGCAATAATGAGGTCTTTCTCCTTTTCACCCTTTCGTCCGTAAAAAGACAGACAGGCAAAGAAGACACATTGATCAGATCTAGAGATTTTAAGGCTATAAAACTGTGCATTTGTCTGTCCGGAAAGTTAAAAATGTCTTTTTAAGTGGTGTAAATACACTCATTGATTTTGTACTAGGCTATTTTTTTCCAGGCATTTGTACTATTTTTCACATACCTGTTAAATAATTTTGTGTTACTGTTTCACATCATTTATGTTTGTCTCATTATTAACATAAAGCCATTGTCTCACCATATTGCAGCATCAGTTTATTTATCCAAGATTCCCTTCTGACATCAGGGAAAAGCAGCTTTGCTCTGTTTCCATGCAATGTGTATGCAGATGGGAGTGGGCAGAATAGAATTTTTTCTCATTTCTTCTGCAAAGTGCATGCAGGTGATGTTGTCTTACCTTGAATTTTACCTAAGTGGATTATTTGCCTGCAGGGTTCTGCATCTCTGCTCAGTCTGGGCTAGGAGTTCTGTGCAATCTGCCAGGGAATCTGGAGGAAGGGAAACCCCTTCAGCTGGCTGAGTTGCCTGTGTATTTTGTTGGCAGAGCATGGTGAAAAGTTGTCATATGTATTCTACCTTTGTGTGTGAGATGCCAGAGGAAGGAATCTTGATTACTCCCTCAGGTGTCCTCTCTCTCCTATTTTCAGGTGTTTCTCTGATATGCTCCTTGCCCTTTTATACCTCCCCCCTGCCAGAATGAAGAGTAAGACGGCAATCGTCTCTCCAAAGGTGTCTCTGGCTTGTCAGTCTGCCCACAGACCCCAAAAATGAACAGAGGTGACCTAGCCCTGCGACGTGTGTTGTGAATCCCACATCCTGCACCAAAGATTACTTTGTTTGAGGAGCACCAGACCGGGTGAAAAACAAGTTTCTAGCCCACATCCAGCAGTCACTTTTTTTTTCTTTTGATCCTCTCCTTTTGAATCACAGGAGTGACTTCCCAGAGCCATTAGACCTCAGGCAGCAGGCAGCCCTTTCCTAGAAGATTCCCTGCCCCTCTTGTCTTCTTAAACCCAGCTTCTGCCCACCTTCTTCACTTTGCTTGTGGTATTTTATCTCATCCCTGAGAGCTGGAATGCTACATCCTGCCTGAGCTCTACAACCAGTTTTCCTTCCATTGCTACATTAATTTCAGGCCACCAAACATCTGCTTGTTTGGTTGAACCTTGACCACTGTGAAGGTGGTGTTTGGAAAGCTGGAATTTGTGAAGTTGGTGTTGGACAAGTGGTAAATTCTTTGTTATACAAGCCTGTTACAAATCACTTCGTTATACAACATACAGCATTTTTATTATATTATCTTATATTTTTTAATTATGTAAATGTGGGAACCCAGAGCTTGTCCTTGACTGCTCTGGGGGCTCAGGGACCTGTGCAGGGGGCCCAGAGGGCTCAGAAGCCCTGGCACCAAGCCCAAAACACCTGTGGGTTGGATTTTAGTCCATGGGAGAGATTACCAGCTTTAACAGAAAAAATACAAGTCTCACAACTTTAAATAGATTAATAATAAGATTGTCACAGGGTGGAAAAGTAGATTTTGGGTTTAGTACATGGAGGTAGTGAAGCCAAGATGGAGGGACCGCATGGCTTTTAGGCTTCTTCCTTCTTCTTCATCTCCTCCATGATTCTGCTGTGGTGGTGGCACTTGTGATTGGTTTGAGTAGAATACACATTGTCTAACGTAGATGATAGATATTGGAGAATAATTGTAAATAAGGTATACGTAGTTTTTAGTATAAAAGATAAACCACCACCTCTCGGGCGGGGAATCGCCTCGAACTGTCGTGTTGTGGAGACCTCGGCAGGGACAGAGAGAACGGTGTTCTAGATAAGCTATAATAAACAATAATAAAAGTATCTGAAGGCCGAAGATTGCACGTTTTTCTTCTCCTGGGCAAGGAAAAGGACTTTTAACACCTTGGGGACTTTCCCAGAAAAAGCAGGAAATCCCCACATGTAAATATACATACCATCACTTTTATCATTATCCTTATCCTTCAGAGATATTTTTATAACCTTAAAGATTCACCTCTCTGGATAACTCCTCTGATCTGTTTGGAAAATAGTTGTGCTCAGGTATTACTGCCATCCTGTAGCTGATGTACAGCCATTTTGATAAAAAGATGGTGTGAAACTTCAGGGTAAGCATTTGCAGCATCAGGAAAGTGTGAACATTTCTGAGTATTGTTATCTCAACACCATTACTGATATGACTGGCAGCCTTCTGCCATTGCCATTAGGGTATGTGCAAAATTTGTATGGAGAAAGGAGAACGAAAAAGAAAGGGAATACTTTGAGAGCTAGGCAAAACTCCATCCTCAACAGCCTTGGCCTTCAGGCACAAAATGGTGCATTTGTAATGTAACTGTACTTAAAAGAAAACGTGTTCTCTTTGCCATTGTGGCAGGATGTCAACCCCCCCACCACAGAAAGCTTATTTGCTCTGTCCATCTGCTGGTGCATATGGGTTAGATAACCCAGGTACGGACAGGTGCCCAACAGAGGGGTCATCTCTGGCTCTAAGGGGACGAGACCTCCAGCTCAGAAACAAACATTGCTTTGAGACTGAGATGTATAAAGATAAGCCAGGAATCATTGACTGAGAGACACTGCTTTTTACAACTATTAAAGGCACACAAAATTATCACAGGGACAGAAGCCTCTTACACACTCCTTGGAAATATGCAGGGCTTCTCCCACAAAGTTTGGACAATGCCCATGGATACTTTTCCAGAAACTGAGAGGAAGGGTGCTATGTATGCCCCATCAGAAACTGGATGGTAAGATACACTGAATCTCAATCTGTACCATTTCTTCCCTAGCTGTAGTATGGGTACCTCACTCTTGTGCTGTATTGTTAACTACCAGTAGTGTTTCTTGGCTTATCCTGTGTAATAAGTAATCTGTTAAAGTCTCATGTCTGTTAAATTTGTGTCTATTAAATAAATAATTCATTTTGTAATAGACCTAATCAGCCATTATTAAGAACTTGCAGTGAGAGTGGGTTTTGGGATGCTGGCCTCAACAAAAGTACTGTCTACTGTCAAAGGCCTGGGAAATACAGAAACTGGTTTAAAACTCCCCTCTCCATTTGTAACAGTCATAAGGCTACTCTGCAGTCGAATTCCACCTATTCTTTTCTTGCCTGCTTCTTTGGGAGTGGCACTTACTGGGAGTAAGGAGTAGTTTGGAATAGGCACTGATACTTCCTCAAGCTTGCAAACAAGAAATCATGCTTTTTGAAATATTTATTCCTAGCTGTCCTGGAGTGGAGACACTGAGAGGGAAGGGACTGAAAGAGAAGATAAGTTTTTATTTTTGAAACAATTGTTGGTTCTTTTTAGAAAGGTGAACAACAAAAAGAGAAATCAAGGTATTTGTTGAAAAATAGACTGCTGCATCCAAAATGGAAATCAAAATCAGACATTCATATACTGTGCATATAGATTTCTCAAATCAATATATCCTATTTAACACATTTTATAAATTGTATAAATAGGCACAGAAGGTTCAGGTTTTAACAGATTCCTCAGGATATTGGTGAACATTAACAGTCAAAGCTAAACAGGCAAGAGAATACTGTACAATATTAAAATTGAGAAAATTACAGATTTTTCTTCCTTTCTACTGAGCTTTACTAGAACAAAGAGTGACATATAATCTTAGTTTCACCACTGCAGACATCAGCAAAAGAGAAAATGTTAAGAGCTGGGTGTATGGTGGAGATCATGAGAGTATAAATAGGTGGTTGACTTTATTTGCAGATTCCTGCTCAGTGTAACTGAGAGCTGGGGTTGAGCAGCATCTCAGGGGGTCATTTAATCTGTGCCCCTGGAGATGTCTACCTTCTCTGTGTCTTTCATGACAGGTACTCATGAGGAGCCAAGTTACAACAACTCTGCAAGTATTTCAGGCAGTCAGCTGCAGCACTCTCTTGTCTTTACCTTTCAAATGTAGTTGCAATACTCTTACAAATTTTCTCATCTAAGGTGTTCTTATATTTAACCTAAATAGTGCTTCATTTGAATTTCATTTGCCTTTTGCCCTATGCACTGTGAAAGAGTCATGTTTTCCTCCTTTTCCCAAAAACTTCTACTAAAGACTATGCAGAACATTTCTCAATAAGCAGTATTGTTGAGAAGGTCAGCATATGCATTTTCTAATTTCATACATGAAAGAGCACACAGAAATTTTAGCAGACACATAACAGTGCACAAAATTTCATTCATGTTCACACAGCTATTGAATTCTTGATACACTGAACATTTAGGAACACTGAATATGCTTTAACATGTGAAACACCAAAACTCTTATAACATTGCAAAATAGTTAAGAGTACGTAAATGAAAGAGATAGATGTCCTAATGCATCTCTGTAGTTCCATCTCAATGTTAGAAGATCATTTCAACAGGCACTCAGCCAGACACAGGGAGAATAGTTATTTCTTCCTCCTTCTCTCTGTGGTAATTAAAAACCACCAGAAATTTTTACTGAGCTGTTATTTATTAATAACTGAAAATACGTGGACTAATAGTGTCCTCAAAATTCACAATTATTACGTTTTATAGATTTAAATTTTAAAAAAAAGTCAGTTGAGTCTTGGAGGAGGTCCAAAAGTAAGACTCAGCAATTTTAATTTTCCTTTTCTTAGTTTCAATTTTATTCCATGATTTCCCCTTATTTTTCTCTTTATTGTTGCTGAGAAAAATAAAAGCAGAAATTAGAGAAAAAGATAAAATAAAGAAATTGAATTTTATGATGTGATGTTTTCAATACATTGCATAAAATTTCTGTGAATCTATCTTTGTAGGAAAAAAAAATTTAACATCTCAGCTTTAATTTAAATGAGAACATTATATCCACAGCTATTACTCCTAAAAAATTTTTATCCACAATACATTTTTAGGTAAAAAGAACCACCTCTGCTTCAGAATTAAGTATTTTAAAGAGATAGCAAGTGGACAGGGAAGAAAGAGAATAACTGGTCGAATATAAATTTTCTTGATTCACTGCATATACAGCAGAAAAAGTAGACCTTTGAGAAAGACAAGGAAACTGGACAAGGAAAGTATTATGCCTGTAAGTAAAGAAAGTTATAACCAGGGGGAAAATGTGATTGTGTGACAAAATTTATTTTACTTACTATTATGAATTTATTTTACTTTCACAGGCTGATGGAATGAATGCTTACTTATCTTCAAAAGATCCAATCCCTAATTTTGCTAAAGCAGTATGTATAAAAACTAGATGATAGCACAAGATTTCAAATGTTTGGCTTCATCAAAAAATCTGTAATTACCTTCAAGTTTTCTTTCTGACACAGCCCATCAGTGTTACTTTGGTCTCCAAGATTACACAGGCAACCTTAATTATGTGAGAGCAACAAACCTCTGTATGTTGTGAAATTGTCTGTTATGCAATGTATGCACAATATTAAAACAAAACAAAACAAAAACATAAAAAAGATCAACTGTGCAAGAAAATGCAACCTTGGATAGCTTTTGGTGCATTTGGGGACCTAAAACCTGTTAGAAAGCTGGAGGTCAGGGCAGGTGGTGATTTGCTAAAAGGAATTGTGTCAAATATTTTTGGTGTACCATTCAAACACACATACCTTCTAATTCAAATTTTGAAAACTTTCCTAATTTTGGAGGCTGAAAAGAGTCTTCAGAAATACGTGGCTCATTCCAGACATAAATTGGTTTTAATATATGTCAGTCTAAAAGTCTGAGTGTTTTCTCACTCCAAGAGTTTGATTAAATTCATAAAAACAAAACACAGAGATCTATGAAGATGCCTAGCAGAAGAACATAATTCTACTACCAAAAAGGTATTCATAACACTATTTATGTTATGTGTTTTCACTATTTGTGTTAGTTGTGTTTTCTTCAATTCTTTCATATGGGTAGCCAGTCTCACAACTGTTAAAGAATACTAAATGGTCACTCAGTTAACTTATATGCTATTGGAAGAACTTTTATGCAGGAGAGTTGAAGGATCCTTCTGATTAATTCAGCAAAATCTCCATAATATTTCCAAGTTCCCACTTTTGGATTTTTTGTGACATTTAAAAAAAAAATTATAAATGTAAGTTTTTCTAATTCCAACTATTTTTTGGACTCTTTCATAGAACAATGAACCATAAGTCCAACCAGCTTTCTCTGGTAGCAAAACCCCATTTCAATTACTAGGAAAAGCTGCAGCTAAAAATCCAGAAGTCATGTACTATTATCCATTTTAAAATTATTTACTGGGAAGTTACTGGGAATTAAATATCTTGTGGCTCTGTCCTTTGTTTTACATGATCCATGAAATGATTGCTGAATCCGTGCTCTTTCTTGGGAAAGGGTACAATAGGAAAACAAACAATGAGTAAATCCTAAGAGGATTGTCAAAACTCCCAGAATTCCTAGTAAGACTGTCAAATGCCCTCTGACTGGAGAGGAACATTATCTACCCATTAAAATGTGAGGGTAGCATCTTTTCCATACATACAAAAAAGTAGGCAGAAATCTTTCACAAAATACTAGTTCCTATTCTTTCATGGCAGGGGGGTTTGTGCTTATTTCTGCAGCCTTCAAATACATTTTGAAACAGTTTTAAATCTAGCAAAAAGCTGTTAGATAAACATTCCTAATAATAGGTTTGAGATAAAGTTGGGTATATATCAGGAATTTATTCGCCACAGACATAATCAAAGAAACAACAATTTTCAGGCATCTGTATACACTGTAACATCCAATATTTTTTATAGACACTCCCTAAAATCCACCCAAGTTATTACATCACAGTATATGTGCTTTGTTTCTTTTTATTATTCCCAGAACATTTCATCTATCCTTGTTTAATGAATAACCCAAGTTTTATCCAGTTAAACAGTTCTTTATTAAATTTACTGTCTCAGTTAGACAATTACTATTGATTAAGTTTTCTGCAGTGTACTCAGCTATGAAATTGCTCCCCTACTGCACCTGCAATGTATTAATCAAGTTTTCTGGGATGTATAGGCCTTTGACTCCTTAACTTTCTCAAGATATCTTTCTTGTTCTATGACTTCTAATTCATCTCTAGTTAATTGATAACTATTAAATAATTATTTATTGAATTTTGTTCTTCCACTATTGATTAGGTTCTCTAAGAGATATGGATCCATGGAGTTCCTTTCAGGAGGTAAATTTTTCAGGGTTTTCTACCGACAGTCAAAATCAGATCTAAATCAAAACCAGCTAAATTCATAGTCAAACATTTTTTACTAATGAAACATAGTTATATATAAATTTTTTAAAAGAAACACAAAACTCCTGGCTGACTAAGATATAACTCACTTTCAATTAATGATGACAGTGTTAATTTTACCCTAACAGTGATTAACATTATTTGACCAGTGTTTTCGGTCCGCCTCTGAAATAAAATGTTTTAATGGGGAAGTTTGTACTGTTATATCTCACATGTGTCTCTTTAACTTGAGGGAAAAACAGATGAGGCTGTGCCATGCAGGGGTGAAGCTCCCTGCCTTTTAATTGAAATATGCTAGACATGAGGGCACAATGAAATCCGCCAAGAAAGATGTGGTTCACCTGGAAACTGCAGGAAATAAATAACCTCAAAATATGAGAAGAAATCCAGATTTCTAGACTATGCATTATATGTTCTAAAGTTTTGGAGAGAAAACCATCAAACATCCAAAAAGTAGGAAAACAAGAAAACCTGAAACCAGAACCTCCCAGTATGAATGAAGCTGCACTTTGAAAAAGCATGAATCACAAAAAGATGGCAAAGCAACCGATGTACATTATTTTCTTGTGCAGAACCTCAGAGTAATGAATAACTAAAATAGACTGACAGTGAATATTGCACATATAATTTCCAGATAGTGTTTAAAAAGATAGAATTCAATTCAGTTGAGTTCTCATTTTTCTTTCCAAGACTTGTTTATTTGTACTGTTGACCACCTATACTCATCAAAGTTGGACTTGAAAATTTAAACAAAATTGATTGTTGCAGCCAAACAGATGTATTCTTCTTATTCTCGTTGAATAAAACTATGTTTTATTGCATTATAATAAGTTTTCTATCATTTTTATTTCTGATTCACAAATAACATTACTAGACCCCTACTTTACTCAAAAGATCAAAGAAATGAGAACAAACTTGTGTGGACAATGAAAGTGCCTGTAACACTTCCAGGCAAAATAAATCCTATGAGAGATTATCCACTAATACACAGTATTCCTGCCACATTTCCTTGTGTCTTGTTTTAATGCACTGCTTGGGTGAGACCTGGTGAGGCTGCATTCCTCTAATTCTATTCTTCCCTTTGATATTACCTGTTGTGCCAGGCTATAGAGGTTGTTGAAATAGCCAAAATATCGGAAAATAACCTAATCACAGAGGAGTGAAAGAGAGAAAAGAAAAAAAAAGGAAAGGACCAAATTGAATAGCAGGTAGTGGTTATTTTGTTTTGATCATGCCTACAAACAAGTCTCAGGATGTTGTTAGGTATGCAGAACGAAAACCCCTCAGTTTTAAGTATGCTCTGAAGAAATGAAAGATATAAGTAGTGGTTTGCACACCTGTACCAGCTGCTACTACTGTACTTTTCCAAGCTAGTACTGATTTTTAATCCAGGTTTCTTGTCAAAACAGCCACAAGAATGATTAAGAAAAATCATAGGCAACTCTTACATATAAAGTTAGGTACATTTTAGGTATATATATCTACAGGTATAAGTGCCACCTTCTTCTTGTTGGTGCACATACATACCCAAATACATAAATATCTCCCTGTGTGTAGATCTCAAAGAATGATTCCCAGAGATTTAGAGACCCTTTTAAAATGTACTCTGCTGACTGATTTTCAGGAAATCTGCATCTAGTGAAAACAGACATGGCTCTAAATCAGTCTGCATTTCAGCACTCCAATGTGCTTCAGATATATCTTAAGTATTATCTGAACTCCTGTTGAAACCTGTTGGTCTTGAGATCATGTTAAAATTCACCCATAAGCTTAGGTGTGATTAAATAGGGAGGAACTTAATCTAAAAAAAAAATTAATATTTTTGTATTGAAAAAGAAAGACAAAATGAAATGCTATTAAAAACAGATGAAATTATTTACTCTATAGAAATTACTAAGGCAAAACTCATGAGAAAGAAGAAAAGTCCACAGGCCATTTTTTCCAGTTATAATTGGTGACTTTGCTAGTAGCTTAACAATATCAAAGGGCTTGTAATTTAATATTGTACCTAGTTGGGTACTGAAATATCATCAAAACTTCTAGAATAATCAGTAAGCTAGATTTAGTGCATTACAGTATTTCAGTTACAAGTCTCAGCCTGAAAGAGAGAAGGGTGAACAAAGGGTATTTTAGAAAAAATACCAATAGCAGTAAGACCTGTGAGGAGCAGTCCATTGGAAGAAGTGGCTGGTTGAAGATTTTGGGATGATATCCGCATCACTCAGATGACAAATCCCTTGCTGTGGTACACCACCATGTGTACAAAACAGCTGCCAGAGCTAAAAGTCTGTAGTGGGTTGACTCTGTCTGGATGCCAGACACCTACCAAAGCCGCTCTATCACTGCCCTTCTCAGCTCAAACAGGGAGAGAAAAAACAACAAAAGTCTGAGATAAGGACTGGGAAAGAGATCACTCACAAAATACTGTCATGGGCATGAGAAGAAAAATAGCTCTTAAAAACACCTTTCCCCCACCTCTCCCTCCTCCCCACCTCTATCTCCTCCCACCAACAGCACAGGGAGCTGGGGAATGAGAGTTATGGTCAGTTAATCTTGAAAGTTCCTGCTCCTGCTCAAGGAGAGGAGTCCTTCCCCTGCTGCAGTGTGCAGTCCCTCTCACAGGAGACAGTTCTCCATGAATTTCTACAACCCGCATCCATCTCATGAGCAACAGTTCTCCACGAACTATTGCAGCACAAGTCACTCTTCCATGGGGTGTATTCATTTAGGGACAGGCTACTCCAGCATGGTTCCTTCACAGGGTCACAAGTCCTACCAGAAAACCTGCTCCAACAGCATGAGCTCCTCTCTCCATGGGTCTGCAGGTCCCTGTCAAGACCCTGCTCCAGCATGGGCTTCCTACAGGTTCACAGCCTCTCCTCAGGCACCCAACCTGCTCTGGTGTGGGTCTCCTCCATAGGCTGTGGGTGGATCTCTGCAATCCTGATGATTTCCATGGGCTGCAGAGGCACACCCTCCCTAACCATGGTCTTTACCATGGGCTGCAGATGAATCTCAGCTCTGACACCTGGAGCACCTCCTCCCCTTCCCTGTCCACTGACCTGGGTGTCTGCAAAGCTGCTCCTCTCACATATTTTCACTCTTCTGTTCTCTGGACACAATTACTTCAATAACTGCAATAACTTAACCTTTTGAAATACGTTACCACAGAGGCGCTATCAACATTTACAATCGGCTCACCCTCGGCCAGTGATGGGTCTGTCTTGGAGACAGCTGGCATTAGCTCTGATGGACATGAAAGAAGCTTCCAGCACCTTCTCACTGAAGCCATCCCTTTTAGCCCCTGCTATCAAAACTTGGGCACACAGACCCAATACAAAGCCAGAAAGCAACAGAGGAAGACTTGGCCTGAGGAAGAATCTGACATTGTGAGTTCTGCAGAGCACCTACCGACTTCCCTGCATGCTGCTACCTTCATGAGCAGGGCCCCTGTGGAAGGGGATGCATGAAACCTAAGCCAGGCCAAAGAATGGGTGAAGCAATTAAGGTACACTGGTTTTTCTTTGAGACTCAAACAATTCCCACTTTTATGGACACAGGCAGATCTCACTTTCCTTGTTTCAGAACTGTCATCTGCAAGTCTGTAGTCATAAAATATAAAACTTTTCTTCAGCATCCACTTCTCAATACACAAGTGGGTTTTTTTAGAAAATAAGCACATTGGCTCTAACCATGTGTACGATGGTGCACAAACCGAGCAAGGAAAAAGACCTGGAAAGTAGCTTAAGCAGGAATTTGTGATGAGTTATCCACAATGGCATTTCCACACACCAACGTCTGGCATCAAGTGACTCGTTGCCTCCAACCTCAACCAGCATGTTGACTGTCAAGATTTTCTCCATTCTTTCCCTGGCTAATGTAAGTTATAGAGCTAGCTTGTGCTGTGCCCAGTGGAATAGATCACCTTAAAAGATGTTTTCTCTTCTATTGGGGGGTATTTTTAGATTTTGGTGAAGTTTTAAAAAATTTATTTTACTACTTTGATGCCAAGAGAGCTCAAAAAATTGATTGCACCCTAGAAACTTTAAATTAAGCGTACAGTTACTGCTTACTGAGAAACTACACAGAAGACATCTTCTCTGTCCTGTGTAGTCTAAATGACTATTGAAAGGGAATGAGCCTGCAGTATATAATATTTGAAAAATAACTTCAGACCCTGAAGTGCATTTCTTTCTGTTTAGTTAAGTTTCAGCTATTGAACTGAATTAATTAATGTCCAAAATTTTCAAAATTCAAGATGCCCTTATTAAAGAGAATATAATATTTCTCTATTAAGAATGCTTATCCTCAAATTTTTAACAGAAATACATTGATTTTAGTAAGATGTTATCAAACTACTGCAATGAATTTCTGTCAGAAAAATAAAAACCAGTTAAAACATTTAAGTCTTGCAAGGTTCCATGGAATATGAGTCTTTTGATTCAGTCACTGCAGTAATTAAGAAAGGAGATGCTTCAAAAAGCCTTTCACAGAAATGTTAACATTTTGCCTTTATATGTTTATTTGGGAGGAAAAAAATAGTAAATGTCAGGATTTCAGCATAAGAGAAGTATCGCATCTCCTTAGATTTTACTATAACTGACATGTCTTAAATAGGCCTCATTACAGATATGGGATGCTCAAAGTCTGGTCTTTTTTTTTGTCAAACATGAAAAGCTCTGTTTTTACCTGGAATGATGTCATATCTATGAAGAAATGCCCCAGTAAAGAAAACCAGAATAAGCAACCTGATACTTGAGTTTTACTAGATGACCTTGCAGGTTGGACTAAATAGCCTTTAAAAGCTCCATTCCAACTCAAATTATTCTATGATTCAATGATCCTGTCTCACTTTTTGTGTCACAGACATGCCTGTGGTCACAGATATCATGTATCAAGACAAGCCAGCCACAGATTGCTTTGTTCCAGCTCCTTTTGAATTATTTTGTCTTTGCTGGCCACCGAAGAGTAGAGAACTGGCAGGATATCTTCTCTTCTGTCATCTTCCATCACATTTTAACTTTTCCCTATACTGGGACCTGCATTCAATTCTTTCTATTCATGCCTCTGTTGCATTTTCCTATTCTACTAAGCTACAGATATTTAAAGCTTTTAAATCACAATAAACCACCTTCTCTCGTTCAAGCTTTTCCTATGCTTTGTGATTAGCAGGTCTCATGAAGAACAAACATTAGTATGCCTCTATTAGGAGTTTCCAGAGAGATATACTTTGATTCAAAATTATGTCAGCAGCAGCATTTTATGAACACCATTTACCGAGTAAAGACACTCCTAAATATTCTGCAAAGGAAGTCTATGACATGCAGATGAGTTGTGTTTTCTTTCCAGCTTCAGGCAAGAACTGAAGTACATATATCATGCAGACTTTGTATCTTACATTGTTTTTGTTTATGAGTGTACATAGCCATCTTACACTGAAGCATCTCAGATTTTGACATGACATATTATGCAAAATAATACAAAAACACTGTATAAATTCCCTCTTTATCTTATGAAATAGCTGTTTGCAAAATAAATTTGGCAATTAAAATCAGAAATTAAATTCCCAAATTGGCAGTCATCATCTTGCTCATTTCTCCTCCAAGTAAGAAAATGAAACAGGGAAGGAAAACATAAAGCCTATGCAACTAAAGTGCTGGATCTGTCTGCTGCCCAATGCACGATCTCAGGTTTTCCATGATGGCTGAGCAGAAGTTCCTGGGAAGATGCCGTGAACTGATGCTTGTCTTCACAGCATACGGCATGGATTCCACCTCTAGGCAGAGCACAGCCTGCTCAGCATCTCACACCATGGCTCCAGATGGCCAAGAAGACTGATTAGAAGGGAAAAACAGAACCTGGTAACAGCTTAGGCTTGGGATGGAAACAGCATCTATTTGCCATCAAGATGGCACATTTGAACAAAGTGAAATAATACATTAAAGGACATTGTTTAGGGTATTTCTTGGCAACAATCTCTCTGTGTGTGCCTCTTGAACACTCCATTCAGCAGCATAATGGACATCAAGTATCTCAAATATTCCAATATTTATCTTCTTAAGTATAGCAATAAACAGCAATTATTAGCCTCCTGTATAGAGCCCACTAGCCATAAATAAACAAAACTTTCAGCAGCAAACTATAGTTGTGCCTTACTGATTAATAAAAAAAAGGTAATGGTGTTTGGTTTTTATTATTAATTTTACTGCAGCTAAAGTGGAAGCAATTAGTTTGTTGCTTGGTAGCTAGAAAAGACAGAAGTTTTAAGTATTCCTTTGCTGCCCACTTTTTAAATATCTGAAGTCTTTATCTATAATAAACAATGTTCACTGGCAGCATATATTCTAAAAAAGGCAAGATTTTTACAAAATTGGAAGCCTGAGTTCTACTTGATCCAAAAAACCTGCTTAGACTGTCAGAAAATGCTTGACACTAGACATGAGGAATTTCTTCTTGAAATTCTGCTGTTCTTTTTTGAGTTTAGTTTTGAGACACTTTAGCAGGAGAAACACCATCCAGGCTCTAAAATGAACTGCACTGACCTTCATTATACGGTAGATTACAATTTATACCAGGTTGTTGTCTCATTTTAAAGGAGATCTTTGCTTTTTCTTTGTTCACATGTTGAATGCAACTGCCTAACACAGCCTGATAAAACTTCAGTTTGCTCGTAATTCTTGAAGCCTCCAGCAACAATCAGTGTGTAATCATGTGGGAAAGTCTCGGCCTTTTTATCAACTCTCTTGACAGAAATGCAGTCACATCATATCTGTTCCTTTCTTAATCCCATGGATTTATTTCAGGAACCTGGTAGTTATACCTCACATCCATCAACAGCATGGCATATCAGCCTAAAGGCAACAAATCATCTCTGCCTTGTCCTTGCTCCTGCCCACTGTGTGTGGGATATGCGTCAGTCTGCAGGGCAAGTCATGCACACGACCATGAGCAAGGTCATGAAGAAGACATGAGAAGACATCTTGTAACTACAATTTATCTGGATTACCATCAAGTGCCCTGGCAACCCTTGGGCTTTAGGTAGAGGAATCAAGAAGTACCTGCTGTACCAGGCTCTCCTTGCCTCACCAGAATGGCAGTGGGCACTCAGTCTGGGTTCTCTACAGCTCAGAAGTGTATCTCAAATATCACAGGAACCAGTACAAAAGACATGTGGAACAAAGCTGAATAAGATCCTGCTGAAGATCATCTCTACCTGCACATGTGATTTACAAAACAACCAATTTCTTTTCATCACACCTTATCACCTTCTCTTTCTCCAGGAAAATGATAATTTTTAACCAGATAGCTATGATTGTCGTGGATCCTAGCAACTGTCAGGGCCTTGGTTTGGACAAATCTATCTAAATCAAGTTGTTCTCCTAAAAAGAAAGAGGACAGTTTGATCAGCAGTCAGGTAAGAGATGTACAGCTCAGAGTCCACTGCATTGAGCTGAATCTGGACTGAGGCATGAGGCAAATATCCATCCAGGAAGTTGAGAAAGAAGCTGATTCCAGAGAAATAGGAATGAAGAATCAGAAATTGAAAGCAATGAGCCAAAATCTAAGACATTTTGAGAATGTCTGTGCTGAATAAGTCCCTAGATGTGAGAGAAGAGCTGGTCCTCAGACCACTGTGAGAGAGACCTATGCTGCACTTGTCAAAATGTGCTGTGTTGGTCAATTTCTGTTGGTCCACACTATAAAGAAACAGAAGTTTCTATATGATTATAAGACTATGACTTTTTACAAGGTAGCTGCAATCTTTAAAAGAAGGAATGATGCAGTATGGCTTGACAGATATTAAAATTTGAGAAATATTCCACAATAGGAGTGAGATTTTGTTATTTTAAGACAGAATCTGTGGTAAGAGCATGGAATTCCTTTTTAGTTGTTTATAGCTTATGTTACTCAGTGCAGGTGATTGTTGAAACAGAATTGTGGAATACTAGTATAAAAAAGTAGACATTTGGGTCAAAATGTAGTATTTTTCATTAACCAACCTTCCATCTACCAACACAATTGTGAAAATTTAAAATCTATTTATGTACATGTTCACAGAAACAGAAATCGCAGAACTACATAGTACTGTTAGACACTTTTTTCCCCCTTTAGCTGCTTGCACATATTCAGAATTTTGAAGATTGAGTCTAAAAATTTATTCTGGTAGTGCTTTGGCTTGCTATACCTTGAAAGTGGATGATAAAATTTATTTTCTCTTTGTGTCAAACTCATGCTAAAAATCTAAAATGGAGAAGTCTGGATTCAAACAGAGATTAAATTTTATTCACAAAATCATTTATAAACAAGTCCTTTGCTAATTTTGGGATAGGATCCCTTTTCTGTCTTGTGTGTTTCAATTAGAAAATCACCGAGATTAGGGCTCATTTGTCAGTGTTACATTGCTTTTGCTATTTCACTATTTGCACTAATACATTTGTTTCAGCATTACATGACACAGTACTTAAAAAGTACATAAATTACGCAATCTGGTTTTCTCACTGCCTCTATGACAAGTTTTATTCATATTTGCACATAGCGTCCTGTTTTATCTCTTCATCAGGAAGAATTAGAATATTTGCATTTATTTATTTTATTCTGCTTTCTTTGGGAAGGTTGCAACAGTAAAATCCTGGACCAAATGAACATCAGAAAAGTCTAATAACCAATCCCAAATTCTTGAGAAATATAACCTATGTACCTTTTCTGAAATGGAGTAAGTAACATGTTTTCTGCACACAAATTTAAGTTCATTTATTGAAAATGTATTTTCTGCTCCCTTTTCTTCTTGCATTTCTTTAAAAAGTGTAAGAAACTTTGTTCACTATTTTGACTCCTATCTACTGCCTTAATAATATTACCACAAGTGCTCTGTGGGCCTCCTTGATGCCTGAC
>VYXF01009984.1:112371-135518 GCA_013397295.1 Polioptila caerulea | reverse complement strand
TCCCTCACCCTCACTCCTCACTCCGTACCTCGACGCCTGTCAGCTTTCCAGGGCACTGCGATTCCCCCTCACAGGGTGCCCTGGCTGTACCCGGGATTGTGCTGCTCTCCTGGGACAGCCCTCTCGTGACCGCTGTGTCAGAGCTGGCCGGGGACTAAACCGACTCCTGACGCAGCATGTCAAGTATCAAGTGTGAGGATGACTTTGTGGTGAACCAGATGTCACTGTAATGCACTCAGTGCTACCAAGAACTCTGATGGCAATAGCATGTGGCAAGGGGGCAGTAGGGATCATGGCCTTACTGTGATCACTGAGAATGATATAATGAAGTGCATCCAGGGAAGGAAAGAGATATCCACTGGGAAAACAAGTCATTAGGATACTAACAGGGTGCTCAGACTAAAGATCTAATTCACATATTTTTGAAGGGATTTTTCACAAAGCTCTGTCCTGTCTGCAGTAGAAATGTACCTCAGGATCACTGGTATTGCTAATCACTCGTTACAATTTTTAGTCAAGTTGCTCAGTGCCCTCGGCAATTATTTCATAAAACTCTATAAAATCATTGGGTAGGGTGAATATCTAGGTAAGATTTATCTACACTTTACAAAGTGGAAAACTTGCATGTTTGGATCACTGATGCACTAAAAATATGATGCACCTAGAATATAATGCTGAGCTCCATCGTTTCTAGGCCTGGGCCTAGAAATAACTTTTTATTATTTTGATCTTCTCTGATATAAATCACCCAAGCTACTTCAAAAGGAAGCATCGATCCCTCTATTCATGGGGAAGCCAACAATATGTTTTTCCAAAGCATAAAAGAATGGAAGAGGAGCATTAGAAAACGTCAGTGCCAAGGACTGGTGGGTGCCAAGAATGTCAGGGTCTGCCTCTGGAGTGATGGACAGGAGCTGGCAACCAGAACCAGACCATTGCTTCATCCAGGGAGCAGGACAACCAGACACCAGGGACATCACCAGGCAACAGATAACCCCATGCAAGAAAGAGGGTATCAATTCAGGGGCAGGATACGCTAGAGCATCCATGGCTGTCCAGCAAATAATCATCCTGTCATCCTGTTTTGTCAAACAAAACTGGGGTATTATTTTTTAAGTGAATTTTTCATTTTTACTTTTGTTTTGATGTGATTGGGATCTCAAAAGTGGTGATCTCATACAGTGACTTGAAAATGGAGAATTAAAAATGGTCAAATGAAGAATTTCCTAAAATTGAACAAAACGTTTTGCCTTGAGTCAACAAAATATTTTATGTTGAGACAAATCAATATTTTTTTGGTTTTAATTTTTTGGTTTAGCTGCAATACTCAAGAAATATATCATCTATAGTCCCCAACCTTTCTCCTCTGTTTCCTGAACTAAATGCTAATGACATTTGCAAAAGCTTAAACTAAATTCTGTAGCACATTCTGGTATACTAAGATTTGCTATTTACTTATGGCTTTCTTTCATTAATGATTATGACCATATTGAAATTACCAACTGGAAATACTGTGTTTACCATTTCTTGGTTTACCCAAGAATCAAATCAGAAGTTGTGAGCTGTGGAAATATCTGAATTATATAGGAAAACTCAAAACCAAATTAACTTATGTTTGGCGTGGGGGATGCGGCAGGGATATTTTTGTTTTGATGCGCTTGGGTTTTTTTAAATACTCTAATTTGCATTATGGTAACTTTTGGGGGTCCAAGTGACAATAGAAATAATACCTGGTGCTGGCAGCATAGTTCCTAGAGCTAGTATTTCCCACTCAAACCTATGGTCCAGAACTTTTCAAGTAATTAACAAAAGAACAGTAGATAATTATGCGGTTATTTATATGGTTCCTACTATTGCTGCAGGAATTGTACTGAATAGTTTTGCAATTTGCTGTCTAGACTATTGGACTGAAGAATACTTATCCTGAAAGTCATGTGTTAGTTGTTAGATTTAGATTATATTTGAATCAAAATATGTACATACAAGTGCCAGCCAATTTCAAAGTTTTCTGAGTTAACAAATCCCAGTGTTTAAATATAATTAATAATAACTTAATTATACTTAATATAATTAAATAGTAGTAGTATCATTATGAATGAGTAGTATTATGAATAATATAATATGGGATATCATTCGTTTAGGATCCAAAATGTGAAGAATACCTACAAGCTCTTTTTCTGCTACACCAGACCAGCTCACCTGGGATCTACTGGATTGCCATTTTAGATCTATTTTTTTACTACTCTTTACCAGAGCGGAATAAAGTGTTCCAGGAACCCTGTCCTGAATTACGTTTCTTCAGTGTTTACACATGAGGTTAAATCTGAGAATTTTTTATTTTCTGATAAGAGGGAGAAGTCTTGAGACTTTGATCTCAACTTCGAACTTCTAAGAACAAGACAAGAAGAGTGGAAAGCTTTCTACCATTTAAAATAAAATATGTAACTGATGTCCCTTCTTTGTGGCTATAAACATTTCACCAATATGCAGAGTTCAAGGGAACTAAAAGTCTGCTCTTTGGCAATCTTCGTTTTCATTTGACATTTCAAACGAAAAATTCCTTCCATGGTATGAAAGAAAGTTTTGCATTTAACCTGTGCTTTAATGTTATGAAAGATTTTTTTTAAAGGTGGGAAAATTGTATCTGCAAATATTCTTGTACACTGTTTGAAAAATGTAATAGAACACTCATATTCATATTCCAACATTTCACATTATCATCTCTGTATCATAAGGAGATTGTGAAGCCACCAAGTGACTGTTGATCACTTTCTTGTTTTGGCGTAACCTATCCCTAACAATAAAAAAAATCCCACATGAAGGTGACAGTACACCTGATTATTTTGCTGCAGATAGGAAAATTGTATGATTTATGACACCAATTACACAGGAGTTCATTCTCAGAGTTTCGTAAAGGAGTTTAAATCCTGTTTTAAAACTGGCTTAAAAGTCAAGAGAAAACCAATATTGTTTATTATTTCAATAAAATTCTTAATGCTTGAACAGTAAAATTCTTTTTCTGCATGATAAAATAGGTGGAGGAGTTGATTAGAGCAGTTTAGGGTGAAGTAACAAGAAGTAGTTGCTCTACATTCAGTGACAGAAAAATGGAGGATGGACAAAAGAGAAAATACATAGTTTTGGTCAATTAGAACATGAAATCATTTTTGGAAAGGGGGGGAGAAACTGGGGCGCTGATTTTCATCATGTTCATACTCAACACAGTAGCTGAAGGTGTTCCGTTCAGTATAATTTTGTCTGAATTTTAAGAGGAATCTGCCTGCCACAGTGTTTAAATTTGGGTATTGTTTCATGATTTTTAAGTTTGGTTTGGATCCAAAGATCAACACAAGTCTCAGCAACATTGCCACTTAGCACACCTGAGGAGATATTTTTCTTTTAAGTGTTCTGTGTTCACGTATACAGTGTCACCATTACAGAGAGGTCTTTAGTATTGCCCAAACTGTAGCTTAGGAAAAATGCTTAATGCTCTCATTATTTAGTCTTTCAGAATAAGGTTTTCAAAATATTATGCTCCTAGAATGTCCAAAGAAATTCTGCCTAAATTCCCAGGACTGTGTTGAAAATATTTTAAGTGGAGGAATGCAGTGGCAAGTGGCCCTAGCAAACTGTAAATCTTGGGGTCACCTCTGTCCTCCACTGTATTTGCACGTATTCAAAGCCTACACTTACCTTTTAATGTTCTTTCCTAGTGTGGATTAGTAAGGTAAACAAATCTCTGAAATATTACTTAACACAGAATTTGGTAATGTGGGTACTGAAAAAACAATTGCCAGGTATATCCTTCTACATCAGCAAATACTGACATGCTGTCCTTATCACTGTAGTGCAATTAATTCATGTTGGCCATTTTACCTTGCAAAAACCTGTAGCAGCCATTTGGGATCTTCAGTCCATACTATCTACATACTTTAAAAATTACCTTAACAGATATGGTTTGTTGATTTTTCTAGTGTCAGGGCTTGGGAGTTTATTTTTTATTATCAAATACAGAATTTCTCAATATTTCTGTGCAGCCTGGGGCTTGTGAATAAGGTAATTATTTTATTATGTGAATAAGATATTTATTTTCATTCTTTGTTATTGTTTTTCAAGTTTCCAGCGTAGTACGCAGAGGATGAGTTACAAAGTGGTTTAGTTTGGTTTTGTTCTGCTGTGTTTTCTTTTCAAAATATTTACAACATTACAAAAACTTTGTTCTGGCCTTGATTATTACCTCTTAACATGCTCACAAGTGCTGTTTTTGTACAAGGCATTAGAGAAAAGGTACCATAAATGCTGTAAATGGTGCTTTCAAGCATCAAAAGAGGATCTCAATATTTTTACTACTCCACTAACTTTCCATACTATCTACATGTATTTCAAGAGTTTGATAGTAAGGTCCTGCATTACCAGTATATTCATGGCTTAGCAAATCACTTGAGTAGGTATTCTCTGTTCCCAATGGTGAGTTTTCTGTAAACAAATTAAAACATTTGCTTTGTTAACCATAATGAAATCTTACAATAAATAAAATGTTCCACTACTTCTTCACTGTTCTTGAAATCCTTGCTTGAGATGCTAGTTTGCTATCAGTGAAAAAATACACCAACATTCTCAGCCTCACAGTAATGATTAGTGGGCTTCTTTGTCACCGTGAACTACCCCAGATTTCTCTTAAATCTGCTAATCTCAAATAAATTTAGGCAACTGGGTCCACCGAAAGGTGGAATCGGTAGCTTTTGTCACAGGTAGGGCCCCAAGGGGAGGCTTCTTAACTGTCCCATCACTGGACAACATAAAAAAAATATACTTCCAGCCTTGTGAAATATTTAGTTGATGGTTTTTACAAATCTTCATGTAGTTGCTACTAGAAACCAGAGCTGCTGTGTAAAGAACGACAAAAAAATAATTGAAGGTAAAATTTAGGAGTACGAATTGAGTGATTTTCTGAATCTTAATATTGAATTTGTTTGCTTCTCAGATGAAGAGCTCTAAGTAAAGGAAACATTCTTGTTCTACTCAAAAGTTTAATTGTCCTGTCCCTTGTTACATACCTTTTTAGTTATTTTACCTTGGTGAGTATTTGCTACTTTCTCCTGTGTATAAAATTAGTTTTACATTGTTCTCCATGGTAATGACATAATGAAATTTCCACAGATCCCTGGACATGAAGCTGACTCACATGTGAGTCAGAGGTATATTCTGATGGAGGTTTCCAGAGGTAGGAATGAGTACTTAGGGTTGGGAACAATTTACTTAAGAGCCCATTTGAATGTTTAGTCTTTAAGAATGAGGTTTTCAAAATACTATGCCCCTAGAATTTAAAAAAAAAATCTTCCTAAATTCCCAGGACTGTGTTGAAAATATGTTTTTAGGTGGAGGAGTGCAATGGCAAGTGACAAGTGCCTTCCACTACTAAGGAAGGCACACAAAAGGGTTTATGGAGACCCTGCTTCTCTTTCTGGCAGAAAAAAGTGTTATCACAGAGGCTGTAATAGGAAGTGAGTGTTGGAAAGATATTTTGCTGGATATATTTTATCTTTCTTTGATTTTTATATGGTAGCTTTACTTTATTTCTACTAGTATGGCCATTGCCTCAGTGCTGCAGATACAGTGAGCCTGATCCCTCTATTATTCTGTTGTTAATCATCTGCATTATAATGGTCTGGGGAGAGTACATGAGGGAACAGTGGCACCTCTACCTGTCTTCTGCAGTTCACAGTGAACTATGTCAGACAATGTCAGCTTCTGCACCAGTATCAAATATGCAAAGCACATCCTCCCAGGGAGGTGGAAATGCTCACCTCCACATTTTTCCTTCCTCAGGATCCACTATATTATGGGGACCAGCCTTCTGAAGGGAAGGAAGGATGAAGGATAATCACTGTTTCTCTCTCAGGTCTGGGCTTCTATCATGTGTATGGTGTACTGACATTCCCAGGGCTCACAAAGCTAGGGAACAGCATTCCAGTTTCAAGATACTCAAGTGTGGAGGAAAGGGTGGAACAAAAAGCCCTTTGACTTGTTTTGTTGATGGAGATGATGTATACCCCTAGGTAAAGGAAAGTTTTCATCTGACTTAATCCATACACCCTGCTATCTCCAGGAAAGTGTGAGCACTGTAATGCTCCTGGTCATTTCAGACTCACGGCAGGTACTGCCAGATCCCTCTCAGGCAGCGGAAACAAAGATGCGGAAGCACAACATAACCAAACCACACTAACAAGTGCCAGAGCAAGGAAGGAATGAGAGAGAAGCAGCAATTACAGCAGCAACAAAATGTCAAGGGGAACAAGTTTTGGAACAAAAGAAAAATAGGTCAGGCTCTATCTTTATGGGGCTCTGCAACAATGTAAGTGACATTTAATAGAAGTTTTATGTGAATTGCTCCAGGCACTGCATTATTTGGCAGTGGGTTGCTTCTCCATTCAGATTTTAATTCTGTCCTGCTTTTCAACCCTTCAAATGACATCCCTCCAGGAGTATTTTTAGAAATAGCAGCTGTTGGGTTAAAGTCAAGAACAACCACAATATGTCTTGTCTCTAAATGGATGAGGCTGTATCCCATCCATTTGAATGTTTGTCCCTGTAATATGTGATGCTGGAACAAGCGCACTCATTTCACAGTACCAGTTCTCAAGGACCATTGATAACTCCAACGATGCTCCAATGTAGTCAGTGCTTTCTAGTTTGTCTTACAGTGAATATTCTTCAAACGTATGGATAGGCTCAAAAAGCCGGTATCTTCAAAACTTCTTCTGATGATGTTTCCTTTGTATGGCAAGCATTCTTTTTTTATCTGGGGGGAAAATTTGGGACCAGGGTCTGGATTAGACATTGTCACTAAACAATTTGTTAATTTCATTTTTAGTTCCAGTTTGACTTTCTTTAATATATAATCATATATAATATATGTACTAATATACAGTGATATAATACAATATGGAAAATTGAGGTAAGTCTCCAAGCCTTACTCAGGGGCAGAATTTTACTCCTTTGTCATCTAGTACATTCATTGCTGCAGGTCTTCACTTCCATACTTTTTTGCATTTCTTTTTCAAGGATATCTGTCCTTTTTGACTGGAATACATAAGATACTGTTAACTAGATTGCAATTAAATACAATTTATTTTCCCTTATAACCTCTGAAAATTAATACCTTTGTAACAAGATTAGCTAACTACTAGCATGTGCCTTCTTCTCTCTAAGTGAGGATCGTACTTCCCTTGGGAAGGGCTGGATGGAGGAGAATGCTACTATTTTATGCCTGTCCCTTTTGTCCTCCAATCAGCAGCCCATAAACAATTAGCTTATAATAAAAAGCTAATTAGAGGGACGCTTTTTCACCTCTGTAATGCAGTTGCAAACTTCCTTCAACTAGGACACATTAAGTAATACAGTTAGTGTGAATGACTGACTGAGGAAAAAAAATATAGGTAAGGAAATGCGACGCGCTGGTGTCCTAAATGGTCAGCCCCGGCTAAATCCCGCACCCAGCGGTCGAGAGCGGGCTGCCCCTNGGCAGGGTTTAGAACATAGGGAGGGGAGACACCAAATAAGGGGGAACAGGGGTAGAATTTAGGAATGATTGACATTTAACAAACAAACTTCTAACAAAGTGGTAAATAACTCGGGAATACACCAACTTAAGGGAACATAGCGGGGAACATAGGGACCTACCATTTGAATGCATGAACAATATAAAAATACATAAATAATTAACAAAACATGCGCGGCAACAGAAATGCACCAATTGCCTTTTGTGCTTTTCACCTATTTCACATCTTTTTTTCCTCTAAATACTTTCTCGAACCTTGTCCTGCTTCTGTCTAGGATAAAGTTCATTTCTACTCAGTATGTGATACAGTGCATACAGGTTTGTATTCAGTATAAGAATATTGTTGATTACACACGGGTGTTTTAAGTATTGATAGTACTCTTTATCCTAAATCAAGAAGGAATTTTGTGTCTCAGCTGTGTCAGTGAGGAGGGACTCAAAAAAACTCGTCGTAAGCACAGCCTGAGTGTTTGACTCAAACTGGCCAAAGTGGTATTCCACATCATGGAACATCATTGCCAGTAAATGGGGGAGTTACCTGTAAGGAACACCCATTACAGTTCTGGGACAGGGTCTGACATCAGTCATCAGGTGGGGAGCAATTTTATTGTGTAAAGCTTGCATTTCCTTGGGTTTTACATTTGATTCTCCTCACCATTCCACCAGGATGGGGTGCATGAGAAAGCAACTGTATGGTTCCTTGCTGCCAGCTGGGTTTAAATCGTGACCGACATATTTCGTACCCAATATGAGGTCCTCAGAGTTGAGTTAATTACAGATCTGACCAGAAGGTGTTCAACTGTTATAAACATTGTAAATCCACCTGGGCTGCCGCATTGTGGCAAGATACTCATGCCTAGATGGAGAACCTGGTTGTGAGGGTAGGTCATGTAGATGCTTATTCCTCCAAGCCATGGGCCACTGAAGAATATCAGAACAACCAGCAGGTGGATCAGGCTGCTGATGGCAATTGCCGATGTTTCAGATGTTATGGGCCCTTTGTCAGAAGATAAAACTACCCAGCAGAAAAGCCAAATAATCTTGGCACTTGGCACTTCCTCAGAGACAAAGGAAATCTCAGCAGTAAAAAAGGCTCCATTTGTACCTCATTTGTATCAACCAGCCTTGTCTGGGCTAGTGCCATGGTATTCCTACCCATTAAAGGAGGTAATTGTTGTTTTCTAATGTGGACTAAGAGATTTCTTTTACCTACATTCTATGTAGTACGTAACAAATGTTTAAAAAATCTTCACCTCCCTCTTACATTTACAACTTCAGCCCTCATACCACTATAAGCTTTGTTATGGTCTCTGAAGTCAGTTAAAAGTTTTTTAGGAGGTCTGTTTTTTTTTTTTTTTCCTTTTCTTTTTGAAAAGGAGATGATGACTTGAAACTTTTGGACAATTAAAAAATGTATATCCTGAAGAATACTTTTCTGTGCTACTACAGCTATTATGTAACCTATGTATGTATGCAAATATTATGTATGTATTTACAGAATCTCTCTTTTCTTTAGCTGTATGCCCACAATTACCATTCTCATGAAAAGAAAAAAACAGAAACAAAATACAAACCCAAACCAAACCTAAAAAACCCAAATCAAACAAATAAAAAAAAACATAAATAAAAGGCTAAGACCTGAAGAAATCAATCCCTCAATCACAGCTTCTGATAATAATCTCCAAAAAATAAGACTAGTTAGTCTTCTTTCAGAACATTCCTTCTGCTCCTCAGAATGTTGCCAGGCTTCTCTTCTTAGTCAGTTCTAGAGAATAATGACTGGATTAAAAAGATAATGACATAATTTAATATCTTCGATACTAGAAGCATTGTTTCCTTTTTTCCCTCTACTTTGATTTGCTTTTCCTTCTGGTTAGTCTTGAATAAGAACACTACTCAGCACCAGAACATTCCTCCCTGCAAGACTCTGCCTGTGTCTGGTGAAAGGCAGTATTCTTGTGTGATGATTATACACCTCTCCCTGGCCTGAAAAATATTGCCATCCTAAGCCCAAGCCTCTTTTCAAACCATGCAGGTCTTTATTTTCCTAGAAACTAGGTATGATAATTTCTTTTAATTGGACATTTTAGCCCCCAAACATGTGAAATGTAATTATTTACTTTGTCTTTAGAGAATGTAGGAAATTAGGCTGACTGTCTCATAGGCTTTCCTAGACACCTGTTTTCAAATAAATGCTGTCTAGCTGTACATAAATTTTGTGGATAATTAACTTTCAATGCGTACAACTTTTACAGAACTGCCCTTCATGACCAATGAATAACTTTCAAAATGAGAACTCAGTCGTAGGGGCCCTTTTCACTGTTTATCTTCCTTAGCCACCAGTTGAATACTTCTTATTTCGGATCAATTCAAGCCTTTTTGTTTTCTCATTCTTCCACTCTTCCTCTTCTCTTCAAAGCATTCTTGAAGAAAGACATTTCTGCAAAGGAAGTAGGCCTGGTACAAAATATTACAGCTTATTGCTGGGGTAAGTTTATGTATGTGTTTGAGACATGTTTTCTCCTGACAACTGCCATCATGTCTGCTCAGTTGGATAGTCAAAATAACATTCTTATTATCTTGTGCTTTACAGATTAATCTGAATTTAGGAGAATCAAACTGATTTTTTTTGCTTTGTTCAACATCAACACTATCAAGAACACAAAACATGCTCAATTTTAGGAGTGGTTGTTGAAGATGTGAGCACTGACAGAAGGCAGCTTGATTTTGACTGAGCTGGATTTTCCCCACCTGGCTTATATGAATTGGACAAAAACCCCATAATAATGGATTCAGGGATGCTATGTGAATAGTACACACACAATATGCCTTTTCTTATCAAGAGATTAAAATAAAATAAAAAATATTTCCTGCAAAATTTTTAAGACTCCAGATTGTTCATATGCTATGTAAAATTCAGGCTTATCTCATTCATGTAGTAAATATCATTATGGTTTATGCGAACTTCCTGTAAAAAAGGAATTTGTAGGGGAAAGCTAGATCATTTTCAAAGGCAGACTTTCTTACTCTTCAGGTGTGTATAGAAAATTGACACTTAGGACTTCTTTCTCTGAACATTGATAGAAAGGAGAAGGTAGATATCCAGCAAGGAGGGAAAATGAAACAGGGAAGTGTGTTTATGTAGGCATTCCTATGAGTAAACCCTTATGACAAGAATCTTTTTTCTTCTTGTACAATCACGACTCTAAATAGAGTTCTGGTTGGTTTTCATTGTGTGATGAGGTTTTTGTTGGGTTTTTTTGTTTGGTTTGGTTAACTGGGGCTTTTTTACTGGGGGGAGTGGGCCTTTTTGTTTGTTTTGTACAGGCTTTTTTTTTGTTGCGGGTAGTTTTTTCTGGAATTTCTTTGTTTTGTAGGCTTGTTCAGTTTTTTTAAACCTCCCACTTTCTATCATAAATTACAGTTTAGGATGTTTCATATCCTCCCTCTGTAATCTAAACACAATATTGCAGAGTTACTGAACTACCTGAAGCAAAAAGAGAATCACCTGTGGGATAACAGATGTTACAAGGACTTGAATATTTCTCTTTCATCTTGTTTCTGTATGCCATGTTATGGGTACCTACTTTGCTATCTGCAAATTGCATTCAAAAATTTATCCCTCTAAGAGATGTCTCTTTTCAATGTCATTTTGGTACATTATATTAAGTCCCTTTGATAGTAAATGAAGAGCATACCAACTATTAGTGTCTTGAGATTGCTTTTATATAGAATAAAAGAAACACCTGTGACTGACCCTATTTGTGATATCAAAGGGACCTGTTCCCAACCAGTAAAGCATCATAGGAAAAAGATGAAATAGGGAAATAGGCAGCTTCTGTATCTTAAAACTGAAGCAAAGAGTTACTTTCAAACGACACCTAGGACAGCTTAATGTATCCCAGTCTTTCACTGAAATACATCAGAGTGAAATGTGCCATAATATGCATGAGTACGTTTGTTTGTTTGTTTGTCTTCTAAATTCCTTTCACTTTCTTAGAGGTATCAAGAGATGGAATTTTGGAAAGCAGATGACTTGAAGTATCATTAAATCAGTAGCTTCCTGAGAATTAACTCAATATCACAGTTCGTTATTTCTTGGCAGCTATGAAAAATGCGACCATGGAATTTTTTTTAAAAACTCAGTCAGTATCAAGTGTCATTTTCTTTCCCTTTAGATTAGAAAGATGGATGCATTTGGTTTTTTCTGCACTATTTTCCAGGTAGAAAACCCTCTTTTCCTAGCTGTTGACAGTGTCACTTTTCTTATTCTTTGTGATGGGTTTCTACTTCTTATTTTGAAACAGAGGTGCTAATTAATCTCCCCGCATTCAAGCACTGCAAACATATTTCAATTTCAAATGAGGCAAGACCTACGCTTGAAACGCCCACACTTACAATTATAGATAGCTTTATACCACACATTGGAACTGGCCTGAATTTTCTTCATGACATTGACATTATCAACAATGAGCTTGTAAAGCTTTGTATCTAATAGGGAGCCTCTAAATAATAGCTCATCAACTCATATGGGAGTAAAGAGAGTTGGAAATGTACAAGAAAGAGTAAATTAAGAAAACCAATTACTGCTAGCCTGCATACTGGGCTCCTGCTTTTCAATATCCACATATATTAGTCTATTCATATGCATGCCACTCACTTCATTTTCAAAATCTGCATGACTCTTATGCCTCATTCAATTACTACTTAGTTATTTCTTTAACTCATATTTAAGGCCAAGAAGCCCAAACTGAATTGCAGGAAATTCCATTTAAATAGAAGAAAACACTTGTCCTATTGTGACCTTGATTGAGCACTGAAGCTTGCTGCCCAGAGAGGCTGTGTATTCTCCATCCTTGGAGATATTCAAAACCCAACTGAACATCAGTTTGGGCAACCTTTATCCTCCTCAGAGCAGGGGCAGGTAGATGGTGATCTCTAGAGATGTGTGTGACTTGTGAATTATTGTACTTACTGAGTGAGTTGCACGTTGGTTTCAGAGTCTTCTTGTTGGTTTGGGGTTTTTAAGATCCTGAAATTTTCCTTCAAGGAAGAATTAAATTTATGCCCTAGCATACCTTAGATCGTATATCAGTTTTTATTACTCAACTGGCATGAATATTCATAGCAAGATAACAGCTCAGTGCAGGGTCCTAATCAAAGCAACTGAAAGTCTGCTGTACTTGCATTTCAATATCTGATTTGCTTATTTTCACCTCCACTTAGAAAGCCCCTCTTTCTATGTTATCCTTTAATCTTCTCCTCTGATGACTTAATATTTGTAGTCATGTGACATGGAATATCTCAGGTGAGTTCAAGTCTTTCTTATGCTTGATACTGTGGCAGTCCCTAAATTTTCCATCCTGAAAACTGATTGTACCGCCTTTTTTCTTAAGCTGTCCCGTCATACCATGTTCTTTTCTCTTCTGAATCACTGTTGATGAAGACTGTGTCCCAAAATCTAATACCAGATATAAACAAAGTAAGAAAAAGAAGCCACTAGTCTTTCAAGACAAATGCAGAAATGAGGTAGAGACAGAGAACATATTTCTGCAGAAAGCATGAGGCAGAACCCATATGCAAAATACCACTCCAGGGTCAGCAATGCTGGACAGGCTTTCCTTTTACTTCTTTCCTTCACCAGACCACAGCTGATGGACTGGGTGTGTTTCCACAGGGCGGATGAGATATTCTCACTGCACAGCTGTACTAAGGTACACCGTACTAGTGAATCCTTTGTCATGTTGAGCTCAGTTACACTGTGCTCCCAGTTACACTGGTGTAAATAGAGATTAATTCATTAAATCATTGTTATTGAACTTGGTGGGATTGTGGAAAATTCGCATCATGGTCAATCAAAGTAAAATATAACAGCATGAGTTTGTTAGTTTATTAGACTTCAGTATCATTTTGCAGCTGTGAAGAAAGAAAAGCAACTTTACTTAAGAAACACAAATGCTCACTACACAAAATATTTTAAAATATAACTTCTTTTTCGGATTTTGGGTGTTTTTATCATTCTGAGAAGAAATCTGCTTTTTGTGTTCTGATTACCAAACTCACAGTGACAGTAATGTGTGGCAATATGCAAATGTAAAACTGTCATGTTGTGATGTTCAAATTCAGTAAGATACTGTTTCCCTTCCCTAGACAGAACACTGTCCATACAGAGATAAACTACTGTGATAGCTCTTCAGAATGGCACTATGGTCATTGAGACTAATTGGTGTGTGTTATTACAAGTGTTATGGCCTTCGATTCAAATAACTTAAGATGTATTTTTGAAGGATACATTTTACAGCCAGGTAAACTGGGACATGTGACAGTGATAATTTAGAGGATCATACAAAACTGCAAATAATACATACATTATAAACAGCTGGAAAGGCTTAGAGCTAGTTGACAGTGGGACTACTCTTGCTCTTTTTCTTTCCCCCTACAGGTTACAAGGAGAGGTTTGCTGCTCTTATTAATTGTCATGACTCTGTTTGCTTAAATGTTGTCTGGGGTAATAATACACCTAAGCATTTGTCCCAAGAGCTCTTCCTTCAAATCAATTCCTAGCAGGATGGCCTTAGAAATGGAAATGGATGAAAAAAAACACTGGAGATCTAAAAGTAAACTGGATTTCGAGGGTCTTTTGTTTGGGTGTATAATTCAGAATGAAATTTCTTAAAGTAATGAATCTTAATTTAAAGTGTTTGTTTATCATTACATAAAAAAACAATAAATGATTCACACACCATCTGCTTATATTTTCCCCAAAGGGTTTTGCATATTTTCAGGAAGAAATGACTCTAAATATCCTGCAGTTTTCTCTGAAATGTTTCATTATTTCACAGCAACCCTGCTAATGAAGTACAGTTCGTGCCCTTGTAAATAAATCAAAATTACTTTAAATTGCTGACAGAATCCTTCTATGTCATGAAAACATACCAAAGCTTCTGAAAAGGAGAGGTACTCTTTGGCTTTAATCAAAAGATCAGGGACTGCAAAAGTTTTTCTTACTCTGTTTTAGAAAGTGCAACTAGGTATGATGGGGAATATGAACAATATCTGACTTGTCTCTGGAAAACTTAGGGATACTATGAAAAAAATAGAAGGCCAGGGTACTTGTGAAGCCCCTGAGATGTAACAGCCACCCTGGATCACACTTGCTGTTTTGCAAAGATGCACCAAGGACTCCTGAGTTAATAACAAGCCAGCGGGGAAACATTGTATTAAACCCCCCAAGTAGCAAAAGAACGCTTAAGAGGGAATACCTTGACCAAGCAGCCACACACACAAGCACTAGAGAGGACTATGTGGGTGTCCCTTTGCACCCCCATGGGGTTTTTTTCATCATCAAATACCTCTATCAGGTGCCTGTACACCAATCCACACAAAATTGTTGGGAACAAACAGGAGGAATAAGAGATCTGTGTGCAGTCATGGGGATTTGATCTCACTATAAATACAGAGACATGGTGGGATAGCTCACAGGCTTGGGATGTTGTCATGGAGGGCTACATACTGTTTATGAGAGAAAGACCAGGAGGGAGTGATGGTGGTGTTGCACCCTATGTGAGGAAAAAGGAACTGTATCAAGCTCTGCCTTGGTCAGGAGCAAGTGAAGAGCTTATGGGTCAGGATAAAAGAGCAGATTTTTAGGGGTGACACTGTTGTGGGTGTGTGCTATAGACTGCTGAAGAGGAGGAAGTGGATGAGGCCTTCTACAGGCAACCAAAAGCAATCTCAAAATCATGGGCCCTGGTTCGTGGGAGGGACTTGAACTACTTTGACTTCTGCTGGGGAATATATACAGTGAAGCACAAACCATCCCGGAGATTCATGGAAAGCACTGACAATACCCTCCTGTCATAGGTTATGGAGGATCCCACAGGGACTTCTGTTCCTTGTCCTCCTATAAATACACAGGGAAGGCCTTGTTGAAGAGATGAAGGCTGGGGGCAGCCTTGGCCATAGTGACCATGAGATTGTAGAGTCCAGTGTTGAAAAAAGGTGTAGGACAGGGAGCAAGATTACAGCCATGGACTTCAAGAGAGCTAACGTCTGCCTTTAAGGAATCTTCTTGGAAGAATCTCTGGAAGGAGAGACCCTGTAAGGAAGAGAGGTCAAGGTGAATTGGTTGGTGTTCAAGGCTTACTTCCTCAAGGCTCAATGCATTCCAATGGAAAAAAATCAGGCCAAGGGCACAAGAAACCTTTGTGGATGAATAAAGAATTCCTGTCATTGCTCAATTATACGCAAAAAATTCACAGGAGATGGAAGTGAGCTCAGGCCACTTGGAGTGAATATAGACAGGTGATGAGGATAAGCAGAAATGAGACTGGAAAGGCAAAGACCCATCTGGAATTAAACCAAGCCAAGAATGTCAAAGATAACAAAAACGGCTTTTTCAAATACAGAAATAACAAAATGAAAACAAAGGATAATGTGAGCTCATCATTAAATGGAGGGGAGAGCCTGGTAACAGAGAACACAAAGAAGGCAGAGTTACTGAACACCATTTTTGCACTGGTCTTCACTAAGACCAGCCCTCTCACCCAGGAGACCTGGGAGTGCTGAAAGGGAGATGTTCCTTTGGTCAGGAAGGATTGGGTCAGAGAAAACATAAATAAGCTTGACATCTTCAAATCCATGCACCCTGATATGATGCATCCATCAATGTTGAGAGAGCTGGTGGACACCATGATTTCATGATTATTTTTGAGAGGTTTTGGAGACCAAGAGAGTTGCCTGAGAATTGAAAAAAAGCAAATGTCATTCCAATTTTCACCAAGGGCAAGAAGGAGGAACCACAGAACTACTGCCTCAGCTCAATCCCTGGAAAGGTAATGGTGTGCCTCATATTGGAGGCCACCTTTTACCCACAGGAAAAACAAGATATTTATACATCTGACCAATATTATTGACTTCTACAATGAAGCAACCAACAGGATGGATGAAGGGGGAACAGAGCATATTGTCTATCTTGCCTTCAGCAAGGCTTTTCACTGTCTCTCATAAAATCCTCATAGGCAAGCTCCAGAAGTGTGAGTTAGAGGAGTGAACAGAGATGTTGGAGGCATGAATAGAATGAACAGGGAGATTGAGAACAGATTGAGAACTGCCCAAACAGCAGATCTCAGAGGGTCACAATCAGTGAGCCACAGGCTCTAGTTGGGGGGCTGTTCCTAGTCATGCCTCCCAAGTTTCAATAGTGGGCCCAGCCTTGTTTAACTCATCCATCAGTGACTTGGGTGGAGGGGCAGAGGCCTGCTCAGCAATTCCACTGCCAACACAAAGCTGGGAGCAGTGCCCCATAGCCCAGAGGGCTGTGCATCCCTTCAGAAGGGCCNTGGGCTCCTCAGTAAAAGAGAGACTTGGAGCTTCTTGAGCAGGTCCAGTGGAGGGCAACAAAGATGATTAAGGGAGCATCTCTCTTATGAGGAAAGGCTGAGTTGGGCCTGTTCAGCTCCATTAAGAGACTACTGATGTGGGACCTCATCAATAAGTATCTGAGAGGAGTATGGCAAGAGGGTGGACCAGGTTTCTTTAAGGGGTGCAAAGCAATAGGACAAGAGGTAATGGACAGCAACTGATTCACAGGAAATTCCACTTGAACATAAAGAAGCATTTCCTTACTGTGCATGTAACTACACACTGGAACAGGCTGCCCAGAGAGATTCTGGAGTCTCCCTCACAGAAAACATTCGAGAACCAAATGGACACAATCCTGTGCCATGTGCTCTGGGATGACCCTGTTTGAGGAGGAAAGTTGGATTGTGGTCCCTTCCAAACTGGCTGATTTTGTGATTCTGTGACAGTAAGACGTGAAAAAGACACATTGGAATACTGATTCAGTCTCTGCTGTGAGTAGAAAATTGAGAGGAAGTGCTCTACTGACATTTCAACAGTTTTAACAGCCTAGAGTGTTAAGTAATGGCAAGCTCCAAAATACCTTCTCATGACAGTGTTAAGGTAACTTAGGAAGTCCCTTCATTAGGTTTGTACCTAAATGCTGGTTTGCCATGCAGCATTTTTTACACTATTTTTAAACACCTCATCCTCTTTCTTGCAGGCTCAAATCCTTCCTGGTGTTTATACAGCTCTTCACACAATGCAAAACAGCTCATCTTAAGACTTAGTAAAAAGGCCTCACAGGTAAGTAACAAAGTGCAAGAAATCATGTCAAATTGCTGTTGGATTAACCAGAAGATAGCAGAAGACCTGAGTTAAACTGAGTAGTTTTGAAAATGTGCTTAATTTTAAGCAGGTCTCTTGTGTGACATTTTCTGGAGCTATTTTGGGTGAGTTAGTAAACACTTCACAAAAGTGGGACAATATTTTCAAAAGGCTTGGCTTGTAGTAATCTCTTGCAAAAGGACACATTGGTGTGCTTGTTCATATATAGTACAGTTTAGAGTATAGATACAAGGACAGTAGGACCAATGATATAATTTCTTTATTTTTATTTGTGAAAAGAAAAATGTGTGGTTTCTTGACACTTGAGGCGTCCCAAATCTCCAAAGCACAATTGCATGCATTGGTTAAAAGGGATGCCAACAGTAGTCCTGGACCTGGAATACCAGGTGCAAAATCAAGGATATATTTAATAACCAGTGCCAACTCCTGATGATGGAATATCCTTGACTCTGAGTCCTCCAGCATTTCATGCTTTTTTTAGACATAACGAGGGACCACATGGAGTGCTAGATTTGAGTTATTTTGACCCTTGATACAGGTCCCTACTAAAGTAACAAGATTTGCTATATTTCCCTAACATTCACAAATTTATTTTATTTCAGCTGCCAGGCATACCATTTTATGCCTTATTCATCCATTGAGTAGGCATATTAAGCAGATTAATTTTTCAGGGTGTATTCTTACTGCCTATATTAGAAGACTAGTTTCCTTAAACTCTTTCTGTGGTTTGTGGAGAGAGGTTTATTTAAGGAAACTCAGATCATATGGAGAACATTTCTGCGCTGGTTCATTTTTATGGGGGATCATTTTGCTTTGGCCTCCTAAGGAATCACAGGGACAAGTCTTGGAACACAAACACCTACTTAGATGCCTAAAATTAAGCAGTGTGAGTTGACCAATTAATAGTGAAGAGCATTCCATAATTGAATGCATTTCTCTGGATTTTTGGAAGAATGGACTGTGAATTTCCAAAGGTCATGGGATTCTGACAAGAAGGAAAAATTCTCATTGTGTTTTTATGTGATACCTCTAAAGAGTCCCTAAAAGTCCTTCTTACTACAAATGGGGGGATGAAATTTACAAAGCTAGTATCTACAGTGTGAAATATGTTTGTTCCCTGGGAGCAGTGGGTACATTTATCTAGGGAAGACCTACTGTCCTTTCCTGTGCAGCATGCTGGAAGGTTTGTCTGTCATGTCTTCAGGTGTCTTCTTCCTGAGACTTTCAGCAAGTTAATCCTGCTCTATCAACTCCTAGGTACTTCTCTGTACAGATTGTGTTACAACCTGACCCTGAAGGTGAGGGTTAATAGATGTCTTGGAGTGGATTAGAGTGAAACAACACTGAATGACCTGTGTTTATATATATGCATATAAACACAGTCACTCAGCATGATTGTACATGTAGGGTTTACTTTAGAACACTTTAGTTGCAATGGAAAGGAGTTATGTAGCAATTTGGGTTATTATCTGTAGAAATATAGCAATATAAAAACGTATAAGGAAAAGAAAGGAAAAAAAAGAAAGAGTAAGTGTAGAAAGATGTCGCCATTCATAGATCCAGTGACATGACTTGATTGCTGCAATTTCAGTGTCTGCTGGTTGAGTGATGGCCACAGTCTGGATCTATCAGGGACAAGAGAAGTCCACAAAATTCAAATTTTTATGGATTAATATACCTTCAGGTTTGTGGGAACACCCAGGCACCTCGTCTGGGGGTGTGGGAGTTTTACACCAATACAACACTATGGGTCTTGTGCAGTCCTCTGGTGGAAGGCTCCAGAAGTGAGCCTGGAGGCACTTTGGGGGTTGTTGGTGGTCTACGACACCTTCTAAGCTATGACAGCTGCCTCTCACATCAGAGAATGGAGCCAGTTATGGCTAGATGGGCTAGATACCTTCAGGTTCTCATGGGAATGTCCTGGTACTTGTCCAGAGGAGAGTTTTCACACTTGATCCAGTTGTGCATGGAAGACACCGGAATGATAAAAACCATTATCCCACTTAGTGGGATCTGCTTCTTATCAGCTTCTTGCATTATCCGCC
The DNA here is from genome assembly GCA_013397295.1 of Polioptila caerulea. Classification (NCBI taxonomy): domain Eukaryota; kingdom Metazoa; phylum Chordata; class Aves; order Passeriformes; family Certhiidae; genus Polioptila; species Polioptila caerulea. Next base: position 115,724 of record VYXF01009984.1, on the reverse strand, counting down.
TCAAACTCCATTTGTTGCTAAAACAAAAGTCTGCTTGCAGAGTCATTCTTCAGTGATGGGTGCAGACTCCCTCTGCACCCGAACTGTTCTTACACAGATTAAAGGCTTCACCATCACACACCCAAAACATCTCCTCCCCCCCCTCAGCTGGGTGGTGCAAACCTGGCCTCGGCAAAGCACCCACTACTTTCACACACAGCCGATGGTTTGGGTCATTAACCTTTACCCTTTCTGCTGTCCTCTGACAACAATATTAACGGTGAGGCTTGAGCTACTTTTCATAGTGCACATTTCTATGGCTGTCATTCTGCAAAGGCAGTGTAGGGAGATAAGGATGTGGCTGTTGCCTGGTTTAAATTTTGTTAACCACAGTGAAGTGAAATGTGCTTAAGAGCTCTGTAATGTCTATATGTTCCATGTAGTACACCTCCCATCAAGCTGCTAATTTCCTTGCCTGTAGTGACAGTAAATAAAAGTGACACCTTCTTAAACCCAGCTGTTAGGGTATCAAAGGAAGTAAAATGAAAGGGAGAAATGAAGGGACTGCAGTTTATAAAAAGAAAACATATAGAGTGATAATGACATTAAAAATTACACCAGAAAAATGGAAATTAGTATGTGAATGGAGATGGTAAGCTGAAAATTTTGAGTCAGTATTTAAAATTCCTGCAAAAATGCAAATTATGTACATGTCAATCAATGTGAAGACTTGACTTCCACTTGATCATTGAGTGACAATTATGTTGTATAGCTCTACTACTTTCACGTGATTACAGTGTTTGCAGCCTATCTTTACAGAATTTATTTTTTGGTGAGACCATTTTCAAACAATTGATGGTGAAGAAAATTGTCTTTCCATTCAATCTTATCCAGCACATACTTGAGGTTTAGCATCATTTTCAATTCTACCAAATGCACCTACAAAATCAGGATTTGTTTACCTAGTATATGTGGAGAAGCATCACTGATTTTGTACTTTTGATGATGATAAGGAATCTTAAAGAAGCCAGAAAAACTGGCACAGTTCTTTCCAAAGAACATTTCCAGCAATTCAGGTAAATAGGCTGCTGTTCCTTCTCCAGATTTAGAAAAGACTTATCCCTCTTAGGTACAGCCTATGATTCAGCAGGTGACTTTTTGCAGTCCTGCAGAAGGGGAAGATACCAGATGATAAGAGGATGTTATGAGAATGATAGTGTGGTAAAAGGCATCTAGGAGGAGTCAGTTTTGGTTATGAGCAGAGGAAGGACATATCTGCTGTGTGCACCCTTAACAAGATGAGAGAAGAAAGGAATGCACTTTGCTCCTCTCATCAGTTGTGTGTTCTGGTAAGAACCATTTCACACACTGCATTTTTTGCAACAAATGGGGATAAATGGCATTATGAAAACTATTCCATTTTGCCTTTACTGGGTGAGAGATCCCAAATGAACATGATTTTGGCTGACCCTGTGGCAGTTCACAAATGTTCTGCCTGCTTAAGAGAAGAGCAAGACCCATGTGACAGTGCATCTCAAATTCCCTTCCTCTGCTGTTCTCACCAAGGTTTAGCGGGCAGCCCCTGTTTGTCCTCCTCAGAAGAAGACAGTGAAACTAGCAGCCAGTCTACTGCAAGATCCTCACGGCAGATTGCCAGAATTCACTTCTTAGTTGAACAAAAGAGTCCTGAAAATGAGGGGGATCTGGAAGCTGTGATCTGTGTTTAAAGTCAGAAGGAAGGCAAGGGATCTTTAATTTCAATTGTAGCTGCCATATAATTTCTTTTAATTTGTCTTCATATTGGTGGCCCAGGATGTCTTTAAAATCTTGGTCCTAGCTTCCAAAAGCCACTGTAATATCAGGTAAAAAAGCAGCCTATGTACCAAAAGTCTTATTCTAATTTGTAACCAAGTGTTAATTAACTCTTTCTTATATGCACACTCTTCTTCTCTCACCTCATCTGCATAGGGGGAGTGTTTCAAACACTTTCCTAGGAGGCAGCCATGCTTCTTCCATGTTGAAAGAGGTTTTATTCCCTAGATGGAGAAGAGTAGAGGGCAAAACTCTGGACCTTGGAAAAGGATACTTCCTCTTTAAAAAGTGAGCAAAATCAATGCACCTCAGCAAAAACAATTAGTTGAAGTGTTCCACCTAGTCCTACATGCGACAACCAAGAGAAATGGGAAAGCTGTGAACAAAACATGTCAGGAGAATCTACAACTAGGACTGAACATCATACAGATCATCATACCTACATTTCTTCTCAGCTTTCTCCATTTTTAACACTATCTTTGAAGTGTCAAAATTTGGACCATTGATAATGTGTGCAGAAAGCACTACTACACTACTATGTACAATAAAAAACGTAATTTTAACTCCCACAATAAGTCAGAGATTTCAGGCTTCCTCTTAGAGACATGATTGAAACTCAAATGCCATAGGCTTGTGGCTTCCCTGCTTATCAAGGATTGGTCCTACATTAAAACTAGAGTTCTCATTTTATACTGTGATGATTTAAGGTAGCTTTTTTTATTTGAGCAATATTATTTAATGAATTGAATAGAATTAAAACTTCTCTATATTATGAGTTTCAGTCTCTTGAAACAGAGAACAGATATACACAAGCAATAATCAATGATGGGAGCAGGGGTATGCAAAAGTAAGAAAATGGTTTATCTCATCTTAATATTTCTCATTGCTATTGTTACTGAAGCCAAACCTGAAAATACCTAATCTAAAATACCATTGAAGATACTTGGATTATATTTGTCAAGATCAAATCATAAGGTTCCATAATTTCACCCAATGTAATTTATTTTCATTTAAACAGCTACTCAGAACTCCCTAAAACTCGTTCTTCCACAAAACAGAAATATATGGTAACGGCTTCAAGGAACCAACACTCTGAGACCTGCCAAACACAAGTTTTCATTGAGTGGTTTTCTGCACTTTGGAAAATCTACCTTTTTATATGGAGAGGTGAAAGTATATTGGGTAGGAATTTAACTGTGAGGGTCATGTCTGAGCAAAACTATTTGAATAATTTTCATAGGTTTGGCTGTTACCCTTGATTATCTTTTATTTGTTACTATATTAGGAAACAAGTAGAAAAATGTCTAAGTTGGCATTGAAGAAAAGGTTCATCTCTTTCTTAAGATATTGTCTTGTTTCACTTGCTGAAGTTGGAAAAAGCACATGAGACACTGGAAATATTTGGATTTTAGCTGCAACACATGAGAGATGTGATTAAGTCTGGCAAAAAAAAGAAGAGAAAGTAAATTGGTGAAGTGATAGTTCAGGAAGAAAAGGTGTGATATCAGTATTAGAGCACTGTTAGATGGCTGTAAGAGAAAAAAAATTATCATTAACAGGTT
>VYXF01009984.1:84054-109599 GCA_013397295.1 Polioptila caerulea | reverse complement strand
TTTTTTTTTTTTTTTTATGACAGCTAACATGCAATGAAATGCAGTAAGTGTTTGTGCAGGGAATCTTGGGAGAAATTGTCTTTTGAGGGGATGTGATAGAAAGCATGAGGAAGGAAATCTACAAATGCCAAATGCACTAGTAATTTATTTAGTGTTACAGAAGTGTGTCAGCATAGTACAAACAGTTGCAGATGAATGAGGTACATGAATCATATATTTAAGGGCTTGTTTACATAGCTCTAGGCTGAAATATTGCATGTCTTTTTTTTTCCTTTCCCTGACAACTTACTTGCTCTCCTCTGACATTGTTGACAAAGCTGAAAGAGTCGTAGTAGCTTTTGTTCTGGACAAATAGGCCCTTCAGGCAACCTTTGCATACCTTTAAGGAACCACAGATGGACAAGCAAGACAAAATAAAATAAGCTACCTTTGCACTGATTTATTTTTTGTAGAATAAAAAGCAGGGCACTATTTAATCTTTTATGTGAGAGGAGAACTCAGCAGTGTAAGGTTCAAGCAGTAAATAGAGGCACTGAAAGCCTCTTTTGAGTGCAATAATCTTAACAATGGCATCTCATGCACTGAGCTGCTCATAGGTGAGTCTTATGTTCCTGATCAGTGAATATACTTCCAGTCAAAGAGTATGTTGAATCACAAGCTTCTCAAAGTTACATACTTCAGCTCACTCCATCAGGTTACATCTTATTCCATTCATGGAATGCTGTTCTGAAGAATTCATGAGGACTAGTGAAATTAGAAATTAAGTTTGATAAATGGAAAATACTATAGACTGTTGGAATCCACATGCAGAGAATATTTCTCTGCACATTTTAGAGGATCCAAACTCTCTGACAACTACTGCTTTTAACCTTTGTCCATGGAAAGGGCTTCCTAGCCTTTGGGATGAGACAGAATTTTCAGGAATGCAAATTAGATAGTAATATGTAATTTAGCACAGGGTGAGAAATGTAGATTTTTGGGTTTGTTAGAATGGTAAGTAAATGCAGACAAGATGGAGGANGCTGGTGTAAAGCCTGGTGTGCAGAAATTGCTGATAAGGAAAGAATAAACAACCTGGAGAATGAGATCAACCACGAGTCCTGTTCATTTTTTACTTAACAAGGCCTTAAAGGACTAGCCTCCCCTATCAGGGGAGAGTCATGTGGGAGTGGTAGAACTCTTACAATAGGCAAAGTCCAAAAAGCAAATTCCATATTTAGGTAGCATTCAACAGTTATGGAATGCCAGGCTGACTTGATATGCAAATCCAGTTCATTGCCCTATGAGCATATTTGGGGAGAATTGAAAGAAAAAAAAAAAATCTAATCTCTAGCAAAATCTACACGCTTCATTGAAATAAAGAAAATTTCTTTGTTGTAAAGGTTTGAAAGAAAACCTCTTAAGTTTCTAGGTAATTTCTTATTATTTTCTTCAAGAAAAATATTCTTGCAGTATCAAGGCATTGTTAGCCTCAAATATAAATTATTATCAGTAGTTCATGTGCATTTTTCAAAGCCAAAATAATTTCAGGTATTAGAGCCTTTGAGTTTATAATGACCTGTATCTTTTTATGGGTGGTATTTGTGTATTTCCTTTAGGAATTGTCTCTCACTTAAAGCATATTTTCCCCTTGTTTTCACTTTGGAGGGTAACATAAAGTTGGGCAAGAGGAAAGGATTCCTGGAGTCAATTTCCTAAGAAACAGAGTCTGTGTGCTACCAGCCTCCCTGACTGTTTTCCTTTGTTTTCTGCATCCATGACTGAATGGGCATTCTTCTGTTTACATATTCACAAGGCCTCAGAGATGATGCAGAGAGACCTGTAAACCTTAAAAACCTTGTGCATGTCACAGGTACACCAACAAGGGCATTTCTATATAAACTTGATCAAACCAGGTACAAAGAGAGTTGTTGGGCTGTCCGCTGAGTAGACTGCTTCTCATGCACGATCAGGAAGGTCCATGATCTGTGTGCCCACACCAAGGGCACACCAAAAGGAAGATAGCAGTGGTGGCAAGGACTGCAACCAGAAGAAGAGGGTAATTGCTCCAAAAGTTTTGTTCAGCACCTGTGTGCTGCAGGAGACAAGCCTGGTAAAGGGTCTCCAGTGTTACTCAGCGCAAAGCATGTGTTGGCCTAGCATTCCTGAGTCACATGGAAAGTGGGACTAGGGTGTAGGCGCTTGGGGCCATATTATTTAGAGAAAGAGTGGAGAAAACATGCTGAGGAGTCAATAAAGCTTCTCTACTGTTTTTTCTAATATTCTCCTACTTTGATTTATGAAACAAACCTGTGAAGTGTAACGTTTCTGTTCATTGATTAGTGATGAACAAAATTCTCACTGGGACCAGGAGTCTAGCAAGTACCCAGTTTATCCAGAGCTTTTTTCTGTATAGCTCTGGGCTGACTTTTTCATGAGAATTGCACTTTATAGATAAGAAAGCAAATCCTCCTCCCTTCCTCTAAAACTTCAAACTCTTTTTATATGATCAAATAAGCACTGATAATAAGAATGACCCATTGCAGAATTTTGTTGTACTTTCATTAATTAATTCATGCTACTATGAGTGCTTGATTTAGGATGAAGCATTGCCAGTTAAGAAGAACTTGTGATCAGGGTGCTAGATGTGACTTGGTTTTTTTTAATGTATATATTAAAAAGAGTAAGGAGAGCCAATACACACAGACACACATTTTTTTTCATCTCTCTCTCTCTCTGTCTGTTAAGGTGTAGCACAAAAATGAGTTTTAAATATGTTATTAATAACTGCTATTTTTTCCAGACCATGCAATAGAAAAGAAATTAAGTTCCAAGACATGCTAATTAACTCCAAAGTGCACAGACTACCTGGAGTGACATCAGTTCAAAGTCATTTCTACCTGGTTCTTTTCTCTGGTCAGAACTATAATCAGTTGATTTTAGCACAGCTTTATATCCAAAATAGTGAATACTTTGATCCCGTAATATTTGAAAGATCAAAGATTTATATGTATCACTGTACTTAAGCAGGATCTAGCATAATGCACTTGCTGCAGTTCCTTTTGAAATCCTCTAACACCTAACTCACTTCAGCTCCTGGGTTCAAATAATGGAAAAACACACTTTGATTGTGCACTTTTCTTAAAAAGTTCTGAAAAGATACTTGTTAAAGAATATGTCTTTCTAGTAGTTATATGAGTGCATCAAGCAGTTTCTGATAAAGATTCCTTCCTTTGTACTGCATTTCTTTGACTTCAAAGTTGTTTCAAAGGTGTCAGCCCATTCTTACTTTCCATTCACTAATTTTATTTCAAATATTAATCATTAATGTTGTGCAGAATTTATACTTGTTTTGTCTTAATTTTAATATGGGTTTGATCCATGTATAGTCTAGGGCTGAAAACATCACGTCATTTCTAGTTTTGCAACAAGATTTTAATCACAGCTCAGTTTTATGCCATGAGAAAAAGAGGTTCTACAGATGTCTTTGTTTAACACTGTTTTGAGTTTCTGAAGTATTCCTACAGCACTGATCAGGTTAAAACCATAAAATTTAAACAAAATTTTATTCTGTCTAGCTAATTCACAGAACATTTTTTAATTACATCTGTTCATCCATGTGACGCTTAAATTGGGAATGTAGGTCTGGGAAGAGCGATTGGAAGCTGCAAAGAAATTTTGCTAATCTACCTGAGCTACATAAGTAGCAGTAGCAGGAAGGAACCTGAAATTTAAATCTGGGCCATACAAACCTGGGGCACCTGGGAATGTGCTTTGATTGCCAGTATAGCAAAGTCAGTCCTCCTGCTTCCTTTTTGCTATTATCTTTAGATAAATGAAATACTTTAAACTTTCCTAGGCTGGCAACCCAGTCCCACATATGATGTGAGAAATACCTTGTATGACCTGACCTATATATCAAAGTGCCTATACAGAGTTCTCATGACAGGACTAGAGACACTGCTTTCAGAAAGATTGCGTTATGGGCTCTGAGTAAGTCTTTATATAAATGACCATGAGTTCAGCTTAACCTTTCCCCTGGAATTGCCTTCTATATGTCAGTCATTTTTTAAACTCTTCTCAAGGATCACAGCAAGCTTTCAACAAAGTAAGTAGACCTCCACTGATCTCCAGGATAACTTTGGTTGACAAATTCATGTGAAAAATTTAGAAGAGAAGCAAATTCCGCAGTGGAACAGTTGACCCAATTCCTATTGCTGCCAGTGTGGTAAGATGTGCACTTATCCTTATGGATTTTATGCACTAGACATACAACTTTTTATAATTTTACATATATATAAAACATATCCCTTGCAAATGTGTTTTATTTAGAAAAATTACTCCTAATCTGTGAATTCAATAGATCTATTAAGGGTTGTGATAAACAAGAAACAGAGTGGGTCTACAACCGAAATAATAAGTCGTTGACTCTGTAGCACATTTGTCACAGAAAGAGAAGACACATGCAGTATTTTTCAGAGAGTTGGGATTTCATTTCCTTGTATCTGTAGTGAAGGAGTGAGAGGGTTGGAAGGGGTACCTTCCCAGTCGTTCCCCAGCCCAGGAACTCCTGTTTAAAGACCACAAACATTGGTGGTCACCTACTGGTTTGCTACAAAAAGCCTTTGAGTTAAAGTGTTAGCCACATGAGAAAGGCAAACATTAATATGAGAAGGAACCCTCACTCCCTGGATCAAAAAAGCTTTACAAGATGCTAGAAAAAATTTACATTTATGTGGAATATTTATGTTGTCTTCTGCAAGAAGCAATATCAGTTGGATTAACACTTATAAGTAAAAGGAAGTTTTAGGAACAGGAGCAGAGGTGACAAAAAATTTTGACCATGAAGACTTCTAGGGTTGACCAACTGGATTGTTGTTTTCCTTTGGGAGGATGGTTGGAGCATGGAGTTGGGTGACATCCAGCAGACCAGCTCCCTTTCCTCTCGGGTGCTTTTTGTCTCACCCTGCTGGCCCCAGAAAGAGAAGAAAGAGAAAAGTTAACTTTAGAGGAAATGTTTTAATTTAACCATATTAAACCATATCTACTAGAGGAAAGAAGGTTGTACTCTGGTTAAAACAAGGAACAGTGTTCAACATAAGGAAATTAGGATTCAACCAACTCCCTCACTCTGCAATACTGGAAAAATCCTGTGGGAAATTCCAGCTAGACTGGAATAGACAGGGACAAGGATGAGAACTGCAGGATGAAAGAGGGTATCTGTAAATGGAAACTATTGCCATGCTGGGTGAACAATACACATCTATTTATAAACTTCCTTTTGTTATTCCCTTTTGATTATCTCTGACTTTAATCTCACTGTCTCTCCACATCTTCCTTCATACTTTTCAATATCCACCAAAAGCTTTGACCTGCTACCTGCAAATTTCCAGACCTTTCCTTTCAAACAGTTCACAGACCACTAATCCCAAAGGACTGCTCAGTATATTCCGTCAAAACTAGCATTAAATTCCTACCAGCAAACTTAAGCCACTCCAATACCTACAGAGAATTCCAGGGTAAATTAAGCAGAAACTAAATATCTAGTGTAAGAACAATTTAAAAAGTTCAACTGAAATTGAGTTGCACATAAAGCCTTTTTTTAAAAAATATAAATATTCATTATTTGATCTTCTTCTCTTTTTCTCCTTATTTTCAAAAAAAAAAGGGGAAAACCAGAAGGTATACAGAACAAGATGCATGCGTGGCAACCTCCCAAGTCTGAAAAAAATGCGTTCAACAACAAACTATTTTTCGTTAGTCAGTTTTCAGAAAGAACTGCAAGTGTCTCTTAATACATAAACAAAGAGGAAGATCTTTTACATTGATGTTTCAGCTTGGAAAAAATAACAGCACAAAAGCAAAATGCATTCCTTTGCCCAGGAAGTTTGTAGTCTGATACAGCTTGGGATGTTGAGAGTTTCAGAGCAACACAAATATGGACTAGACAAGGAACCATTTATTACTGTCTGACTTCACCTGAAGCACTGACTCCAGCTCCAGGATCTTCAACACTGGAATGACATGGAGCTGTTGGAGTGGGTCCAATGAAGGAACATGAAGAAATTTGGAAGGATGGAGCACCTCTCTTGTGAGGAAATCTTGAGAGAGTTGGGGCTGTGCAGCCTGGAGAAGCCTCCAGGAAGACCATAATGCAGCCTCTCTTAAATGGCGTTTATAGGAAAGATGGAGACGGGGTCTGTAGTGATAGGACATGGGCAAACAATTTTAAGTAGAAGGAGAGTCAGTTTACACTAGATACAAAGGACAAATTTTTACCATGAGAACGCTGACACACGTTGCCCAGAGAGGCAGTGGATGCTCCCCATCCATGGAAACATTCAGGTCAGATTAGAGGAGCTCTGAGCAACCTAGTCTAGTGGAGGGTGTCTTTACTCATTGCAGATGTGTTGGACTGGATGTCTTTCAAAGGTCCATTCCCACTCAAACCATTATATGACTTTATGATTCTTTATTAAGCCTACAGAAAACCTAACACCCTATAAAGTGGGAGTGTGCATCCGCTAGTGTCCCACAGACATTGCCACCAGCTCACCCTGTCATATCAGATATCACATATCAGATGCCTCAAAGTGAAATCTCTACTCTCTCTCTCCAGTTGTTGGATGAAAAACAGGTTTCTGTGACACTCCTGCAGCTCTGTATCAAAAGCCTAGTCTGCACTGCATTCATTTGTACACAAGTCAGCTGGGATACAAAGAAAAACAAATTTCAAGATGTGGCACTCCTGCAGAGCTGTTTGTTACATATCCTGCACACAGGTATTGGTTAATCATTCTGCAATCTGAACAATTCCTGACCTTGCTGCACCACAGAAAGCCTCAGCAGATAACAAAGGTATTTTAGCCTTACTCCTGGTGTACCACAGGACTCCCACAAGGTATTTTGGGCAGCCCAAGGTGTGAACATCTGCAGGGTCAAGCAGCCTGTACCTGTCCAAGTTGCCATACCAGGAATGACTGCCTCAAGGACCACATGACAAAGTTTTCCCATGTTCAGGGGAGATGATCTGCTCCCCTCTTTTCCTGCAAGCCCCCTGTGTGAACTGTCAGTCAAACTGAATTAGCAAGGCTGCCTGTGTCTGCATGAATATTGAAATAAGCATTCATCTTTATAAAACAATAAAGTCTGCTTTGAGAGATGCTAGCAACTCCATCGATTTAATTTGAATCAGATTAAATATTCATTTCAATAACATCTGAAAAGGCCCTTTTTTGAGACTTTTTTTAAATTCCAGAGAAAATCATAGATGGAGAAAATAAGAGGACAGCAGGGGCTCTACTTCTGAATCCACCTCAAATATGGTATTTGGAAAATCAAGAAACAGTTATTTTTTGAGACCTTCTAGGTTTGTTTATCTATTTAGCACAGCCTTCCTCTCCAGTTGAAATTTTGGCAGAAAACCTGAAATGAATTCTTCTAGGAGAAGATGGAAGAGAGTATCCTTTCAACTTTTTACCTGATTCATTTTTCAAATTATTAATTTCTCAAACTGATAAAGATTATTTAAATTCATGTTTTTTCTAATCACAGACAATGTTTACAAACAAAAAAAAATGAATGTTTTTAAAAGTTAAATGGACAGTTTTGCACTTTAAGCAATTTATAAATTCACTTCAGCCAGTCTTCTACTGATTTTTGTCTTTATTGCTTTATTTTAAATGAGAAATACTTCATAATTGTGGACCTTGCTAATAATTTGCATGACAAGAGGAGAATTCAATTAAAAGTGACCCAGTAGATAACAACCACAAAGCTGATGATGTTAACAGAACAATAGTGGCATTGAAATATTTTGAATTAAAAAAAAACCTGACAGGAAATACTTAATGTGTTTATATATCTGGAGTTTATGGGGAAATGCAAGTGAATTTGGGTGTTTGATTTGCAAAAATACAAAAAAAATTAAAAATGTGCCAATGCATATAATACCTGTGTGTATGTTCATGCACATTCTGGATTACGTTTGTTACATATTTCAATGTCCTGAAACATTCAGTAATCACGTCCCTCAAAGTGCATTCTGCACATTCCACAAAGACTGTAACAGTCAAATCACTGAGCAGCTCCTATCAGCTACGATTTTTTAGAAATAGACAACCATCTTGAAGCAGAGACAGACGCCTATTAAAACACAATGATAAAGTTGTTCATTTTTTTCCTTCCCTCCTTCCTTTCACAGCTGCCTGGGAAGTAGTATATGAGCAACCTTCCCTCTTGAAAAGCTTAAAAATATATAGTGTGATTCACTGGCAGTATTTCAAGTAGTAAGAAACTATAGAATACTAATTTTATGTTGTGTATATATAACAGGTAAATATATATACATATATATATGTATGTACATATAAAACTGGATACTTATGTTAAACACATTGTCTTCATTGCATCCATAAGAGGTACCAGAAATTACTTTGGAAACTTTTAAATTGCTTCCTTTTTATTTTTTTTTTTCTTTTTAACTGGACTGAGGATAATTAAGTAGGGTCTTCTAAAAGTGGAAGGGAAAAATAGAAAACACATAAAATAACATTTTCATGTCTCTGCCCAAAATACTACCAAAGGTATTTTTTATGTATGGTAGATACAGAGGAAAAAAGCCATTGTGGTTATGCATTGTTCCTCTCCTGCAAACCCTTTCGTAATCACTTCTTCCTCAGCAAAGCTCTAAAGCACATCTATCTCCTCCAAACTCTGGTGTTCAAAGACCCTACAACTTCTAATGCACTTATCTGCAGCACATGCCCTGTGAGAAAGAGAAATGTTGTTATCCCTCTAACAGGATAATAACAGCTAATGTTAGAGGTGGGAATCTAAGATGCAGAGAGTAACCTGGGCTGCTAGAACCCGTGCAGGAAAATTGTGGTGTAATCCAGTCACAAATCCAGGGCTCCCAGCCCAAACTTTTATCTTGAGGCATCTTTCATGAGCAGCTTTTGATATGATTTGCACACATCTGCTCTTGCAGAAGGAAACAGTGGCACTGTAAGAGCTTTTCAGGTAGCAAATTCCAGTTTTAGTAATTTTTTGGTGAATTTTTTCAAATTTGTGAACCCAAACTACAATTCTCTTTAGTTTTACAAAAGTTGAATGAAATTTATTTCCAGTGCAACCCTGAATGACAATAAGTGTGAAAACATCTTAGTTCTTCCTGAGCAGAATGGCCCTGTTCTTTCAATGCTTGATGCAACACCAGCATCCATTTCCATATAACCCTGGCTGTATTTGTATGCATGTCATCTTTGTTGAGCTACAGAAACAGACGGGCAGTTTTCAAAAGCTTTGCAATGCCTAAATCCTTGAAAGCACTCAGACACCCTGTGTTCTTGAAAAAAGTCAGGGAACCTAAACATCTAGAATGTCAGGCAGAAAAGAAGATAAATACCTATTATCTAGGACCTTTCAATATTTGCAACCAGTTTTTACTTTTGAAAAGAGAATCCCACAACAAGGAGGGACCAGCAGGCACTAGCATGCAATTGAGAATTGCTGACAGTCTCTGCTGTCTCATAAACTTAGAATAAGTTTCGACATCTCACAAATATTTAGTAAATAAATTCACAAAAGGCTAAGAAAAAGTAATGCATTCTCAGGAAAGATGTTACCATAAGTATTCAACAATGAAATATGGCAACTGGGGATATTTTTGTGCAATAAGAACAGAAGCATAACAAAAAAATGTACACATCTGAAGGAAAAAGGAGAGCAAAGATACAGCTTCTACTAACATTTGGAGCAATTGTTCCTGAAGCAATCCTCTCAGCTGGCATTGAAAGCATTTCCTGAATAGGTTGGTTACTTCTGCTGCTCCACCTCATACAGCCATGTAGAATGCACATTCACTCCTTGGAATAACAAGCAAGAAAGATAAATGTGCTTTAGGCCAGGAAAAAATCATGACCTGATGGGCTGTGATACTAAACCATAAATAAGGTGAAAAAAGAAAAAGAAGATATGCTTGAAAAATGGTGTGAAACAAATAATTCTAGCATGAACTCACTTCTGCAGGCATAAAGCAAATGTCTCCTTTTATCCTGCAACTGCAATCTGTATTAAAATACTCTGAGACTACATCCAGGGCTTCAATGTCACCCTGATTATTAGCAAGACATTTCTGTTTCAATATGACTTGTGAATGTATTGCTCTCTGTGTCTCTCTTCCTCTCTCTCTGTTTCCTGAACTTAGATTGTTATCTCTCTGAAATGATGTCTCACATACCTGTGGAATAAAGATTAAAGAACAAGGCTACAGGGAGTCGAGAGGAGACCTGTTATAGAGCAGCAGTGGTTAGATAACTAACCACTAAAACAAAAGTAAAAGAAGCCAAGAGAATGTAATTTACCAAGATGAGCCCTACTGAAAAAGTCATGCAGGAGAGGCCAAGACATCAGCTATAGCTCTGCAAATGCTTCTGTTCAGAAGACTGCCAGCCTTCACAACAAGCTCTCATAGTGGGATGGCAGTCAGGCTCTCCTTCTCTTTGAAATGCTCAAATACCTGTGCCAGTTCCCAGCCTTTTGCAAAGGGACCAAGGAAGTGTTAAATTGCCTCTTGCTGCTGCTGTCTAGCAGGGCTTTTTTAATGGAAATGGTTCCTATTGCTTCCTTCAGTTTTCATGTTTTAAGTAGGACAGCAGCTTGGCAGCTGGGGATGTTAGGCATAATTTTTGTCTTTTAGCACAACAGATGAGCAATTATCTGCTGAATCTAAATGTGGGGCAGAGCTGACCTAAGCAAGTGTCTTAAAACACCATGCAGTCCAAGATCAGGGAAGCTGATGACCAGTAGAGCAGAGAATAAAAAAGCATAAATAGAACAATTTGATGAGGACTCTCTTGGTCCTATCTTGAAGAAAGAAACACTAAGAATCAAAGCAGAAACATGCTTCACAGGCATGTAGATCACAGAAAACCTATCCCAGGATAAGGATACTGTGTTTAAGTTTAGCTAAACAAAGCCTGTTCATGTATCATGAATAAATTTAACTATGAAACAAGAAGATTTTTAATCTGTAAAGTGCAGTTCTGAGACTGGCTTTTCAGAGGGATTATGCAGGAAGGGAAAGAAGAGCAGGAGGGAACTAAACATTTCTAAAATGGCTCATTATTTTATGTAAAGGATTGAAACGTTTTTTCCTCTAGTAGCTTGGAGAAGGACTCTGCTAAGACCTGCTGCTGCTGTGGTTTTAATTTCCTAGATTAAACAATGCCTAAATCATGTTTCTATACAAAGGAAGAGACCCTGCTTTCTGCAACTGGTATAGATTTCTTCCACATCAAGTCTTAATAGTAATTTTCTTGGAATATTTTCAGTTTTTCCAATGAATGTAAAGCATGGAAGTCTTTATAATGCCTTCCCCATGAAAGAGATGTAAATTCTTACCTTTCTGCTTGGTACATTTTTCACAATGTTTTGTCACAGCCACCTCTGGCATCAGACAGCTCAATGTAGATCATGTGGATTGTTCCATGATCTCAGCTTTCATTACAAACACAGCTTTAATCTGTGCTCGTGTCTGTAAGTTTTCAAAGAGCAGTCCTACTGTACCGAATAACAGCACACCCAGATGGGTGTGCAAACACCAAAGATGGTGTTTGCACCTCATCTTTGCAGATGTCTGACCCAGCTGCTGCTGCTGTGCTTTTGCACAATGCCAAGGGACAGGCCTGGTTTTGTACATCCCTTGGGATGGGACTCAGTGGTTGATCTTAGAAATCACACCCACAGAAGGCACTTTCTCAGTACCATTTAAGGAACTGTTGTTGTGTCTCACAAAAAATGGGGTGCCCCTGTAATTAAGAGACATAGTGATAGAAGTCTATAAATTACGATTCCTCATACTCCTGAGCACTTAACAGAAGGAAAACTATTCTCCCAGGGGGTTGTACCCTACTTCACTTTGCAGAGCTATTAAAAAGAAAAGGCCATACGGATTAAATCATTTTATTGCATTGTAACATGACAACAAATCAGAAAATTCAGACTTCTATTCAATTCCCAAAGGAATTTTTACATCTCTGTTACACTTTAATTTGAATGTCTACCAATTGCACATGCCATGAGGATCACAACAATAGTAGAAAACTAATGGACAGAGAAAGAATGTGCTTTTTAAACTTATTAACATCATCATAATATTGATGATGAATAACTATTGTAATAATTGTAGTGAAATAAGATTTGATGATTGTAATACAGCAGTAACAATCTCTTCTTTATTTTGCATGAACTCACCTGTAAAGGAATAATGGAGAATTACACAAACACATAAAAATGCATAGGCTGTCAAAAATTCTTCTCATTGGTTGAGTTGGTAACACATTTTTTAAATATTTGATTATGTGACTCTTCTTTTCATGTGACAGGTTTTAATAGTTTGTAGCTGGTGTTTTTCCAAAAACCCCAGAAATTTGAAAAACTGAAATTTGGAAAACTGGAATTTGGAAAATGAAAAATTATTTAGAAAGCTAGAACAAAGAAAAACTTCTTGTTAGATCTTCACTAAAAATCAGTAAATAGATCATCTAGCCACATATCTTTTTCTTAAATAATTCACATGAAAATATGAATATTTGACTCACTTTGGACATATGACAAGTTTCACAATCATAGTTTATTTATGTTCTGTGAGCAATTATCAAACCTTCAAAATTAAATCCTTTCCTGATTTCATTCCACTGGTTTTGCAGTGTTAAAAGGCAGTCTGAGCAGTTTAAGTAAGCTTTATTTTTATGAGTTTTTACAACATGATGGAGAAGAGCAGCAAGGCTGCCTAGTGCATTCTGAAATGAGTGGGTAACATCAAGAGTGAAGAATGAGAGGGCATGAGAAGTTGATAAAACTGAGATGCTTCTGATTGAGGAGAGAAACCACCCCAGGATAGAGGGGGACTGTCCTTTGTCAGCCAAGGAGACTGCTTGTCTGGAGGAGAGGTGGTAGATGCTTGGAAAAATCTGAACTCAAATTACCAAAAGGGAAACTTAAAGTCAGCCTTGTAAGAAAAGAAATGAAATGGTGAGGGGATATCTATGTAATAAATAAAAAAGAGTCCATGTTCAAACTTGGAAGAGAATATTAGATTCACCAAATCACTCAAATATTACACTGTCATGAAATACTAAGATAATGCTAAAACCCACAATCGCTGCTTGTGGTAATTTTGTTCTTCCCAGTAGAGAATGGTTTGCATTTTATTGTGTATATAGGAGTCAATTACTAAAGCAACTAAATAAAGTCTGCAAAAAGATAATATATTAAAACTATGGATTCTGGATATGGAGGGTGTTTTTGCATTTTGATAGTTTACTACAAATCAACTATTTCTTCACATGGTCCTGCCTCTTCCACTGCATTCAGGTGAGGGTAGGGTAATCAATGCAATTATTAAATTGCTTTAATTACTTGTTCTGCACCACTTAAACACTCACATTTATTTGGAATCTTCTGTTTGCAGTGACAATTTATTAGTCATTATATAGCCAGGCTCACCAATGTCACAATCTCAAAAAAAAAAAAAAAATACACAGGTAAAATATGTCTTTGGACTGTGCATGTAAAGTTCAAATTCCTAAGGATTCCTAAGCATATTACTTTCCCTCCACTCTACTCAAACTAAATGGGTGGGGTTTTTTGGAGAGTAATTCAGAAAAGAAATGGGACAGAGAGGAAGGCAGAAATCTGATTCCCACAGCATTAATACTTCAGGCTCAAATCTTCACTTTGGGGTTTTCAGTTTTTAAATTCCTGACATAAGAAAGATTTAATAATTCATACATTATATTAATGGCTGAGTTATATCTTCAACAAGTTGGCATTACAAAACTGTCAAAAATGTAACAGCTCCTGCCTTCTTTAATTTCAACTGCTTCTGATGAATTGTAGGGAAATGCCTTATTGGTGTGCAGTGCTACCAATTATCTGACAGAGCCAGAGTGTATTTCCAGCTAATCAGAAATAAGAGCACAGAATTAAATCTCCCATGTGAAACTCATCATTTACATATTTATTATTCAGAAATTATAATAAGGCTAATGAGAACCTCACATAGTGTCTTTAAAAGTCAAGCCAATCTTACTGTGTATTTTCAGCAGATAAAGTTTCCCTGGTACACAGTAGTCAAAAGATAAATTCTGTTGATTACAGTTTAGTTTAATTAAACATTACAAGTTATTTGTATGGATCCATACACTCTTTGCAGGAAGGGATTAGTTACATAAGCTGGAACTGTTTTAAGAGAAGTGAATGGACCAGGGCAGTTAAAGGGAAGGTTATTTTTGAATCTATATGGGAATATGCACAATAAGACACAGAAGAAAAAAAACTGGAAACACCCTTCTTTTGGAGGGGTGAATGTTTTTTTAAAGTCCCTGTGCAGCAGCAGCCACACGGTTCTCATGCAAGCTGCAGGGCAGATGGCACATTGTGTCCTCATAGGTATGGTCTTCAGGCAGATTTTTCTCCTCCTCCAGTCTGAACATGACCACCAGCCCACCTGTCCCATCTTCACTGTACATAGAAAAAAGAGCTCTCCAGAGGCTGTTGAGGCTGCTGATGCTGGCACCTGACCCTTTCCATGCATTTATAACACAAGCTTCAGTTCATTGTGGACATTTAAACTTCGAATCAGTGGGTACAATTTTCAGACACTATATAATCAACTCTCATTGTTTTCCAGGCACACATTGATTACCATATATGACCTCAATCACAAAAACACAAAGAGAAAGCTTTACTATCTACCCCTTCTCCCAGAAGAGGAATTTACATTTATATGTGTGACTCTCCATGTGCGGGAATACGACTGTACTTCCCTGGACTCCTTTCCAAATCACATGCTGTCTCTTGACTTTGGAAAAAAGTGCTCTGAAAGTGATGGGTATATCAGTAATAAAAAAAACCCAAACAACCCAAACCAACCAACCAACCAACCAAAAAGATAAACAACAACAACAACAACAAAATCCAAACAAAAAAAAAGCAAAAAAAAGGAGGAAAAAAAACCCCTACTTGTAGTCACTTAGTCATTTGTGTTTGCCTTGTGCTGTGTTGCAGTAAGGTTTCCTTTGTGATCCTCTAACAGCCAGCACTTTATTTCCACTTCTATGTATGTCATAACAACTCTTGCCACAAGGAAAGATTACTCCAGTGCCAGCAGACTACCACAAAGTGATAAAGGCGCTATTAGCTGTGACCTTTAAGTACCTTTTCTTGCCAATATTCTCTATTCCCAATGTCTTCCGCAATAGATAAGGAAGCAAAGCCTAATCAAGTAACTCCTTGCAACTGAGATCCTCTTCAGCCAGAAAAATGCAACCACTTTCAAAATGTGTTCCCAAGTAATTTTGATTTGGTGACCAGTAGCAATTTTGTTACAAGATATTCTGTAGCTTAAAATTGGACAGATTTTAGGAAGGGCAACTATTTACTAAATAAAGGCAGAGAAAACAAACTTACTCATCACATTCTCATCTAACACTGGTTCAGGTAAGTAGCTGAAGATCTACAGCAGTGTGCATTAGTCCATCTAAAAGCTGTCCATTTTCACTTGTAATGACAAAGGGCTCTGGTCTGATTGAAGAAAAGCCTGAGTTTTGAAACCTTCCACCTTCTTTACCCATGTAATTTGGGTTCCTTGGGCTGTCCCTGCCAGCAGGAAGAGAGGTCTCCTGCCTGGCCCCACAGGCCAGAGGATCCCATACGGTGTAAAGCCAAGGCAGGGCACTGGGGCAGTGAGGGCAGAGAAATGCACCACTCGTGCTGTTCCCATGCCAGGCCACGTGTGCCACAGTAAGATCTTCGGAGGCCCTGGGAGCCTCTGTAAGATGATGGGCTGCAGTCAGGCCAGCACAGCCCTCAGAGCGCCAGCCACGCATTGGGTGGAGCACTGCCCTGCTTCTGCTCCTGCTGTTGGTGTGATCACCAGCACTGAGAACTACACTCCCACACCAGAAGCTCCTCTGGCATCACCCCACAGTCAGTGGATTAACGCCTACAGAGAATTTTGCCTTGCAACCTTAGTTGTAATGGATGGTTTTCATAACTATTTTTCACATCCCCACGAGTGTTCTCCTTGCAAATCACATCCTTGGTTTTCATAAGGGTCTGCATTTAATTAGCCTCAAATTAGAAACCTGCAGCACTGCTGTAAAGCAAACACTTAGATAGGAGAGAAAGAATCAGAATAAAAAAGGATTCTTTTCCCCTGAAGGAAATAATTCAAAGTTGCAATCGCAGGGAAAGACATTTTAAAGGGATTATACAGTAGATAGTAACAATCTTTATTAGTAGTGTCTGAAAAAGTTGCCACACTCAGATATCAAAAATACTCCTCAAGACTACACAGCTATGGAACTTTTCCCACTTTTCATATGTAAAAAAAAAATAAAAATAAAATAACCTGAGTACAAGATTGAATGGTAAATATATTTTTAATATTCAAAAGAATATGAATTAAAAGGAGTTTATTTTGTTGCTGGAAAAAAATATATCTTTCAAGTTTTGGGAAATATATTGGGAAATATATATCTTGGGAAAAATTTTATCTTTCAAGTTTTCACCTTACTTCGAAAATGAATAATTGTTTAGAGTAAGAAAATGTCTCCGTCATTTAAAACTTATCTGCAGCTGTCTGTGTTCTATATTTAAGAGGAACTACAAACCTAGCTGGTGCTAGGAAGCCCCTTGTGCTATTAAAGTGCAACCTGAAACAGGCACAAAGAAGCAAGCTGATTTTCGGAGGTGAAATTCTTGGAGCATCTTTAGACATACGTGTGACCATGAGGAGAGCTAGGCAGGGCATCTGACACTCTCATGGTAATTAAAATGTAAAAGTCATTTTCTAGTCTGGGCTTGCCCTGGGCAGAGAATCTCATCACAGTCTTGCCAACCTTTCCTCTGAGGAGAAGCAGCTTCAGCAGTCTTGATCCCCTGAGCTTGCCGACCCCTGCAATGTGTTAGCACAGGCTTTTGTGAAGCTGCATGGTGAGCCAGATGGAGGACACGATTTGCAGAATGAGAGACCTTGTTGTCAGCTGCATTGTTTCCTTGATGCAGCACGACCACAGCAAGGAAGAGCTCAGAGGTCACTGGATCAAGACCTTACAAGGACAGCATGAGGACACTTGGTTTGTTCAGCCTGGAGAAAACACTGGGAGTTGTCCCAGCCCAGGCACACCTTGCACTTGGTTTTGTTAAACCTCATGAGATTCCCATGGGCCCACTTCTCTATCTTGTCTAGGTCCCTCTGGGTGGCATCCTGACCTTCAGGTGTGTCAACAGAATCACTTAGCTTGGGATCATCTGCAAATTTGTTGAGGGTGCACTCAATCCCATCATCTGTGTCATCAATGAAGCTATTAAATAACACTGGTCCCAATACAGAACCCTAAGGGGCATCATTTTTCACTGAAGTCCACTGGGACTCTGAGATATTGGCCACTACACTCTAGATATGACCATTCACCCACTTTTCTGTCTAACAGTCCACTCATCAAATCCATCATTCTCCAATTTGGAGGAAAGGACATTTGGGGGAAGCCATGTCAAAGCCTTTACATAAGTCCAGATATATGACATTGGTAGTCCTTCTTTTATCCACTGATGCAATCACCCCATCATAGAAGGCCTCTGCATTGGCTAGACAGGATTTACCCGTGGAGAAGCCAAGCTGGCTGTCTCAAATCACCTCCCTGTCTTCCCTGTGCCTTAGGAAAGCTTCTAGGAGGCTGTTCTATGCTCTTTCCAGGTACAAAGGGGAGTCCTCCTTTCTGCCCTTGTTAAATATGGGTACAATATTTTCCCTTTTCCAGTCACTTGGAGGTTCACCTGATTGCCATGACATTTCAAATATGATGGAGAGTGACTTGTTAACTACATCAGCCAATGTCTTCAGGACATTCTGATACACGTCATCAGGTCCCATGGACTTAGGTACATTCAGATTCCTCAGGTGGTCACCCTCTCCTATGTATTGTCAACAATTTACCAGCGTAGGTCATTCGCCTGCTTTTCCCAGTAAAAAAGATGGCCTTTCTCTTATTCTTTACATCCCTTACCAGGTTCAGTTCCAGCTTCATCTTTAAGGAGAATGCTGAGAACCAGACTGGAGGAATTTAATACAATGCCAAAAATGTTTATGGAAGACATGGAGAGTTTGGAGTTTTATTGCTGGATGAATTTTTTGACACTGATTATGGCATAGCTGCTGAACAGCTGCGCTGCCACAAATCCCAAGAAATACAACAGTAAGAGGGAGGCTGCTTTTTAACATTTTAAACACTGAAACATGTTTAAATCTGTTACTGTGAATAAACATCTGTTTACTCACATTAACATATTTAAAACATATTAAATGTGTGAGCTTAATACTGTGCCAGAGTATAAACCCCAGCAGTGGAAATTAATCCTTTTTTTAACCAAAGCATCATTCCCTCAGGAACTTGTTTGTGACTAGAGATTCACAAGCAAGCTTCATAAATGACAACATAAATTAAAATTATTCTACTCATATCAGTATAGTTCATCTGAGTTGATTCAGCTGAGGATCCAGGCTAGTAGCATCACTCTGATCAGATGAAACAGCAGCATTCAATCCCTAGCCTCAGTTCTTCTTTACAAGAAGAGGTCTTCAGAGAATTGTTATCCTGTCCTTCTCCTTTTCCTTCCCTCTCACGCCATCACCCTCAGCATCTGCTACTAGACAGAGGAATGACTGAATAATTTACTGGCATAATTTTTTACCTCTGTATAGCTCTGCAAGAGTACTCTTTTTTCCTCCACAGAATTATTAAATTATAGAATGGTTTGGATTGGAAGGGGCCTTAAAGATCGTTTTGTTTCAACCACAATTACATGGACAAGGACACCTCTCATTAGACCAGGTTTCTCAGTGCCCCATCCAATCTGGCCTTGAACACTCCCGGAGACGGGGCATCCACAAATTCTCTGAGCAACCTGTTCAAGTGTTTCATCATCCTCACAGTAAAAAACTTCTTATATCTGATCTAAACCTACATATTCTGTTGGAATCCATTCCCCCTTGTCCTATCACTACATGCCTTTGTAAATAATCCCTCTCCAGACTTCTTATAGCCCCCTTCAGATGCCAGAAGGCTGCAGTGAGGTCTTCCTGGAGCCTTCCCTTCTTCAAACTGAGCAATCCCAACTCTCTCAGCCTGTCTTTGCAGGAGAGGTGCTCTAATAATATTCATTATTTTAATAAAGGCCCTCTTTCTCTTGTAAATTAAATACTATCTATATGGCATTAAATATATGTGTTCTGTTTAAACTCATTTCTGTTCACTTCCAGCAATAGCTTCTCTTTAAGCTAGTTCTCTTCTCTACTTGTTTTGGCTGGCTCATAGTGAACCTTGTGGATTTTTTTAAAAATTTTATTCCCTATTGCATGAGAGCCAAAATATAGAAGTGGCTACATCCTCTAACTCTGTAGTCTTAGATTCTATGCAAATAACATTGAAATTGTTATTTTTCATTCTCTTCCTTTTATTCTTTGACTGATACAGAAAATATCAAAAAGCATCAGGTGCAGCAGCTTTCAGCCAAACTTAATTAAAAGGAATTTATTTTACATATAAATTAACAACTTGAAGTTTCCATTCCTTGTGACCCCCTGCTTCATCTTAGCAAGAATTCCCTGTTGTAACAGCAAATGTTAATTTTAGTGATTTTTAACTTGTTTTTTGGCCAGAAATGGACGAAGTGCTTGCGTATTTTTTCTGTTCATCTGGCTCTTTCCATTATTCCTATCAGAGTGTTTCATTGCTGCTTGAATGTCTTCTCCAGAGGATAAGTGTTTTCACCTGGTATCAGCCTAATTTCCATATCTGATTCCCAGCCTCCAGCACTTCTCCCCCATTACCATCTCTGTACTTCCTGTCCTACCAGAGATTGAGGATGTCACTTCAGTGGCTTTTCACAAGGGCCACAAAGCTTTGTTTTGTCTCCCTGTTTTTTTCCCACTGTCCCTTTTACTGATTTTCCTAGTAAGAGCTAAACGCTATACCCAGTGAAAATGCTTCCTCTTTGCACAAGGAATTTTAATGATAGGAGTTTTGTGAACAAAGTTGCCACTTCCAATAATAATTAAAGATAATTAAAACTATAATTAAACAGCCTTATTCCAATAATGGATCAGAGTGACACCGGGAACAGGTGGGCAGTTCAAGTCAATGAAGCATAGTTGGTGTTTTATGTACAACACAGCTTTAGCAAAGTCAACAGTAATGGTCCTGGAGCTCTGTACCTTTGAAGGAGCAAAAAGATTAGATTCCTTAGAAGTGTAAAAAAATCCACTGTCAAACAGCTTTTCCTTAAACTCACGACATTAGAACTATTTGGAAGATTAAAGGCAATTTCAGTACTTAAAGAGAATAATTGAAACATCAAGGGAATTCCCCAAAGAAATTGTTGATAAAGTGAGGATTCTAGCACTGGGCCCCAGATGACTCAACATCTACACCTATTTTTTCATTCAGGCATAATGCAAAGTAACAGCTATAGAACATACAGCAACTTTCACCTTCACCTCTTTTTCAATGAAGATCTTAAAATATGTTTGCTGCTTGATACAAATGAGAGAGGGGCTACTGTAATTCTGTGTATCCTTTGCATAATACTGATATTAATCCTTAATAAAAAAGATGGGAGTTGGGGGTTTTTGGGTTTTTTTGTATTTGCATCACAGTGAGAAGGATAAAACACCACATGTGAAAGGTCTTAAGAAAAAGTAGTTATTTCCAGTTGAAGCCAAATATCATGTGTCTCTTATGTCTTACTCAAAGGGCTGGCCATAGTAAAAAATATAACATCATTTCTACCCATGCAAAAGGATGAGTTTAAATGGAGACACTAATCTTTGGTCTTGGAATTTTTTCAACATATTCCTCCACTGAAAATGTTTTTGAAATATACAAGAAAAGTAGAATATAGGAAAACATACATTTATATCTAAAAAATATGCAGAAGTAATAACAAATTTTCATTAAAAAATATGTAAGTGGGTTGTGTTCTTCAGTTGCTTGCTCCCTTCCTTCCTCTTCTTGCTGAAAGTTTCTTGTGTTGTTAACAAAGAAACATGAGCTTCCAATTAAGAATCATTTTATCATGGCTTAGCATTCAAACAGTTATGTTTTCAAATACTGCCTTTTCTGTCCATAGAAGTGTCCAATTTCTGCCAGAGAGCCTTGGGACAACTTGCTAGCAACAAGAAATCAGAGCCTGGCACCTTGTAACTATGGATGTTGCTCATGTTCATGGCAATCACATTAACTAAAATCATGATTATAACAAAACCAAGTGGCACAGTTAATTTCAGCTACTGACCTGTACAAAGTGGTTTCTTAAAGATGAACTCTTTAAAGACTAGGTTTACATACACTCATACTCTGTCCATATCTGTAGTTTGTGACAGCTTTTTATTTCTGCAGTTAGCATAAAATATGAGAAAGTGAGAAAAAAATGCAAGAAAAGCACAAAATAAAAGAACCAAATTCCATAATCTTCATTTTGAGATTTTTTACAGTATCTAGGTTCAAAAATAGAAATCTGACTGATTTTTGTTATTTAAAGTGAAGTGATGAATAGTTTTGTGGAAAACTGAAAAAAATTTTGAATACTGCCAAGTTTCTTGCACATGTGCTCACACTCTGTGTGCTTCTGTGGGAAATTTTACAAATATTTTCATTATTTTGAAAATCACTTTTTTCCCAGCTTGACAAAACTAGACTGAATTGTGTAAGGAAAAATAGTAGTTAGTGAAATTTCATTCCATAGATTGCTCTTGAATGACTCACTGTACTGATGCTGAAACTAACACCACTGTGCCCCTCTGTTTTTGCACTCCACTTATGATTTCCAATCACATGCTAATTTTTGAACATCTCCCAAACTGACAGAGTTGTCCAGATGGCCATATAAATGCTTCCAATGTCAATACTCATGCAAACATGCATTCACACCCCTATCTCGGATATTTTACTTAGCATTGAACATTCTTCTGAACAAAAACTTGCTTTCAGAAACATTTGGAGAACGTAAATGAAAAGAATTCTGAACATCATGGAAGCTGATTCATGGTTTCTATTCAAAAAACTGCTAGTGAAACCTTCTAAAACAGCTAAAATCACAAGCATATCCTTCTCCCCCATGACCCAGATAAGTAGTACATGGGTAACTTTAAACATGCAAATAGTGTCAGTTGCTCACAGATTTATGTTGCACACAGATTATACATGCAATTACATTTCTTTTTTTACCCAGGAGCTTTATGATTTTTATTCATGTTCACCTTTTCCTGAAATTTTATGGGAAATCTTTAGGAATGGCAAAAAAGCAGTCACTTTATGCAAATGTTAGTCAGTCACAAACTTTAATGTCACAATGCAAGGGAGAAAGAACGACACTGGAACAAAAGACACAGATGAACAAAAGGAGAGATACAAATGAACAGCACATAAAGCCAGTGTGACAGCCAGTCTGGAAAAATATAAATGTAAAGTCTATTATTAGAAGGTTTAAAAGGCCAATCAATACTGAAATTGCTTGAAGTAATTCCAGGGTTAGAATTGGTTGATGATAAAAAGATGAGGATCCTTCAACAGGGTGGAGTGTTGCTAGGAAAAGTCTATACATGAACTGAGAAAACAAAAAAAACTTAGTGACTAAGAAGGAGTCGCTGTAACAGTAATCAGAGCAGATTATTTGATTAATTCTCCAATAACCTCATTGCATTACATACTTCTGAATTCTTTAGTTTCTTTATTGTGCATCCACTCAGAGCTTATTCCTTTAGGATAAAAATAAGGATTAATTTATAATAAAAGCCATAGAGAAGCTAAACATTAAATGAGTCAATTGTTTGCCTTTTATAACAGGGTATCCAGAAAAACATTGAAGAAATCTTTGAAGTAGCTGTTTAAAAAAATCCCAAGCAGATGTTTTGCCAATGAAGGAGTTTACAATGGTATTGGATCTCAAATAATTTTGAGTACAGTCAGTCAATGCAAATACTTTAATCAATTATTCTCAATGTTATTCTTCTGCATATCCTACAGGTACAACCACTCAGCCCTCTGTTCCTTGAGTATCATAGACAGGTGGCTCAGCAGTAGTAGGAAGATTACTCAGAAAGATACTCACTAAGATAGTGATGTTGACTCCAGCTTGTTTTGTTGTCTATGATACAGTGCTCTAGGAAGTTGAGGGATCCATTATTTAAGGGGTAAGAAAACTAAACAAAGGTAGCCCTTAGCTGAGGGTGTAAAAGAAACAGAAGAAATGGATGGGAGAGCACAAGGCTGGCAAACAGCTTTAAAGGAAGACAGCTCAAGGATACAAGGAATAGAGTACAAAAATGTAAAGGAACTAGAGCTGAAGTAAATTGCTTGGGATTATCAGCAAACACTACCTTTCTGAAAAATAATTGTGTTGCCCACCCCTCAGTCTCTTTAGAGCCCCCTTGTACAGCAAAACAAAGGAGCTGTAAAGAGTGGTTGTAAAAATATGAGTTAAAACCATTTTTTTCCTTCTTTGGTGTCAGAAACTTTCATACTTCTGCTCCTGGTGTAAAATCAATGGCCACAGTAACACACCTACTCTACCTTCATAAATCCAGAGACCAGGGTCCATGATGTGGGGTGAAGATGCCAGTAGCAATCTTATTACATTAAGGGGAAGGTGATGTCTATGCAGCGACTGGATAGGTAAGATTCTCCTTCCTACTTTTCCATGAGACTTCACAGATGGCCAGTAATAAGCTCTCAAGACTGTCTCCCGAGAGACCATGAGCACTGTCTTCCACAAGGCAATATTTTAATTGTGTTCCAGTAAACCATAAGCAAAGAAGCTTATACTGAAGGAATGAAGATTTAGATCATACAGTCACTTGTGTTTTCGTCTTTTTCTAGTAATAATCAGCAGCCAAGGGAAAAGAAGTTGGAAGCTGAATATAAGGAGAAAATGAATAAAAATGATGCTAGTAATAATAATAGCAGTAATAAAGGCAAAAACCCAGAAGGAGAACTTAGGAAAAGCAGTCACATGAACAGGTTTTGCTTTGTTGGGACCCATTTTCATTAGGTGATGTCACTGTGGGACACACAAGGACACACACGGACACACTTTCTCATGAAAAGGCTGAAAACTATTTATTAAAACATTTGACTCCATATTTATAGTATTTCCACACAGACCAGGGATTGGGGGAGAAGGTTGACACCTCTCCCATCCCATTGGTCAAGACAACTGCCCATCAGTTTTTTTTTTCACACCAAGAGAAATATGTCAACAACCTCATCTTAACATAAACATGCTTCTAATTATAACACCCATGTGTGAGAAAGAACTACGAACAATGAAAACATTGAGTTAGAAAGTGCATTAGAAAAGCTTGAAAATTCAGGGCGACAAGGTTTAAACAAAAAACATGTAGAGCATAGACCCTGTCATATTTTCTTAAAGTAAAATCTAAAAAATTTTCAAGATACTAAAATAGGTAGAATATTCTGTAATCACTTCAATCCATTTTAGCCATTCACAGTTTTTGTTGAGTGCATAGCTACATGCTTCACATTAAAAAAAATATTTATGACAAAAAGCCCGTATGTTTGTGAGAACCAGCAGTAGTAATCTGTTTTTCCTCTGGAAACATTATTTCTTGATAGCAACAAATAAATACACATATTTATTACATACACATCTTACTACATATTTGTAGTAATGTGTTATAATCTACACTAAAACAAGATGTTACCTGATTACTTTGTCACTGCAAGTCAACGACTGGACTCTAAAATAATTTAACTCTTCAACTTACCTTTTGGACTCTGAAGTTGGAAGACATATAAAACCTTTCTCACTAGAAGGTAACAATTCTTCTTTTTTTAAAATTAAATCTCTTGGAGCAGGAATCTGGAATGAGAGGAGTTACGATTTGGACACAGGGTCCCTTATGAAATAGTCTGAGGAGGCTCAGCTAAAGTTGCACGGTCTCTAGTGTCTCCAACAAAGATTCCTACAGAAAGTGAGATAACATCAGTGGACACAACCTGGCTGTTAAAAAACATGGAAAAGTGAAACAGAAACTTTCAGAGAATGGTGTCTTTTGCCAGTCATTCTCTGAAAATGGGATTGTATTGAAGAATAGTTTTACTTGTGAACATAATCTGTAACTTCTACAGGTTTTCCCTGACATTTGTGGAAGATTTAATTCTATATGTTTCCTCTTAATCCTTAGAGGTGTTTCTTCAGCTTCAGAATTACTCACCCTCTAGTCTTAGAAGAGATTTTGTCTTTCAATCAAATGCAAACAGTTCCCATTTATTGATTGTGGGATAATTGCTCAGAAGGAATCTGTTTGGAATACATACGTCAATGCCATTAGTGCATCTTCTCACTAATGGATTCTTGAGTATTTTTTATTTAAAGCATGTGACCAGTATAAATAGAAATTGGAACAGCTTTTCTGTCCTGTAAATATGTGAAATATGCCAGTGTGGTGATTTTATTTTGCCTGGGGTTTTTTTTTTTTAA
>VYXF01009984.1:63214-84004 GCA_013397295.1 Polioptila caerulea | reverse complement strand
CAAATCCTAAGGAACTTGATAATTTAATTTGTACCACAGGAAAGAATTACTATTCTGTGCCTTTTTAGTGGTGGGAACATCTCAGTAATAACACTAACAGATACACATTCCTTTCTATCAGCAAGTTATAATCCAAGAAATTTGAAAACCTTGAAACCCTGTGTAAATTTGAAGCCAGAGTCACTGTGTTGGATCAGCACACCTAGAATACAGGCAACCAACAGCACCAAATTCTGTCAAATTCATCTATCTAGAAAACAAACCCCATGGCCCTGCATATGTGGGATCTCAAACACTCATATGAGATGTTTCACTTTCTTTCTGTCTATCCATTTTGTCAAGAGTTGGTTAACAAACACAACCACACTTCAAAGCCATATAAATTGGGTACCAGGAAACAGTTCATTGCTTCATCACAAAGAGATCCTCGTAAAATAACCCAAGAGCTATTTGGCATATGAATTAGTTTTGCTGCTCCATGCCTTATATTATTGCTGGCTAGACTTGCAGTTTACTCTAACTCTGCAATCCACAGGGCAAGTGAATATCAGATTGCCAAACTGCAGGACACTGTTCTGATAAATTCCATGTTACTCTATACCCTACTGCTGTTTTTCTAATGTAAACCAGGTCACTTTCTTTCTGCACCTGTCCGTGTCCTCAGTAAAATGATGTTTCAGAGTCCTGCCTATCCCAAGGCTCCTGTATTTTAGCCCCTGCTAATCCCAAAAAGTCCAACAAGTACCTGACATGAAAACAAGAAAAAAGTTCAGTAACTGTTTGCAGGACAGAAATAATTAAGTAGATTGGGTTTTTTTAAAGAGGTTTCTATTTTTGCCTTGCTTCTAATTATGAAGAGTGACTCACAATTCAGAGTCCTGAAGATAAAAAAGAGGAAAAATAAACAGAAAAAAAAAAAGGAAAGAGGTAGATAAGTATAGCACTTTTTTGACTGAATAGATGTGTGTAAAGCATTTACAGGAAGCTCTTTTGTGCAGTTAAAAATAGCTACAAAGGAGGTGGATGATGTTAGAAATCAGCTGGTAGGGACATCAAGCTCAGTGGGGATTGGGGGATGGGGTGCAGGTTAAACTTAGTGGGTTTTCTTCTGTTCCTAAATCAGCCAAATCCATGTGATCAATTAGCAGAGGGTGAGCTGTGAAGAAGATTTACAGCGTGGGAATAGAATAAAAGAGAGAAGAAGACAGGGGAGAGGAAGGGGAAACAAGTCAGAAGCAGAAATGAAAGCACAAATGAAAGCTTTCTTTGCATTTCTAGGTCTAGCCAGGGATGTACAGTTCTATGTGAGCAAATAATATTAAAGATACAGCAAATAATATTAAAGATATCATGTGCTATAGATTTTTCATTTTAAAAATTCACTCTACATAGCCCCAGATTTTTATAATTACACACCTGAAGGGAAAGAACCATGTTTTTCAGTACAATGGTCTGCTATGGGCACGTCAATTTTGCTGGAAGTATCCTTGAATGATTGATTATGTATGAACAGAGACACTATTTGCTGCAGCTCAAGCAGAACTGAAAGATAGAGGCTTTCATCTTCATAAACAACAAATCTGTGAGACTTGCCTGGTTAGACAAAAGACAAAGATGGAAACAGTGTAGCTTACAAGGACTGCAGATGGCTCTGAGACTGGTGCTAGAGAAAGTAAAGGGAGGTTCTACTAATACAAGTAATTATAGGGAGTCTAGGAAGAAGAGGGAAAAAAGGCAGATACAAGATCAATATGTCTCTCCTTGATTCTCAGTAGTCAATTGGTTTTCATGAGGGAAATTAAGGCTCAAGTTTCATGAGGAAAAAAAAAAGACTAAAAATAGATCTAAAAATTAAAAATACCAATTCTCAAATTAAATAGAATANTCATGGAGAAAAAAAAAAAGACTAAAAATAGATCTAAAAATTAAAAATACCAATTCTCAAATTAAATAGAATAATAACATCAAGATTTAGACACATCAACTAAAACTGAAAGTCCTTATGGGAGGATAGTGTAGAATTGTAATTAAAAGCTTTGAAAATAACTGCAAAGTCATTAAAAGAAGTGAGAACCTAATTTAATTTTGAAGAAGATTTAGGAACTTAAGAAATTCATTATAATTTTGAAGTTACGAGTTTTAGTTTTAAAAAAAAACTAAACACAACAAGATAACAACAACAAAAACACCCTACTCCTAGGAAGTGTCAAAATGTGATTTTTAAAGGATTCTAGTTGAGCTTTGTTGTATGGAGGAAAACTGGGTCTTTATTAACAGCTGGCATCCAGAAACCCTAGAAGTGCTAGTTCCCAAGCCCTGAGCCTGCAAATTACAGGCCTTGACTCCCAGCTCATTTTTTATGACTGGCATCTAGAGTCCTAATTGAAACCTCAAAACTCAGAAAACCTTCGCTTCCCACTTAGACAAGAAACTGAAGAGTCTGGGAGTTATTCAATCTCCAGCAGGCAGGTAGGATGCAGAGATGTTAAAGAGAGTTGCTGGCAAAATTCAAAATACTGCCTCACCTATCATACCTTCACAGAAATAAAAATGTCTCTGCAAACATTTGAAATTTGACAAAAAATTATTCTCTAATGGAAAAAATGTTCCCTTTGAGAATTTCTCAACTGTCTGTTTAGCAGAGTTGAAACACATCGTATTCCAGAGATGAGACACAAGAAATTAATAAAATAGATTTTCTAATGTACTTTTAATGGCTTCTGAGCAAGTCTCTTGTAAGTCTGTTCTGCTCCTTTAGCTCCATCTGAGACCTTAACAGCTTTATCACAACTGCCCAGCTTCATCAGTTTGGTAACAACCAAGAAATTATTTTGACACTCAATACTTTCTGTCAAAAACAAAACTTGTAACTTGCTGCCACAGTGATATTGTCATTCAAAGAAAAAGACCTATTTCCAAAGGTAAATAAACACACACAGTTCATACAACTGCAAGACTGAATGTCTTCATTTGGAAATACTAAAATACTACCATCACTTTATAAAAATATCTCTAAGATGTTATCTTACACAGGGTTTATGGTTCAACAATTAGCATATCTGACTACACTGTCAAGTGAAAAAAATTGTCCTCTAAAGCATGCAGTGTTTTGGGGTTAGATATTTTACACCTAGTTGTGGTGTTAAGGTCTTTTAAAATTCAAATTATATAAAAAACTCAGAACTAACATGAGTCTTAAAATCCAGAAGAATTTACTCCCTAGGACTATTTTTCAGTTCCTTTCAAGTACAATATTAGAAAAAGCTCAAAAGGACTTCACTGTTATTGTGAGAAAATAAGACAAGATGTCCAGGCAGTTTCTTTCACTGAAATTTTGTCTGTCATAAAATTGATGCATTTAGCAAAAAGAGCCTGCAGGTGTATACTAGGAACTATCAGAGTTCACTTTGGATATGTGGACACATGATAAGAAATACCAGTGTGCATCACCAGCTGTGTAAATCACAGTCATTTATTTGATTTCAAGTTTTTAGGGTTAAAATCAGAACAGCAATTATGGTTGCAATTTGAGAAAGATTTTTTTTTTTTCTGTGTTTATCGATGTAGTAGAGGAGCCGTGGTGTAGACGTTCTTGGTATTTATGTAAGGGAGAAAAGAAGTAGTATTTAAATTTGAAAAATACTGGCATGAAATCATTTAGGGCATTTGACTTACATTAAGTAGTACAATTTTTCATAAATTATTAATGTCTGTTGTCACCCTCAGTAAATTTTTAGCGCTAGTCCCAAACGGGGATTTTGTACATAAATTCTCGATTGGTGGGTTACAGCTAGACTACTTCCTGTGTAACCCAGGGAGGATAGTGACCACATGGATTTGCCAGGGAATCAGTGCTCTGATTGGGACCCTTAGGGATAGAGAAGAACAGCAACACAGGAACTCACTTCCAGAAGAAAAGTAATGGTTAGGCATCATACTTAAGACATGTGAAACAGAACAAGTTTTTTTCAGCTGTGTGAATTTAAGTGCTTCAATTTTCTTGCTCACAGTTTTTTTTTTATTCAGGGATTTGACATCCACTGAAATTTCATTTCAGCTGCTTTTGTGGAATCTAGTGTGAGTAATCTAATAAAATACTAGCATGAGCATATCCAGTGTAAGTCTTGCAGAGTACCAAAGCTGAAGAGGTTAATATTTTAGTGTGAAGGGAAAGGCTGGAGCACTTGTGTTCAGAACTATGTCATAGAAATACTCATTCTGAAAAGTGATATCTTGCTAAAGTTAAGGACAGGAAATGGGAGAAAGAAACACTCAAGGACATTGTTTAGAGACTGCTGCTGTGGCCAGTCTATCACTGCATGAGGCAAGCACAAGGCAAATTTTCAGGATTCCTGAGGAACACTCAAAAAGCAAATCTGCAGAAAGAAGATTTGGGAGGCAAGCAGTGCAGCAGCTGGTCAAAATCAAAAAGCCCATCAAAAATCAAGGAACAGCAGAGACCCTGTAAATTGTCACAGATATACCCAGTGTGATTTTTTCAGAGTGGGAGAAAGAGGTAAGCCTGGACTACAAAACACAGTTGCAGTCAATTCTGCAAATTTTGGCAGAAAGCCAGAGAAATAAAAAACATTCTGAACTCATAGAATGAAAATAAAAACTGGACATCTCAGGTTTTGCTATCAGACCAAAGGATTTCTGCCCTTTCTATGATCTATGTAGGTGGTTGGTGCAAAGAAGCACTGACAAAAAAATTAGCAGTATAACACCTCAGTTGGGGATGCTCAAGTGGCCATGACTCGAGGAAAGCACGGGGGGGTGAGATCAAGTTGTTCAGGCATTTCCTGAGTTCAGAAACCCATTCAGCAGCCCTGAGCCTCATCACAGCCTGGAAGCCCTCAGCATCCAGGGAGACAAGGAACTGTAGTGCTAGGAGAAACCAAGGAAGATTTCAAAGGTTTCGAGAAGAACAAGCAATCTGCAGGGTAATGAACAGGGACAGAGACAAGGAAGGGATATTTAATGCACTCTTTCCCCCATCTTTGATACAGATGGTGGACCAAGGGGGTGTCAGTGCTCTGACATGGAGGACCATGACTGAGAATGATCAACTCCCAGTCAACCCTGCAGCTATACAGGATCTCCTAGTCCAGATAGGTCCCTGCAAATCTTTGGGACCAATAGTAACATGGGTCTTATAGCAACATGAGAAAAGGTTCCATTGCATTAACCTGTGTTAATGGGAAAAAAATGCTTAGTTGAGAAAGAAGATTTATGAATAGTAGGTACATCATTTGTTGGCCGATTAAATTTGCTTATAGTTTCTTTTGCTCTAGAAACAGACTAAGGCCTGGATTGTAAGAAAACCTACCTCTAATTTATCACCACACATCAAAATCCTAACATCAATTTATAAATTCTAAGGAAAAGTATCTCTCACAAGGAGGACAACTCAATTTTATTATGAATATTTGGGATGAGAATGTTCTCTTCGAATATGCAGGAAATATGACTTTTCTCACAAGGCAGTTGACGTGAATTATGCACCATCAGAGCATTCCTGGTGGCACAACTGCATGGAGCATGTGTTTGGGTTTATACTCTAGTTCAGTCTAGCAACGTATCAGGGCACTTCACTGTGAGTGCTGAGCACTGCTGTGCTAATCCAGTGATCCACCAACCACTCTAGAGCTGACCTGCATGCAGACAGAGTAGTCATATCTTTGCCAGTCTTTTGCGCTCCTGGCTCCCATATCTGAAGCATAGACCTGTCTAAATGCAGAAAGTGGTGAAACTGCTTCCAAGTTCAGTGACAATGGTCTGTTATAGTCCTGTCTTTGACTGTAGTCTTGTCTGAATAGACAGAGAAAAACCAAACAATTTTCTAATTGTGCCTTGGTTTTAAATGTGACAGCTACTCCAATCTTCTTGAACCATGAACTTTCTCATGTAAGCAGACTTTTCTTAGCATGATCCCAGGAAGTGAGACTTGCTGATTTTTTTCTTACACTTGTCACAGATACGGGAGTGTAAACCAGCAGAACAGCATGCATAAACTCCTGCTTCTCCCACAACAATCACTTCCACCTCTCAATCACTTCTGTTTCTATTCTTCCACCCATTAAGCAGGTCTTTAGCAATTCATTTTCTTTCTACATTCACTCCATGAGTGATGGTTGTTATTTTCATACAGTAATTAAGACTTGCACTTCATTCCTCTCAGAGATAAGATTTTCAGCACAAACAGGAGTTTTGATGCCTTACCTCACAGAGATGAATCTTCTATTCTAGTGACGAAATGTTTTTTCTATGCTTTTATATATAAGGGAACAGTGCATAAATGATTCCTGGTCTTCTGTCTGCTCTATGGCCAACACAATTTACTGATTCAATACTTGGAATTCTTGAATAAACTCCATACGTGGATATCAAAGTGTCTGGTCATCAATTGTTAAGACTTCAATTATGTTTGGAAAAGGATGAATGCGGAAGAATAATCTTCTCCATTTCACAGGCACTCTGTCCCTCTGCACTAGGGTATGCTTGTAGCCAAGATGGAGCAGGTGTTTAAGGAGGGCTTTGGGGAGAGTCTGGTGGCACCATTTTTTGAGGGTCCCCTGAAGCCAAAACAAGTGCTTCTCAGAACCAGGGAGCAAGTCTTCAATCAAACAGGAGTCAGACTCAGACATTGTGTGGACCACAATGGGTGATGAGCACTGAAGCGTAACAATGCAAAACTTTGCTGGTAAGAACATACTCTCACACTGATGTTGCTTCCTCCCAGTATCAATATCCTCCTCAGCATGACTTCCCTCCACTCAGAGAAGTAGCTGACAGAAAGCAAAATGTACCAAAGAAGTTGTTGAATTCTGTGCCCTCTTCATTTGTCACTCTAACAACCAAACACAATTAGGAGCCCTAATTAAAAACAACTGACCCATCAAAATCCTAAGAGCGTATTCTCGGGAATATTCTTTCTGAAAGGATGAGGAAATGTAATTACACGCTGCCAGACTCGTTGCTTTCAATGTATCATTGTACCTGAGTGGACTGTGTGCAGAACTGTTAAAAAATTCATCTCAAAAACCGTAACAGTTACAGAATTTTACTAGCAAGTAAAGCAACTGCCTTATGGGGAAAAAAAAAAATTTTGGAAGAGAGGTAACATACAGCCTAACTTTTTTTGTCAGGTAGTTATAAATCGCTGGGTGAGTTTTATTGAAATGGGGAAGAAAGATTAAAAGCAAGCAAGGAAAGAAAGCAGTGGTAATAGAAAAGCTGAAATGCAAGTGCTCACATTCCAGTGGAAATTGTTTAATTTAAGATGACATTTAACAGTCCACTCCACCCACACTCTTGGAAATTAAAATCCAAATAGAACAGCATTATGTTTTTTGCAAGTGAAATTTAACACTGATCAAGAAAAGAAAGGTATGGTCTAATTTCAGTAAGAGAAATGCTCAAAAGGGATAAACAGAAAAAAAAAAGTTACTGAAATGTATACACTAATCACTGCAATAAGGCAAAAGCCATTAGTCAACACATGGAAGAGATTGAAAGGAATATTAGACAGCCTATATTCCATCAAGAAAAAAAATAGAAAGGTTCATGTGTTACTTCCTCATTTAAATCATAAGAAACACATACATTTCTCAATCAAATCATTAAAAAAGTGCATTATTAAATGCTTTCCTACTATGCACCACCCTGTTGTCACCCAGTCTTCTGCTTAGTAGACTGTGCTAGTAGAAATAATGACCCTGTGACATGACAGTAGATATCTGGGCTGCGCCGGTTGACTTCACAATGGTACACAATTGAGTGGCACTCAGCACAGCACTAGTAATTCATCCTTATATGCTACTTCTAAGATGTCATGGTTAGAGAGAGTATGCCAGGAAATTACTTCCAGGAAACTTGGGTCAGTACCAGTGAGACAGCATCTTAGCTTCCAGGGTTCCAGCATTTTTCTGAGACAGCATCTTAGCTTCCAGGGTTGCTTTTAGTCAGATCCTGTTGCAGAGAAAACTTACTGTTTTCTCTAAACAGTAAGTTTACTTACTGCTAACTTACTCCCAACTAAAAGCATGGGAGCAATCTTGCACAAAATTTTCATTAAAAAATAATAACATGGGATATTATTCACAGCTTTAAACTTTGCTCACATTCACACTAAGCTCTAGCAGATAATTGCATTTTGTTGACTGTAGAGAATAAAAAGAGAGAAGCAGAGAGAAAATGGAACAGAGCCCCTTGCCTAATTCACTCTGCAAATCAGTAATACCCACAGCAAATCATTACTTCTCTTCTCTGGTATTGCTGTATTCCCAGCTGCTGCAGACTCTGCTCCAACATCACCAGAACTGCAGCTCAGAAGTTTTGCTGGTGATTCTGATATCCCCTATCCTGAACTGCACTCATGCTTTGTGGTAAGGGCAGGGTGGAATGATTTCCTGGAGTGTTTATATGTAAGAACTAACATCTAGCAGATCAGAATGAGTCCTATGTACCACTGACTTAACTTCAGTGGAACTACTCACATACTGCTGTTCTTTCTTACACACAAAGAATTCTTATCCTAATTCTTAGCTGGCTTGACTCTGCCCTTCGTTTTCATTTTTTTTTCTTTTTCTTAATTTTTTATTTTTCTTTTGCTTCGTTGGTTGATTGGTTGGGTTGTTTTGTTTGTTTTTAATTACCAACCATTAAAATAATAGCTCAAATTGTCATATTTTTAAAACTGAAATTTTTCCTGATATCCTTGTTCTGTTGATACTTGTTCAACTTCTATGTCTATAGGTTCTGATTGATAACTCTCAACTGTATTTTCAGAACCCTGAGCTGAGGAAATGATGTCATCTGCATTTTACAGGCAGGTCAATATCACACAGAAGTTGATAGAAGAGTTTCTTTTCTGAGAATGAATTCTGTACTTTGTACACTGAATACTGTGTGAAACTTGCATTGATGCACATTTTCCCCTCTTCTAAAATATACTGAAATTCTTGGTATGTTTATATTTATTTTCTTTCTCATTCCTGTTATTTGTTTGAAAATATTCAGCTCATGATTTGTGTAACTCACGGACCATGACTGAATTTCAAACAGCCTTCCACCAGAATGCAATCCATGCTTGCTGGCTTTTGTCTGCATGCATACCTTGGTATTGGTTTTGCTTTCTGTCTAAAAAGGCACAATCTCTAGAATCAAAATTTTCCTTCTATGAATATTGCACAACATCAGATGTTTTAACAAGACCACTTGAAAGTTACTTCATAAACCAGGTATAGAAATATAAGAATGTAAAAGTGGTAGAAACAATAACAAGCTGACATGAAACAAATTGTCCCACACATGTGAATCTTGACCTTTTGAAAATTTCTGTACATATACTTATGCTCGTGTGCAGTTTGCAGGACAGATGCATTAACGCTTTACAAAAGACACTCTGGAAAATTTTTTTGTAGTTAACTGCCTAGCTTCTCTCAGTCCTTCTGGTCAATGAGTAATATGCAGATGAATCATCACACTTTGTTTTTTAGTAAAAAAAAAAAAGCTTTGGTATGTTTTACCTAGCAGCCACAACTAATTGTAGGGATGGGAAGATGGGTCTAAAAGGACATATTCCACACCCATCCACAATCTCCTCTCCACTCACCACCCCAGAAAACATGGGAAAAGGTATTGATCAGCTCCCACTGTCTGGCACACAGGTTAGCTTAATTTTTGTATTGCAAAGGTTCCTGTCAGTCCCTCATGCCACGGGTACCTGGGCCACATGTGCTACATACCTGACATTTGGGTCAATCCTTATTGGGGCTACACCATTCATAGAGAAAAACTACATGCATTCAGCAGCACTGATTTTAATGCTGATCAAGATCAGCATTAAAATTCTGAAGCTTGTTTAATTCTGTAACAAGACTGCAAGGTTATTTATGAGCTGCCTTCTCTTTTTAGCTCTGGAAACTGAGCACTATTTTGACAGTAAAGTCACAGCATCAGGGAAATGACTCCTCTCTTCTCAGATGAGAGTCTGGTAGCGGGTGAAAAGTAAATAAGCAGGGCTGTCTAAGCAGTAGAAACAGTCTTGCTGAATGAATGAGGAAGAATCCAGCCTAAGTTTCATCAGGAAACCAAAGCACAAAATGTAGTGAGAAAGTAAATTTCATTTGTTTTCTCAGATGTCTGATACTTACCTGCTGTTGTAAGTTGTGTGCCCTTTACATTTTTTGTGACTGTCTTAGGCTGCTCAAAGAATGTGTTCTAAAGAATATTTCAAAGAATATTCTGAGACCACAGCGTGACCCTGTGAGGGGTTGTGAGCAGGAGAGCGGTGCACTACCACAACCTAGATAGATCATACCTATTAAGGTTCTCCAAAACCTTATTATTTCATGTACATATGTATATATGTGTTTTGTTTAGACAGGCTTTGAAAAGTTCTTGTCTTATTAACACCCAGAAACGATCAGAAATGTATTTGAACTTAAGGCAAAGCCTGCATATACAGTTTTCTCAAAATCTTGGCTAGGCTGGACCTGGCCTCTCATCAACTTTAAAACAAAATCATAAGCAACGACAAGTTTTGAAAGAAGAGTGGAAAGGGTCTTACATTGAAGAGAATGCAAGAGTATAGAGGTACAGCTGTAGGGAAAGGACTGACAAGTATATAATATTACTGTTCACAGAAATCTATTAGTGAAATGAGTTGCTATGAGGTTTAAAAGTCTTAGAAGTGTAGAAGAAAATTAGCTCTTGTTATTGCACATTGATACCAGTATCAGTTTTGAATGAGCAGAANTCCTCATGGATACACTTGCAAATGCACAAAAATACTGTTTTGAAAATCGTGTTTTCTTCTCAAACTTACCAGGGAAGAAAAATTCAGCATCTGTTGTATACATACTGTGACTAAATGCATAAAAAAGTTTGTAAACATGAATCTAAATAGACAGCTATGGAGATTTGAAGAAACATTTTCCTCCATGCCTGAGCAGTACTACTACACTAGTTTTAGTCATTGTGTTTCTAAATAATCAAGTCATACTTGAGGATTAATTGCTTAGCCTGTCTCTGCATTAAGAGAAATTATATGCAAATAATTTAAATGATTTGGTTTAGGCTTTCTGGAAGGATCTTTACTGAGGTGAATTCTTTAAGCAGCATGATATTGACTAGTCTGCATGATCAGTCACTCACTAACACCTCAAGCATGGTGCAAAGCTACAGGAGGAATCACACTGCTCGTAAATGAGTCTGAGTACTCACCAGCAGTGACTGGTGGGCTCCTGTCAAGGAGCCAATGGGCTCAGAAAATGGGATGCCCACTTCCCTGGCAGCTGTTTTTTTCCATCTGGTGGTGCTCAGTCCACGTGAGCTGTAACACCGAGCTGCTGTCTGCCCAGGCAAGCATCAGGTGACAGCGATGGCACAGCATGAGGGGCTTGCCCTGCCACCCTGCCTCAACAATGGCCATGGAGCTGGGCTGAGAGAGCCTCACACAACACTCAGAGCTCCTCCAAAGTCAGCAGTGTGGAGATATCCAGTGGTGATAAGGTCTTGCATTGCCTCACTGCATAAAGGGTAAATTTCACACAGACTTTCCAACCAAATGGATTTCATTTCCACAGTCATGGATGTGGTGCCTTCCACCAGCTCTGCAATCACTTTCAACTTAAATAAATTGAAGCAGGCAGAAGGGCAGGGGAAATTAAACTAGCAAAGGAAAAAAAATTACTTAAACAGACTGGAACAGTTATTGCTGCCTGCTAGGAAATGTTTTTTCTAGTCTTTTATCACCACATACAATCCCTAGTCCCATGTGATTAGCAAATTCATCTTGAAACACTGGTGTTGCCTGACTGCAGTTGAAAAATTAGGTTGTATCTTTAAATTCTTGTTCCTCAACTCAGTAAAAAGAGGTGTTTTGCAGCACTTGGATTCTAGCATACATAATCAGGCTGCACATTCCCTATCGCATTCAACACCTTGCAATCTCCTGTGTGCCAATCGTGCACAGTGCAGTGATATGTCTAGAGGTAATTATTTCTGTCACCTCCGTAAGGGCAACAGATATGAGGGTCATCTCATGCTTACCTTTTTGTACACTTTTAAATACATGGCTGGTTTATTTTATACATAACAACACATTTTATTCTAGAAATTTGTTCCTGAAAACAGATGCTAAAAGAGACACATATGAAAAAAATGGGCCAAATATGCTGTCTTTATTCAGAAGTCTCTGAAAATTATTGGGATTGCTGCAATAGATGGACAAAGAAAGGATGAAGCAAATAGATTCTTTTAACGACATAAGGGAGGAACCTAGGGAAAGAGTCCTAGAAATATTGGTGAATGAAAATTGAAAGCTAAATCCATGCTCTTTTCTGCAGCTTTAAAGGAGGAAAAAGCAACAGTTCTGGTCACGCAATGAGTCCCATCAAACGAGTCTAGCAAAGAAAGCTGTAAGGTACCCTCTCCCTAGAAAGAGCCAGTCTGCATTGGAATCCCTTGTGCTATGGAGGTGATACAGATACCTGAGGACCTGAGAATAATGAGGCATGTACAGAGAAGAGGATGCTGTGGGGCAGCCACCATCACTGTGAGCATGAAAAGAGCAATGTCAAGGTGGAACAAATAATCTCTGCTTGCTATTGGGTAAGACTGCAGCAAGCAGGGCAGGGATTTCATCTCAGAAGAGGCAGCATGATGGCAGCTGAGTGAACAGCATTGATAGTTTGCATCACTGGAGGGCTAGTAGAGGAACTGAGTGAAAGTTGTGCTAGAAGGACCTAAATTCATTCATTCCTACCTTAGCTCATAGAGGAAACACCACTGTCACGATCTCATTTTTCTTTGTTTTGCCCTGTGGGTTCTGCAAGCTGGTTTCTTTGCTTTTAGTTAACTTATCTAGATTTTAAATCTTGTCTCACAGCTTTATGAAAACCAGCAATACCCTTTGTTCCACTTCAAGTATGTGAAATGTCCCATTAAGTTTGTTAGCACTAAGATCTCATCTCAGGTCCTGTACCTGTCCACAGAGGTGATCTTGGGAACAATGGGCAGTGAGGAGGGACAGTAACAAGCAGAAGCTCACCGGTGTTCACTCTACAGATTGAAAACTAGTGGCTAGGACTTTCCACTGTGCTTACTGGGAACAGCCAGTATGAGGGGTCTGAAGTGTGCACAGTGGTGGATGATACTTCATTTATAGCTCCATGCTGGCCGGGGTGACTTCCATTCCTCATTCAAAACATTGCAAGCACTGGCTGTGATCAAAAGTTCTGCACAAATAGGACAAGTAGCATGCCTCATGGAGCTGTACTTCTGCCAAGATGGTCTGGCCGACTCTAGTAGCAGAAAATAATGTAAAATGTACAATTTATTGTGCTTTGCAAGTGAGACAAAAGTTTTAATGTCACAGTCTGAGGTAGAATCATGCTCTACTCCTTGTCAGACATCAGAAATGGAGAACATGGGACCACAGGGCAAAAGAGGTCCTTTGAGGCAGGACCCGTGGTCAGTTGCTAGTCACTAATTTTCTTCACCCCTTAGAGCTCTCCATATTCCCTTTCAGTGTTACATATGATCACTAATAACTCCAATGCTGAGACAGAAATAAAAAACTATACATAAGGCACAAACACGTATTTC
This sequence comes from Polioptila caerulea, assembly GCA_013397295.1. Lineage (NCBI taxonomy): Eukaryota > Metazoa > Chordata > Aves > Passeriformes > Certhiidae > Polioptila > Polioptila caerulea. Next base: position 70,390 of record VYXF01009984.1, on the reverse strand, counting down.
AAAATCTATTTCAGGCATGACCTAGGATGTTTATTTTTATTAACTGCAAAATTTTGCAACATGAATATTAGGTATGGCATTAATATTTCAGCCATGAACCTGGAGAAAATAAGCTTTAGAGAAAACCCCTGGTTGCTTTCCATAATCAGTATTTTCCTACAACAGGAGAAAAAGGTGAGATCAGCAGTTTCATTTCACTAACAATATCTCTTCAGCTATTATCAAAAATTTTTAATAAGTCTACATTCAGACCACTCCTAGAGATAAACAAAAGGCTATTAAAAGATACACTGCAAATGATCTTTCATCAGCATAGTTAGACTTTGTCCAAAAGTTAAAAAGGTAAATAGCATTTGGATTCTACCTGTGTGAAAAGGTAAAAACACCATCTGCAGAGATGCTATCAGCACATGATGCTTCACATAAAACTGGGCCCAAGTAGAGCATCTGTAGGCTCTGCATTGTCTTGGATGAAGTGAGTTGAGTTGTCTTTGTTAAATGGGCAACTATCCACATTCAAAAATAAAAATAACAAAAATCCTACTTGCGATTGGTTTTAATAGACAGCAAGGAGTATTCTGAGTTCACCAGGGACACCAAGAACTGCTTAAGAAGCAATACAAAACACCATTTCCAATGGTGTTTCCAGAAAACCAAAGTGGTAAGGAAGTTTGCTGTGTTGTCCTTGCAGACTGCAAGCAGAGGATGCAGATGTTTGACTGACAGCTTTCCCTGGTCACCATACTCAGCTAACTCCAGAAGTCCCTGTGCTTCTCTTTTCATCTGTAGTCGCCCTGCGTTTTACGGATCCGTCATTGTCCCTGATCTACAAAGACTTCAAAAATTTCCAAGTAACTGTATCAGACTTGAGGAATGCTCCATGAAGGAAAAATTGTGAGAATACAAGGATTACTATGCTCTCAAGAGAGGCCACTGTACTAAAATCAATCATTTGAATTAAAGGCTTCTGACAAATGAATAATTCATACATGCTAAATCAATTAATGCATTTTCAAGACAGGTTCAGTACATTTTCCTGTGTTAGCCATCATCATATGAGCAGAGCTGTAACAGCTCTGCCATCTTTGCTCCCTGTAGTCATGATTCAGATTTGGAAAGAGCATACAATTTGCATAGCACTTGTGCGTCAGTGAAAGGATTACTTTTTCTATTTAGTAGTCAAAATAATACTGTATACATATTACTCTTTTCATCCTTCCCCTCCTCCCCTTTGCAAGACAGTAGGAGCAAACCAACTGTTCCTTCATAAACACTCCAACTACTGTGGTGAATAGAGATGACATTTACATAAATGGATTGCAGTGCAGTTGTTGAACATACACAAGGATGATTCTCTAATCCCATTTTAATTAGAAGGATGTTGCAGGCATACAAAAATTACAAGCCTTGATCCCCGTGGTGATGCCATACTGGCAAGGAATCAATCACCACGGCCTCGGTTGCCATGGAAACTGATAGCTCCTGTGCCACCATCTAAGTGCTAAATGATTGGTGGTGTACTCCTAACACAGGGAGAGCAATGAGTTTTTATATCCCATCCAGCAGCTGTGCCAGAGAGTTAATTAAAAAGAGAGAACATGAAATAAATCTAAATCTGTGAAGAAATGAAATGTACAGTACAAATTGAATTCCCATGTTGGACAGAAATTAATATGCAGTGCAAACCACGGAGCTGCCTGAATAAGCAGCAGCTGTGAATCCTGGGAACTGGGACCTCCGTGGCAGCTAAAACCCAAAAGTGGAGAGAGCACCTCCTTATCTTGTTACCTAAACAAGCTCTTCCTTCTGTGCTTGTTTGGACTGAAGCACGCAAATGCATCCTCAAATGTTAAAGGTTTGCAGAAAAGCAGGAAGGATAAAGTTTAACCAAGATCTAATTAGCAACTGCAGTTTATCAGTTGTGAATATGATGTAAGTAAATGTTTGCACTGCTGTACTCAAATTCACCAGACAACCTCTGTGAAGTCAATGTGGTTTTAATGATAAGCTGTGGATTTTGGATTAATATTTCAAGTATCACAATTCCAGTGGCTACCCCTGAAGTATTTTTATCACAAGAATATCAGCTCTGCATAAAATATTTTTTTGGTGGGATGGGATGCAGGTGAGGCACAAGGTTCCCACAGTGAAGCCCTCCCCTCCCTCAGCCCTACTGTTTAGGAGGCAGATTCCTGTGAGTGAGACAGCATGACTGCATTCTGGAAAGATGTTTAACCCCTCACACATGACAAACACAGCAAGTGGGCAAAAGCACCAAAGCTGAACTCACTCTGCTGTGCACGAGTGAAATTAAGGAGGGAATGAGGAAGTGTCCTTCCAGCCGCAGATGCAAATGCATCCTGGACAGCCATCTTTGAAGCAACAAAAATCACTTTAACACAGTCTGCATCTGAGGCTTTTTAAATTATTCGCATCTTTATCAAACCTTTTGCATTCAGTGATTTCCTATTAGCCTATTGGGTCAGCCTAGGTGGTTGGGATGCTAGGCGTTGGTCATTTTTTCCCTCATTTCCACCCCTTCTTTTTCCTGCTGTCAGCTCTTCCAGCTGGTGTCAGCTGCACCAAAGTCTGAGAATCTTTCTCAGACCTCTGGAATGACATGAGAAAAAACAAAGCTGTTGGACCGACTCCTCGAGAGGAAGTTATGGTAGCCTAACACCACATTTTCACATTCATGTTAATTTTCCCAAACAAATAAAACACTGACTGTCTCTAAAATCTCTTCCTCTTGGCTTTAAGTTATGAGGTGAAAATATTGTTGCTTTCCAAACACCTTTTTAATATCTGTTTTACATGGAGAGCAGACATAAGTAACAAACCTGTCTTGGGTATCCACTATGGCAATTTCCCAGAAACCTTTTGTTCATTTTATGAATGTCAGAGAAACTTGATTTTACCTTTTCAACAGTGCATCTCCTGCTTCCTGTAATATCTTCTACAGCAAAAGAAGAATAGATCACCTGTAAAAACACAAGTGTAGTAAATTATAAAGTTTTACAGTTCTCTTTGTGTGATTTTCATAACATATTGCACAAATTCCATCATAAATAGATGTTGATAAGGTCTTCTCATGATTCATCTTAAGCCTTATTGTAACTGTGTGGTAGCAAGGCTTAGGAATAAATAGAAGTAATAACTTCAACAACACCAGCTTAATTAGAAATTCATAAAACCTTTCAAACATATTTTAGGTTATTTTTTCGTCACTTTATTTAAGTTCCATAAGAATAAAACACCCTGCTTTGAAAAGATACTTTTCACTAAAGTTGTTTTTTTATCCTCAAATTAAAAGCAAATATGCAATAGAGCAAGTTGAAATTTGAGAGAATACCAGCAGTAACCTGGATCATAAGTGGATGTGGATGAACAGATCAAGAGGAGCCATGCCAAGATCTTGGGGGTGCTGGGGGGTGAGATGTTGGACATGACCCAGCCATGGGCACTCAGCCCAGAGAGCCAAATGTGTCCTGGGCTGCATCCAGAGCAGAGTGGGCAGCAGGGGAGGGAGGGGATTCTGACCCTCTGCTCTGGTGAGAGCCCACCTGGAACCCTGCATCCAGCTCTGGGGTCCCAGCACAGGAAGGACTTGAGCTTCTTGGAAAGAGTCCAGAGGAGGGCCACCAGGATGCTTAGAGGAATGGAACAGGTGTAAGGAAAGGACAGGACAGTTGTGCTTATTCATCTTGGAGAAGAGAAGGCTTCCAAGTGACCTTATTATGAACTTTCAGTTCTTAAAGAAGGCTTATGAGAAAGATGGGATGAGCATTTTAGCAGGCCCTCTTGCTATAGGATCAGGAAGAATGGTTTCAAAGTAAAAGAGGGGCAATTTTTATTAACTACTGTGAAAATGCTTCTTCCTTCTGAGATGGTAGAACACTGAGATAGGTTACCCAAAAAGGTAATGGATGCCCCATCCCTGGAAACATTCAGTCAGATTGGATGGGAGTCAGAGCAACATGATGCATTTGAAGACATCCCCATGTATCGCAGGGCTGTTGGACTAGATGGCCTCCAAAAGTCCCCTCCAGTCCAAACTATTCCATGACTCTATGATTCTATAACTAACGAGTTGCTCATGCACTGCTTTAGTTGCATTTCTTTTTGTACAGATGAAGAGACATCACATAGTGTGCACGCCTGATGTATTTTTGTTAATATGCATGGCAATTTGTACAGGAGTATTGGTCTATCGAGTCAAGTTTTTGGCAGATGACCCTGAAACTTGAGTTTGGGTGCTATAAAGATAGATTTAGTGAATCACTGGCAACTGTCAAAGGCAATTGTTACTTTTTACCTTGGTACATTAATATTGGCATTATTATGCCTTGTTATATTACTCTAGTCTTCTAATAACATCTGAATATAGCATTAAAAAAAGTTGAAGTATGTAACAAAATACTTGTAAGTGATGGTGGCTTGATACTCTGCATACTGTATGAAAGGAACACATATTTTGGAGAAGAGTATGTAAATTTGTTGACTGTGCATGCAGAGAGAAGTTGTTTCGAACTTGCTTTCAAATTTCATATCTATGTATCAGTTGAGTTTACTGAAATTCCAATGCCTAAAACAAAATAAAACCAGACTCAAGATGAAAATTAGATGTGACAAAAATGATTATATTCTAAGCAGCTGTTAATCAAAGTAACCAAAAACTAAAGACAGTCTACCTTCTATAAGTTAGTTACCAGTTAATTGAGTGCATCCAACATTTTCATGAGGCTTAACAAAAGTTTTGGAGAGAGGACTTTGCTATTGATCATTAGAATTTACTTGCATTGCGATATTTGCACTGTTGCATGAGTTCATGGGCTTTGATGTCTCTGAGGGTGGTCAGAGTCTGTTTTGCTCACCACTGCTTTTATTCCAGCTGAAGACCAGGGTCTCCTCAGGGGGGGCAGTGTGTGTGTGTGTGATGTCTGTGTTGTGTGGGTATGTGGTGTTTTTGCATGCCCCTCTTTTATTCCCTGGAATGATCTGTTTCTGAAGATGTAGTTTTAGTCCCACATGAATACTGCCCCAAATGTCAAAACCTCCACATCTGTTGATTGAAATAGCTATCTATTGAAAAAATGTCACATAGTTTTCTTGTGTTTGTTTAATATCGTACTACCTATGTGTTGCTATTTTGGATGTTTGCTATGCCTTACAGTCTTGGACCTAGCTCAAAGCCCAGTTCTGACTGTTTTGGAGGACTATTTTATTGATATTTTCTCAGAACTGCTCCTCTACCGAGAGTGAAATTTTCAAAAGACTTTGAAATAATGTATTTCCAAGCTCTCTCTCAGTGGGAAGCTGGCACTAATTCACTTACATGCCTTTAAAATACCACTTTGTTCTCAAAGGTACAATCAGTGGTCAGAAGAAAAAGCTGCATTTTTCCAGCATTATTGGTAAAATAGTCCTATCTTGTGCTTTTGGGTGAAATAAGTATTTTTCCCTTTGTGTTCCTTAAGGCTACAAAACTATCTGAAAAACAAACAAATGAAAAGAAACCAAAGCAAAACAGTCAGTGAAGAGTCAGTTTCTGGTTTATGTTCCTTTCTTCCTCAGCGTTGGCAACATATTTTTACCTTCCAGATTCATTGAAATACAAATTACATAGTAGGAGTAAAGCTGGGTTCATTTCCCTTAACTTTGTTGGCCACCTATAGTGAATCTGGTAATGCAGAGCTCCCAGTTTGGAGTTCCTGACCTGCATCCAAACAGTTGTAACTGAGTTTTCCAGCACTCTTCATTCATTGGCCTTTAAGTTGTTTACATTCCGTTAACATAGTAGTTAACATCATCTATAGTGAAGAAGTTGACTCTGCATATTTTCTTGTGTGTTATCATTTTACCAATAGAGACTTCTATAATGAATAAAAATACTTAACATTTCTTTGCTAATGCAGTGGGCAAAACCCAAAAATGTACAGAATCAGATTACATATACCACAACACAGAATTCTGTGTTACAAATGTAAAATTCTAACAGAATAAACAAAATAGCAGAACAACTAATTCATCTGTCAAATACTGGTATGTAACAACAACAGCAATAGTTTCATCACCTGAGCTGTACATAATTCATGGTGATAAAATGTTTTAATATAGTGAAATGAGTGAGTGGGTTCAAAATCATGGAATCATAAACTAGCTTGTGTTGGAAGAGACCTTTAACTGTCATTTAGTCCAACCCTTGCTGCAGTGAGCAGGGACATCTTCTGCTACATCAGGTGGCTTTGAGACCTATACAACCCGACCATGAATGTTTCCAGGGATAGGGCAGCCCCACTGGGCAGCCCATCCAATGTCTCACCATCTTCACTGTAAAAATTTATTCCTTATATCTAGTTTTTTCTACTCTCTTTTAGTCTACAAACATTACCCATTGTCCTATTGCAATAGACCCTGTTTGGAATATGTCTCCATCTTTCTTGTAAGCCTCCTTTAAGTGTTGAAAAGCCACAGTAGGGTCTTCCCAGAGCCTTCCATTCTCCAGACTAAACAATCCCAGCTCTCTCATCAGAGAAGCATTCCAGCCTCTGACCATTTCTGTGGTTCTCCTTTGGGCACATCCCATATCTTTTCTGTGCAGAAAGAGGAAATGTTTTCTGGAAGAGTATATAGCAAATCTGTGAATATATAGAAAACTGTCAAGCCATTACATGCTGTGGATGCTAATAAATCCTGTTGTGGTATTTTTTTAGGAAGAAATCTCTTAAACAAGTGTGTACCTTTTCAGCATCAAGCCATTAAGATTCTTCCCAAAGGATGCAGGAACCACGCAACAGGAATGTGTCCTGCTTGTTCTCCTCTTATAGTCTGAGCTAGACAAGCACCATTGACTCCTGCAATTTGTCAGACTGTCTCCAGGCCTTGGTAGAGCATTAGTCTAACTCTAGAAATGTCCTTATACTCTTGCCTAAGTGTAAGAAATCTGATTGAATTCCCATCTTTTCCTAGAGGCCATAGGAAAAACAATGTTTTAAAAGGTTTGCAAGCTTTTCTAACAAGAAAATATGTCAAATATTGCAGATTTTCTGTGAGATAAATATATTTCTTTTGTAATCTCCAGTCCTTCCTTCCTTCCTTCCTTCCTTCCTTCCTTCCTTCCCTCCTTCCCTCCTTCCTTCCGCACCTTCCGCACCTTCCGCACCTTACGCACCTTCC
>VYXF01009984.1:45256-62814 GCA_013397295.1 Polioptila caerulea | reverse complement strand
TTCCTTCCGCGCCTTTCTTCCTTCCGCACCTTCCTCCGCACCTTCCTTCCACACCTTCCTTCCTTCCACACCTTCTGCACCTTCCTTCCGTGCCTTCCTTCCGCGCCTTCCTTCCGCGCCTTTCTCCCATCTCCAGTGCACAGCTTGACATACTTGAAGCATTTCAAAGGATGTTTTCAGGCTCTTCCAGGTTCTAGTTACTGCTAAAATATTTAAAACATCAAAACAAGCAAAAAAAAACCCCAAACACACTCTTCTTCCCCCAAATCAGGAGCAGTTTGATGTCCCCAGTAGGAACCAAAACCAGAAAAAGGCCTCATCCACCTGTGAAATGCCTCTGAGTGCAGCAGCTCTGTGCTTACAGGATGAGACAGCACTCACTGCCTGCCTCGTGTGCTGAGTGAACATAGGGAGGATGCATCACATGGGTGTGTAGATCATTTCCATATTTCCTCTCCATTGGAACAGTTCAGTTGGATACATGAGAAACCCTCCTGTTTTTCTTTCCTGAGATGGTTATCACTGAAGTGGCTTTCACAGAACTCAATGAATTATCAACTGGAGAAGTGGGGTCAGATACTTCATGCGTGAAAATTCTGCTGCTTTTCAGCTCATCTGCAGAAAAGGAGTGGCAAAAGTATACTTGTGTGGTAAGTAAACTGCGAAAAAGGGATGAATAACAGGGAGGCAGCAAAAATGTGAATACATAATAAGAGGGAAGGAGAACACCAGCAAGCTTGCCATGCAATGGAATCTCTTCTCACTCCAATGCCAATGAGCTTTCTTGCACGGGTGATTGCTGGGATTTGAATTAGCTCCTTAACATGAGAGAAGCCTTCAGTTTGAAACCACTCACAGTAAATTTCACAGCAAAATTAACATTCACCTGTAAGAATGTCACATGGAACTGATCAAAGTGAGGACACCTCAACTGTTCCATCTAGACAGACTCCACATCCACAGTTCTGCAGAAACACCAACACTAAGCCAAACCATGTATGTCTTTAATCATTCATGAGTCATAGATCTCAAAAATTCCTGGTGTTGCCTTTATAGGGATAGATTATTCTCATTTAACTGACCCCTGTATACTCAGCATTTTACATTCCTAGCATAGCACCAGCACAGCTTCCCACATGGAAATCAAATCACTCCCTACAAGGTGTACTGAGTGTTTTTCTCCAATGGCCTATGCAAAGAAAGACTCCAAACTATTCTCGAAGAGAATTAATCAAATGGGAAAATTAAACAGTGAACAAAACTAACAGAAATTAATTCCTAGGGTTTTGAATGAGCATGCTCTCTGTGCTTCTTTAATATAAATCTTTAAAAATTAACAGGCAATGTAATAGATCTTCCATATTTTTAGACAATCAACATACTTGAAAAAGACCAGAGACTTTTTTGCTAACAACAGGATGTGCTAATATACATAAAATATTATGCCATCAATTTAATTTTACAAGTCAAAAAAATAATTTCTTCATAATTGTTCTGGAACCAGCCCCCTAAGTTATGTAGCACTTTCCACAAGTTCTTCTAAGGGTGTTTTAAGAGCCAGCCTTTCAAGATATCTGTTTTTCTTAATCAGTTTTCAGACTGTTAGTCACTCTGGCTGATGTTAAAAAATTCCAGACAGATGGAATTTTCTCTCACTCCTGTTCAAAATCAGTTTATTTCTATAGGTTCGGAAGATTTTTTTCGGTTTAAAGGCAGTGGTAATGACATCATAAGTCAAATCACAATTCTTTTCATTCATTTAAGGATTTAAAATCAAGAAAACCTCACCATTTCCACATCCATATGGAGGGGAAAACATTAAGTGCTGAAGAAAAAAAGGAGAGAGGTTGAAAAATGGTTAAGCTGTATCCAGATACCTTCTTTCTGCAGTGAAAAAAATTCATGGCAAGGATTCAAAACATGACTAGCAGAACAATATCATGGGATGGGTATATAAAAACAAACAAACAAAAAACACCCAAAACCAAACCAAAACAAAACAAAACAAATCCGCCAAAAACCCAAAAAACCCAGAAAAAGACAAAGAGAACAGGACTAAGTATGAAGAACTGCAGCACTGCTTGCAGGTACCTGAAGTCAAACAGCAGTCCTCAGGGGAGAAAGAAGGACTATCATTCTCAAACTTTATAGTATGGTTCCTGGTACTCTGCTTCAGAGCTAAATACAGAGTCCTTAAGCTGATAGGTTAAACTACATAGTAGGGTCTAAATTAATAAACTTGTTTTAACAGTCCAGAGTTATAAGATGGTGCTAAAGTCTGCTTCCAGTTAGACCTGTTGAGCCACCAGAGAATTACAGAGAAATCAAAACTTTTATCAACTACTCTTCCTGTTCATTTGCAGTTGCAAACTAATAGTTGACAGCTAATGAAACGGAATTCATTTTTGGAAATTAGGCAACCTTTTGTCGACTTTCAGCAGCTCTACATGGTATGAGCTTTGGTCTGATTTCAGCTGATTAAACATGGACTTTGTTAAGGTTAACAAAGGTAAGGTTAACTGCAAGTAAGAGGTTTCTTACTTGAAGTAGTGAGGGTGCAGATGAAGAAAAATTCCCTCCAATTCAACTCTGAAAAAGAATATGGAGAAAGAAGTGGTATGGTAGCATTTTTCACAGCTCTGTCACATACAACTCAACTCTTCTACCATATTAGCCTTAAATGACACCTATCTCCTCAATGTAGTCTTTACTAGCAATAGTTTATGGTTCTTTTTTGTTAACAAAAGCCAAGAAAATTTGAGATATTTTAGGAGCAAATAGCAATCAGCATAATTTCCCTAGAGACAAAAAATCATCTTATCTTCTAGGAAAACCCCAAATCGTAAGGCATGGAATAAAAAATATAAGGACCACAGTGTATTGTACAAATTCTATCAAAATTCTGAACAACAAAGGGTTCATCCTTTGCTTACTGAAAGTATCACTCAACATCTTTTTCTTTCATATAATTAGTGATAAACTGTGGGATCCTAAGTGACCGTGAGCAGGAAAATTTATTTTTGTTAATTATTTTTTTTGCTTCCTATTGCATTATAAAAGCTGACAATCAGAGCAATGTTAGGCAGTGCAACAGAGGTAAAAATATCTTCAAGTCATATATGTGACAGAAATCAGATATAGCTTGAATTGAATGAAGATGAAATTTTGCTGCCTGATGCGAGGTAAGCAAGGTAACGATCTGTTGAATATCTTCCATGTGCCTGCCAGGAATGAACCCAACCCACATATTTGTTGTTGCTATTGCAACTGATGCCAGCTGGCAATGCACTCAGCAATGAAGTGCTCTGGTATTAGCTTTTTAGATGTACCCACCAGTTTCCAGTACTCCAGGGAAACTGAATGGCAGCATGGGAGACACTGTCAAGGTATTATATTTTAACAAAGATGCATCAGTCAGCATGCAGAAACTGACTGTGTATGCTGCCAGAGCTGGTTGCGAGTGATTTGGAAAGCACTTTAGCTTTAATTTTCTCTGCTGAGGTTTTGCTTGAATTCTTTTGCATGTTTTAAATGCATAGGAACACATCTGCACTTTTAAATCCCCAGCTGCAAGAACATCCAACAATATTTTGGAACTCTGACCTCTATCACTGACAGAGGAGTTCAGAAAATCTGCACTGCTATTAATTAGTTTGCTGAGTATTTCACGTGGCTAAGGCCTTCCATTAAGTCCAGTTCTTTATATTTTGTGTAAGGGTGCAAATGGATAGAGGCCTAGTTCTAAGACCTAGTAGTCTGAAACAGTGATAGTTTAAAATAACCCTGAGGAAGCTTATGATTCCACTATAGAAAGGTCTTCAGCTTCCCCAGCTGAATCAGGAACAGGCGTTTATTAAAACATGTATAGAACAAAAGTTTCAGACTATTGTGTTCGCACCACTGGTATGAGGTGATCATTGACTACAATGTAATTTTTTCAAGGTCAAATGAAAGTTTAGCTGGAAATTTGCATCAGATGGAAAACTTGATTTGTAATTGCAAGGTCTTTTAAAGGCTTTTCCAACTTTTGGCAGTGATATACTATGTGCTGCAGGCTCACTATGTCTCCTCAGCAGGTCATATATTTTCCTTTATGCTCAGCTGAGTGGAGCTAAGATCAATTTTTAAATCACATTGCTATATTATCCATCTTTACTGTTACAGGCAAGGTAGATAATTGTTTGCTCTTTTAGAGGTTATTGAGTTACAAATTTAAATCCTTTTCCCAAAATTTTATTGTAAGTCTCAAAATGACCCCTCTTTGCTACTTGCAGTGTATTTGTGTAGATAATTTCCACAAAGAGGGTCATAAGGACTACCAACAATGTATATTCATACATATTCAAACACAAATAAAACCTCTTGTACAGGAGGTTTTCCTCAAAGTAAGGGGGCATTTTGTCACTCCCACAAACAGCTATGAAAGGAAAACAACCATGAAGGAAAGATTTCTCTTTCCACTAACTAAGCAAAATTTATAAGAAATACAATGAAGATCCTTTGCAGGAATATAAAGCACATTAATAATTCAGGAAAAAAATTACCTTCCTGTGTTCTACAACATACAAAAGGTAAACTAAAAAGTTTATCTAATTCTTATTGATACACCATCTGCAGGAATAAGTTTTGTGCCTGTGAAAACATATTTTTTCTTGTGCATTCTTTTCTGTGAAATTGCTCAATTTTCTATCAAGGCATTACTGCCCAGCAGGTCATTGTTCGTTCTGTGTGCGAATATGGGGCTGAATGCACACTGTCACACACTAGCCTTTCTGTGGTTAATTTTTTGGTTTTTTCTCCTCAGATTGATATTATCAGGTTCTGGAAAGTTTTCCTGCTTGGAGATAAGTCTCTGGTACAATGGTCCTCAGGAGGAACCATGGCCATTTACATCTGACCAGCAACAGGAAATATGACATCTATACGCCACCTTAGGCCTTCTGTCAAATATCTATGTCAGACAGCAAATCTAGCTAGTCTCTGCTTATCTAATTGGTTTCTTTGGTGACTTGTTCTGGAAGAAATGCATGAACATTATCTCCTTTTCACTCTCCACCCCGTCTCAAAGTCTAAAGAGGCTCTTTAGTCCTACAAGTGGCTTTTGATGGCCTAGCAAAGCACTCAGTACAAACCTCAAACCCACCACTCCTGTCAAGTCATAGGATGTTCAGTATGATTTGTATCTCTCCTGTTTTGTGTTTATTTTATAATATATCCAGCATATTGCTTTTGCTGATCCTTAACCAGATGCAAGATATTTATAGAAATTACTCTGTGAATTTGGACACTTTCATCAGTTAGTCTGTGACTCTGTATTTGATTGCCTTTGTAAGGTGTCATGTCTAAATATTCTTCATCCTAATACCAGGGAGAACTTGAACAATCTAAATCACTAAATTTTCTCAGATCATACATATATCCAATATGGTATTTTTTCAGAGGCAGCAGCCACTATGGATTCATAATGCAACATGCAAACAAAATCAAATAACAAGTAGTGCTGTAATGAAAAGAAAATCATTCAAGAACATAAAAATTCCAGGCATTTTCCAATATCACTGTTATCCTATAATAAAATCGTTCAGAGGAAAAAACTAAACAAAACAAGTTGCAGCTACAATGTGGTACTCAATTGAGAGGCATATACGATACTAGAGTCATTATTTGCCAAAATTTTACTTTCTTATGATAGGAGGAACATGCTAAGTGAAAATCCCAAGTCTTGCAGATGGCTACTCTAACCTAGAGATGGATTCCTTTCTGACCTCAAAATCTGATTTGTTTTTTTTTCTTAAACGTAATCTAGTGAATAGACCTGATAAGTCTGAGATTAATGTCATTTAGCTAATTTAGCACCTGCATTGACCTATTCCCAAACCTTGGAGGATGTGATAGGAAAAGGAAAAAATTCTGCCTGTGTTTTTCTCCCATTAAAGAAAAGATACCTTTTCATATTACTATGGAAAAAAAATATGAAAGGCATTTATAAGTGACCCAGGAGACTGCTAAATTAGTATCTCCATATGAAACAAATGTGGCACAAAAAGTAGCAATTTATTGTATTTTCTAACTCTTCTGCAGATGTTGCTTCATTTCAAGGTTAAGGACAGCTGTCATTGACATAAGTGACTGCTATGGGAATTTCCTTGTCAGTAGGAAAGAGATATCAATGATATATCTTGCATAAGGCACAGAAGAGTAAAAGAATAACACCAAATATTTCAGAGTTTCTAGTGGAGCCAGCAGAGGATCAGAGAGGATAAAATTATTATTATTAGTAGTAGTAGTAGTAGTAGTAGTATGTTGCTATATATGCTATAGCATAGTCAAGCCTATAATGAAGTAGGATTTCACCATGTAAGGCTCAAATTTGCAACCATTTTTGGCTTTTTGACAGAAAGTAACGTAGTGCAGTTCATAATGTTGCCAAAAAAAAAGCTCACATTATACCCTTTATGTTGTTCTCCAGGTTTAACATAAGAAATCCTCATAATTCCCTTTAATTGTGACCCATGTTTTATACTCTCAGTTCCTACCTCCTATTCAGGATTTGCAGTTTTGGCCGTGTATGAAGGTGTTAGACAGATCAGAGCAAGACGCACCATGTTTTAGGAAATAATTTAGGCTGTGTCAAGTTTACTTCAATCCCTCTCTTAAGGCCTAGAGAAGCTACAAAAACACATTGATGTTATGCCAAATACTCTGAGCCAAATTCCTCAAGCACTCTACTGTGGAGTTACACTGGAGAAAACTTTACTCAGCATTCTCTTATTACAGGCAAATTCAGTCCTAAAGCAGGGGATAAAATCACTGACCCAAGAATAATAAAGAGACATGGAATGGCAGGGACAAAAAAAATGAAGATTAAAACTCATTGACTTTTACTATCCTGAAAGTCAATCTGCTCCAGTAAAACTTTATACAAACATTTCAGGAGTTTAATGTACGTATTTGGAGATCCCAAAATCATCTGTAGAAGAAGAAGATAAACTGTATATTCACTGAGGGTGTAAATAACATTATTGAAATGAAATAGTGGCAGAGAAAGAAAATGTTTATTTTCAGACACCATGCTGCAGGTTCTGCAGAACAGTTATTACAGACTTCAGAGTTAGAAAACAATGCAAAGGCACAAAGGAAAATCACTGGACCAGTTTCTCCATAGGGAAATAAATGTACTAAGTTTTGAGGACCCTGGTAGAATGTCTCCCCAGAAACTATTGATATAGGAATGGTTTCGCTTTCTTTCTTTCTTTCTTTCTCTTTCTCTCTCTCTCTTTCTTTCTTTCTTTCTTTCTTTCCTTTCCTTCCTTCCCTCCTTCTGCACCTTCCATGCCTTCCTTCCACACCTTCCTTCCATGCCTTCCTTTCTCTGTTCCTCTCTCCCTCCTCTGTCTCTCTATTCCATCCTTATATTCACCCTTGTGTCCTTCTGTCCTTCAATCCTTTTTAATTTTTCCAGTCTGTCACAAAACCATGGAAAGCCATGAAGGCAGGAGTTTTAACATTCCAGGTTTTGTGTGTGTAATCAGTGGTGCTTTGTGAAACACAGCAAAAAACAATAAAACTGGAAAAGCATAAGGCTTGGTCTGAAAAAATGAAAGACCTCTTCTTACTAAGAATAATTGAACCCTGTATATATTTCTTCCCATACCTTGGCACACCACATTTCAGAATCTAAATCTGCTTTTGGCTATTCACACTTTAACAAACTTCCATCTCTATATCCCAAACATTTGCCTTACTGCCCCTAAGGTATGCAATAGTCAATAGATAAATTGTTACAAATAAAACTGGCTATTGCTGCAGGGACCAAGGAGGAAAAAGCCTCCTTTTCCTTGATGGACATCCTCTAATTGCTTTCATGTTTCTTCCTAAGTGTAATCACATAATAATTTTCTGTTTTTAATATAAATAAAACCACATTATCAGATTTATTTGTTCTTTATTCTCAAGACTGATTTGAAAGGATAGTCAGAGACCTTGCACGGCATAAAAAGTTTTCTTCTTCAGTATGATGTGGGTAACAACAGCAATATCTGTCCTGAGTGGCACTGCACCAAGCTTCAGTTTTGGATAAATCCTTCTTTTTTTAAGTTTCCTTGGATTGAACAAACATGCAATAAAATTCCAAGCAGTTAAAACAATTTTGGATGAAAATATTACAGACAAAATGAATATTTCTTCATGATCTGAAGATTTTAAGTCCTTTCTTATTCAATGTTAGAACTTTTAAATGTAAGATTCAGCTGTAGCACCAAGCTGGTTTATAGATTTGAGGATAAAATTTACATTAAAATAAACACAATTCTTTCAAGTCTTAATATAGTTTATTTTAGTTAAGTAGCTTTTATTTCCCTTTAATACTTCCTCTTCCACTTTTTTATATAGACAGATCAGCTTGCTTACCTGATATTTTATATTTTATTACAGATACAATTTATTTAGGGCTTGCTGAAATGCCAGCCCTATTTCCTTCCTCAACTTCTGGTGCACCTGAATTTATAAAGCTCTATTTCCACTTCTGTTTGCTGGATGGTAGCTATTTTCTTGAGAGAAAGTTACCACTAGACACAAAAAGGTAAAAAACTGTTCTTGTTTCGGAATTAACTGTTTGATTTGTTGAAAGGTAAGCTTGAGGAAAAAAAATTCCTGCAATTTAAGGACTATTCTGATGGCAATTATGTCTCCCTAAAAATACTGTTTAAATGTCAACTGAATGAGCTAATATTGTGCTAGGAAGCATGAATAATAGTACTTGGCAGCAGTATGTATCTATAAAAAGAAGTTAAACACAGCTATTGTAATTAATAACATGAAATACGCAACCTCATAAACTAATCATTTTAGGATTTTAGTCAATCTTGTGAGTGCCATTGCATAGTGACATCACTTTATCAAGGACATAGATCACTCATTCAAACACTTTCAGGTGTATACTATTTTGCCTGAAACTTTGGGTAGTAAGTAAAGAAAAAAAGAGTCTTCAGCTAGATATTATAGATAAGTCTTCCTATCCATGAATATCTGAGAAGCAGAGTCAGCAAATTTATACATTTACCAGGTAAATGTAATTTTGTTTTTCAGTAAAAGAGTGTTATTTTTGAAGACCAGAATTTGAAATAAAAACACTGATTTAAAATTGCATACCATTTAATATTAATTTTTTACCTGTTTATGTTTCCATTTACAATTCAAGATTGTGGTAACCGAAAGCATCACAATAACCCTTTTCCCTCTACAGTTTACTTTACATATTTTATACAATTTCATAGAATTGGTTTCATTGTTTCCTCTTTTCTAGTGAACTGAGCTCTTCCTATTAATCTCAAATGTCTTTAGCAGATCCACAGAGGAAAAAGAAATCACTTTTTCCACAGGACGATAAAAAAGTATTAAATGTTTTTGAAACAAGCAAATTCATGAGGCAATTTGGAAACTCAAAATCACTATAAAAATACAAAGTAAAAAGACTGGTTTGTTTATTTTATATTGCAAAGTCTGTACATAACTTGAACATACAAAGATTCTTGACCTTTACCTCAAAGATACAGGAAGAGAATAAAAGTTATTCAGCCTGAATCTAAAATATTAATTTCCTTCCTCATTTCAATGCTACTCATGTATATTAAATTGTTCCAATAAGTGATTTCAGGATCTGTCAAATACTTTATGTCTGCTATCCCACAAGAAAAATTTTTCTTTTTTCCATATCTATATAGGGAGCAATAAGAAGTAGACAGGTTCATAGGCCTTTCTTAAGCTGCAGAATCATGTAACAACCTTAAAAACACGTAAGTCTGCTAGAGAAAACCTGGTGCATAGTAAGTTTGGCTACAATATCTGCATGTGAGTCAAATTTCAACATATAAAAATGTTGAAACTGAATTAAATGTTCAGTTATGCTGTCTCTATCAGGGCTTGCTCTTCAAAGTTGAAATGGATTTAAAAACAAAACTATTCAAAGAGATCTTTCCAGAAATTTCAGAATACATGCAGATGGAGACATAAACATCAAAGCAGGCAGAAATGGAAATAATTGGAAACTTCTGCTGGGATAGGATAAAAACCATTTGTGGTCATTTGACCACACTTTGCCTTTTCTAGAGGATTTTACCAAATGAAGAGTACATTAATTTCTGAGACTTCTGAGAATCTTCCCATGTAAATTGCTGGGATTAAATGCTGGATGATCACTCGCCTCAGTCAAGAGTGCTCCCTTCCAGCTCACTCTTTGCTTGGGAGAAATCACTTCTGCAGAGCTCCCAGAAGAATAGAACACTGTGACCTTGTTCTGCAACTTCAATATCTCACTGGAAAATGCTAGGGTGTGCTTGTAGCATGGACTTCAGTCTGAATAGGGTTCATTTATTAATCTACAATTAACTGACTGACAAAAAGACTCAGAAAACAGAGTCAGAAACAGCGAATCATAGAAAATCTGAGCTGGAAAGGACTTTAAACATCATCTAGTTCCAACCCTCCTGCCATCAGCAGTGACACCTTCCACTAGACCTGGTTGCTCTAAGCCCCATCCAGCCTGGCCTTGAGCACTTCCATGAATGGGGCATGCCCAACTTCTCTAGCCTGTTTCAGTGCCTTGCCACCCTTACCCTCAAGAATTTCTTCCTAACATCTCATTTAAACTCATTTATCTCATTTAAACTCATTCTTTTTCTACTTTAAGCCATTATTCTGGCCCCATCACTACAGACGCCTGTAAAAAGTCCTTGTCTGGATTTCTTGTGGCCTTCTTGAACTACTGAAAGGCCACAATGAGAATTTCCACAAAGCCTTTTCCTCTACAGGCTGAACAAGCCCAACTCTCTCAGCCTGTCTTCATAGTCCTCTTCATAGAGGACTTCTTCTCCAGCCCTCTGGTCTTCTTCATGGCTTTTCTCTGGACAGACTCCAACAGAGCCACATCCTTCTGTGCTGATGACCCCAGAGATGGATGCAGCACCCAGATGTGGTCTCATGAGAGCAGGCAGGAGCAGAATTTCATCTCTCCCCCTGCTGTCCATGCTGCTTTGCATGCAGCCCAGGAAACATTTGGCTTGCTGGTCTGTGAGGGTGCACTGCCGGGCTGGTACAATTTCCTGAGTCCTTCTCTTTGTGGCTGCTCTCAGTTTTTTCTCTGCCCAGCCTGTATTTGTGTCTAGGGTTGCTCCAGCCCAGATGCAGGACCTTGCACTTGGCCTTGTTGAACTTCTGAGTTTTGCATGGGCCAACCTCTTAAACTAGCCAAGGTCCATCTTTCCCTCCAGTGTGTTGACTGCACCACACAGCTTGGTTTTGTCAGCCAGCTTGCTGCAAGCAGCCTCCACCCCACTGTCCATGTCATTGACAGAGATATTGAACAGCTCTGGTAACAACACTGATCTCTGTGGGACACCCCTCACACTTCTCTCCACTTGGACAGAGCCATTTACAGCCACTCTTCGAGTGTGACCATCCAGACAATTCCCTATCAATTGAGAGGTCCACCCATCAACTCCACATCTCTCCAGCTTACAGACAAGAATGTTGTGTGGAACAGCAAAAATGCTCTGCACAGCTCCAGGTAGCTTCCCTCATGTACTAACATAGTAACTCTGTCATAGAAGACCACCAAATTTATCAGGCGAGGTTTGACCTTAGTGAAGCCATGTTAGCTGTCATCAATCACGTCCCTGTTTTTCATATGCCTTAGCAGAGATTCCAGGAGATTCTGCTCTGTGATCTTGCCAAGAACACAGGTGAGACAGACCAGTCTCTAGTTCCACAGGCCTTCCATTTTACTCTTCCTAAAAATGGGAGTTAATTTTTCCCTTTTCCCATCAGTGGGAACTGCACCAAGCTGCCTTCTTTCAGCACTCATCTACACATGAACGACAGATTTGAAATATTGTACTTTCAGTGGTAGACACTTAAGTTGATGTGAAACCCTATCCATTATTTTGTTGTATGTGTCAAATTCCCAGGCAATAATTCATAGTGTATATTTTCGCATTTATCATATAGCTAATTTAAAAATAATCAATTCAAATGCATTTGTTGCATATATGGTTTATTTAATTTTTCTTATGTATGATATTGCAGGATAGTATCCAAAGTACCATATCACTCAGCATTTTCATCACCTCAGATGTTCAACAATAGTGTGACCATGAATACATCCACTAGTAATATGAGTTGTCCATTCCGAATGTGCAATCACTAACCATAGATGCAGAATTGGCAGTGATAGCTAAGCAGTTGGACTCAATGTTTGTAGGGATTTTTTGAACCCAAATGATTCTATGATTCTATGATATCTTCAAATTTTCCTAATACTATAGAGTAAAAAAGAATGTCATACTCCAAAAAGAGCTTCAGGTTTCGTTATTGAGATCAATGCACTGTTCTCAGTGAAATATTGCAGCAATAAAGCAATAAATTTCCTGGCAGGCATTTCTGTTGAACTGGAAAAGATGCTGTAATGCACAAAACAGGCAGGACATTGCAGCAGAGTAACCAGCTGCTGTGATGGGTCCTTCTTGGAAGTGGTCATCAGCTGTAGGCAGCTGCTATGATTCAAGTCTGCCAACATGGTACTCCTAGAGGAACAAGACCATCCTGACTGTGAGCTTTGACTTTGAGATATTTAAAAATCATTGAAATCTTTCCCTCAGAAGACATGCAATTTGATTAGCAATTTTTAAAATGCTGGAGAAAGACTTTTTTATTAATCAAATTCCATATGCTGAACATTCAGACTAGAATTGAAATTTAATTTATTCCCCCTTTAAAGAAAACCAGCTTGAGTTTAATAATGATCTAGCTGCAGTAAATTGTGTCAGTATTAAAAATCAGTTTGTCCAGTACAGACATGAATTTTCAGGATTCTGAAACTAAATTACAAATTTGACACTATCATAAAGTATGTGTTTCGTGTAGCCTAAAATGTTCAGTGTTAATTAGAATTTACTAGTACCCAAGAACTGGATGAAACATATTTCCTGGAGGAAACTCTTTTGTGCTGCATTAGCAAAAAGATGATCAATTTCAACAAGTTGGTAAAATTTGCAATTAAAAAAAATATTTAAACATTTGCAAATATCTTTAAAGCACTATCCTTACTGAAATTCATAGGTCTAGGCAAAGTTGTTTAGAGAAAAAACTCCAATTTAAGGAGGATAACTTCATTCACCCCTGAGCACCTAAGATATCTATTTTGTTGATTTCCTATTTATTTCAACTGAACTGTAGGTCTCGGGGTAAATCCCGGAAGGATCTGAATGAGAAATTTCCAGTACTGATGGACTGGATGGTGTCTAATACTATAATTTTTATTATTTTTTTTTATAGAGGAGATGGGACCTGCAGGTCAGGACATCATTAGCCATTGCAGAAAAGAGATAGAATCTATTCTAAAGTATAACTAGTGAGGAGGTGAGAATGTTGTATTGATGCTGATGATGTGTGTGTGTGTATTGATTATGTATATATGATTTAATTATATTAAAAAATACAGTTTGCTGAAGAAGCTACCTACAATGTGGAGAAGGGAACCTGGCATACATATTCTGCCTAAGTTAAGGTCAAAGAACAGTCAATACTCTCGTAAGAGACACTCTCAAAATCTCTGAAGGAACAGGAAAGAAGGGGGAAATGGAAATAATGGAAAGGGAAATTATGGAAATAAAGGAAGTGGAAATGGAAATAAATAATGGAAATGGAAATAATGGAAATGGAAATGGAAACTGAAACAGAAATGGAAGTAGAAATTAGGTGGGTATGAAGAAGAAATCACCCTCATGCCACTGCACATGTCCATGTTTCTGACTCTTGGACAATGGGATGGGTAACAAAGACGGGAAATACATAGTTAAATAATAATTAAAAATTTCTTTTTATAGAAAAGTTATTAAAAAGTCATAAAAATAATCAAAAACTTGGCTTATTATAGGGCCTGGACAAAAAATAAAACACAAGGAAGCTAATTATCAGCTGGATGATAGGCATGGAAGAACCCTGAGAACTAAAATTAGTCTCTGATTTCTTATTTTATTAGCCAATCAAGAGAGTACATTTCCATTATATTTTAGAAAGACATCAGCATCTAACACGTGTATTTTCATTCCCCACAACAACACCTCAACCAAACAATAAAACGTTTTCTGTCTCTACTATTGATTTGGGAACTTTGTCAATGGGTTTGAACTCATCACCTCGTTGTCTGAATCATTTTAATCTAATAACCATAACTGAAAACAAAATATTTATAATAAAAGTAATGTCTTTTAGATTTTTTAATTTACTTTACTCACAGAAGCCTACAGTAAGTTTGCAGGTTTACTGGTTTTTTACAAATTATTCTCTTTTCTGTAATTGTTTAAAAATATTAAAAACCCTTTCAAAATCTCTGTTGCTTTTGATAGTGGGCTTAAATCACATCTTCTCTGGATAAATGTTGCTCTTCTAATGAGGTTTCCATAGCAATCTCTTTGAGATAAGTTTTCAAAACTATCACACACATGAATCAGCCCACAAAAGTACTTACACAAATGCCTGAAAAAATTAAAACTAAACAAAAGTGAAAATATAGTGATATTTTTAATGTATGCCTTGGGGAAAGGAGAGCACAGCATGGGATTTCCTGCAGAGGATCAACATTTTGTTATCTTTGTGAGATCTTTTTTCAAAATCTGTGCAAAACTGGAGTTTTGTCAGGTTGCATAAATCAAGTCCACAAAACCCTGAGACAACCATTAGGTTTAGGATATAGAGGAAACTGCATCATTGCTCTGACACTTCCTCATGACTATAAAGAAAATTTTGTCTTCTTTTCTTTCAAGCACATTCTACCTCCTTCCCTATTCCTTGTCCTTTCTCTGCACCTTTAGCATTTCCTGTGATAAATCGACCTCCTGAAAGCACCTCAGAGAGAAAAACTGTGAAACTGGGAGAGGTTTAGTTCTACCCAATATCCCTCCTGGAAAACTTAGCCTCATCAAGTGGTTTTGCATCTCACTGGCAGAAAGCCCCTGGTATGCTGTAAAGGGATTTGTTCTTTTGCAAGTAACAGGTGACAAGCAGCAGATAATCATCATAAATAGATTCAGGCTGTCTTCTTTCTGAGTAGAGAAATAGTGAGTGTTTTAAATACAGTGAAAAAAAAAATCAGAGGTTAGAAATACTGCAAACTTAAGTTAAAAACTTTAGGCTTTTTAATCAAATCAAAAACTGTAGGATGAAAGAAACAGAAATAGAGAGAGTGGAAGGGTTAATGATGACAAACATAAGAACAGTTAACTCGTAAAGCCAGTCAAGACTGCAGCACCTCCAAGACATGATACGAGGCATCATTCACTGGTGCTATTGACCACAAAAACTCTCCACACAGAAATGAAACAGAGTAATAAGCACAGCCTTACCATGTGATAACAACTCTCACTGACACAGGTTATTTTTCTGACTGATATGAGACATACCTTTTTCCAGGTTTGAACTTGTGCCACAGGAGATTGTCTGCAGCCTGCAGGTTCTAAAGTGTTTCAGGATTGGAGACTTATTGTAAAGTTGCCAGATCAGTTATACCATAATTAAAAAGTTCAAGATGCTAAAGAAAATGTGTCTTCTGCTCTCTAAGATTTAGATATGTTTCAAAAACTGCTCCCTGGTGATGCTGTGTCACATAACTTTAGGGTGGATGGCACAGGTGTTTTTTGGAAGCAGAAGTTTACCTGATCTGAAGCAGTAAGAAATTATTAATTTGATCATTTTCACATGGCTGTGAAATTGCAACTTTTGAGATTACTGATTGAGTTAAATTTTCCTTCTTTAAATTCTACTTCTTTTTTATCTTTTACTAATATGTGGCAGGACAACACGGAAGAGATTCACTGCTGGTGCTTTCTTCTGATCAGCATAGGACCCATTTAAAGTGTGCATCCTTTTCTATGGAGTAGACATCATAAATCATAGATCACAGAATCATAGAATGGTTTGGCCTGGAAGCACCCTTAAAGATAACCTAGTTCCAACCCTCCTGCCATGGGCCTGAGTTTTCACTAGACTAGGTAGCTCAGAGTTCCAACCAACCAGGCCTTAAATGAAGTTTTACGTCATTCAGCCTAGGAATAAAGTCATTGATTACAGCCCAAGGTTTGAATGTTGTATGCACAAGCATATTCCTCTTCATGTATTTTCTATGCCAATTAACACATTCTTTTCCCTACTTTTAATTTGAATCCATTCCTTTGTAAGAGTCCTTGCAGGGTAGAAAGTACATTCCTTGAACCTGCTACCTGAAATGTTTGTGCTATACTTTCATGCATGTTTATAGTCTCTGAAATAAGTGCAGCTGCAGCAGCCAGATGTATTATATTTGAAAGAAATGAGTTTTCAGCCTGACCAGGCATACTCTTGAAGATAAAGCAAATAGCTATAGGAAAGAAGAAAAGATGAAAAGGAGAGAAAAAAAGAGAATGAAAAAAAGTGAAATAATAAAAAATAAAGTAAAACAGTAAAAAAAAATTAAAAGAGCATAATAGGAGGGGAAAGGAGAGAAGGAAAAAATTGAGCAATTTTTTTAATATTTCCAAACAGAAATATTCTGACTTTTCACTAAAAAAAAGAAAAACATAATTGTTTTGGAATGGTCTGAAATAAACTTTCTGTGTTTTAGAAAGCAAATAATCTCCAAAATAAAAATGTTTGACTTTGAGTCAAATCAATTTCTTGGTGGATCAGAAAAAAATACTCTTATTTCATTTAGCCAAGGAAAATGTAACTTCAAGAGGAATAAAAAATTATTCATCAGGCAGGGCAGAGACAGGGAAACAGTTATTTTCACTTGTTTGTCTGCTAGCCTTTTAGAAACACTCTTCTATATTCAGTCTTACATATCTATGCCATAGACAGAACGTTTACAAAGCAGTCTGGATTTTTTCTTTCTATCAATTAACCTCTGTGCCATGGAAAGTTCCAGTAATCTTTTTTCACATTCTCATTTAATCTTCATCTCACTCCCTACAGATTTGATCTTTTCCTTTTGCCATTACAAATGCTTTCTGCAAGTCTTCTTTTGGTGAGTATGAATCTGCAAAAGCAGTTTCTCTCACTTTTCTGGCCAGTTTTTTGTAATAGCCTCCTTGCCTTCCCTTTTGACTTCTCTTGGGATTAAAGGTCTCCTTCTTCCAAAGTCTTGAGTGCTGAGGTGGTCAGACTGCTTTTCTCCAGTGACAGGGATCCTTTCTAAAACCCTTTTAATTTCCTGTGGGACAAGTCTCCAGAGATATCTGCTATTTTACACCTGTCACTGAATGGGTGCCTTCCCATTCAGTGATTCATAAATCTTGGGCAAAATCAAAGTTTAATTAATATAACATTTTTTTGTTATTAATAAGGTGGTGGCGCAGCACATGACGAAAACATCATTAAGAAGGAATGATGTGGGTAGGTCTAGGTATCACAGTGGTGACCAATGCTTGATTTGTGCAGGGAGGCCACAATTGTCAGGATGAACTGCATTGTGGCAATAACTACACAAACCTGAAACAACACAGGATGAGCTAGCATATTCTATTAAAAAA
>VYXF01009984.1:0-45213 GCA_013397295.1 Polioptila caerulea | reverse complement strand
AAAAAAAAAAAAAGGAATGTAGAAAGTGATCTTATGAGAACAAAACATATACACACACTCTCCAATATTATCTTTTAAACAGAATTAATTGCCCCAGAAAAAATATTGAAGTAAAGCACTGATGAGGTTAAAAATTCCTATGGTTCCTACAGTGAACAGCAGCACTGCCAGTCTTAGTCCTTGATTAGGAAAACTTCATAGTAAATGTTTTTTCTGATCAAAAGTCTAGAAAATTGTATCTGACAACACTGGCTTTTTCCTTTCTATTTTTATTTCTATAAGCTCTTTTCATTTGTTCAGTTATGCAAGGCCCTCTGCAAAATGCTGGGCTTCAAAAAGTGCACCCCATGCACAATTTTAATTTCTGATACTGGATTTGGCATTGCAATTTTGCTTTAGAGAAGTTGAAAAAAATCAAGTTCAATGGTAATAAAGAATCACATTACATAGTGAAAATTGCCGAATTTTTTTACATTAACAAACCCCAACAGCATTCTTTGTCTCATATTTATTTTAATTCAAGAACACGTGTTTTAAAGGGGAACACTTCTATTTTACCAATTCCAGTATCTCATCACACTGTACATTTAGATATCCACTAAGATGAAAGGAAGATGGATAAAAAAAGGGAAGGGGATGGAGGAGCTGGGAACAGGAAAACCAGGCTTAGATCGAGTCTGAGTTATTTGTGAATTATTTTTATAGGCATTTCAGCATAAAACTCTTCCTGACTTAAGGAAAAGTATCAGCACTTCTTTAGCTGGTGCAGTACTTTAATTTAATATCTCTTTGATTACCTCACAGTGCTATGATACATCTGTAATAAAAGTAAAATCTTTAATATCCTTATCCACCTCCAAGAGCAATATAATTTCCTACTGCCTTCACGGTACTCAAAAATAAAACAGTATCTTTTCCTTGCTCGTTAAAGCAGCGTTAATAAAGAGTGGGTACTGTTTATCAATGTCTCCTGCTGGCTCCTACGCACAAGTGATATTATTTCTCTGCAAGATGTCTGCCATGCTCACAGGAACGCTACATGTGTGCAAAATGTTTGGCAAGGGATGTGTGTTCAGAAGTGGCATTTGCTGCCTTGGAGCACATTTTGCCGAATATGCATGCTGAGAAATGCCTCCTACTTTTCCAGCTTCCATAATTCTGGGCTGAGCAGGAGGTTTATCTCCCCTTAAAATGAGAAATGTGTCACTGACTGAGACATTTGCTGTTATGCCTTTAAACATTGAATTAAGGTCATGATCTTAAAAAAGGTATTAATAAAGTAACTGCATAATAGAGATGAGAGCTTAAATGATGCAGTGACTTTATAGCTGGAGATCAGTTTTGCTCTGCAGCCATAGATTCAATGGGAAAAAAAAAAGTTTGAAATTTAAAGGAAATCTTCAGATCATGTAACTTCAATTGTAATACTGAAAGGAAATGGAGCAGGCAACACTACAGAGCCTGAGTGCTTAGCTCTTTCTCCTTTGTCTCTGTGCTCTGCTTGCTCCTGGTGTTAAATAATCCTCAGTACGGTGGATGCAACATATTGGAGTAAAAGAGGTCAGTTTAACTTTAAATCCTACACAGACATTATATGAAATTATCTGGTGGGAGTGTGCCACTGTGGTCACAGATATGGAAAAGGATTCCGACCACTACTTAGCTCATGGTAAAGGGTATTGCCACTTACATAAGGAGCACCTCTTTAGAAACACTAAAAAAAAAATCCTGAAATAATTGGGCAGCTATTCAGATACCTGAGGAAATGGTCTAAAAAATGAAAAAAAATCAAGAATTTTTAAAAAAGGCATTAATTAATTGGGTGAGAGATTTTTTAGTCTCAGACCATCAAATGGACTTCATTTTGTGTCTGTGCTTCTAATTACCTGAGAGACTTATCTCCTGAAGACATACCTAATCTCAACAAATGTCAGAAGCTCTTGAGGTTTCAAAAGCTGATATGCAAAGATGACCGGTATTCAAATGTTAGCTGCTGCCAAGGGTATTGCACAAGGCTTTCAAAATACAAATTAACACATTTACTACACTTTAGATAATACAAGTAGCATGTTTTGCTTGTATAAAATTTCCCATAGTTACTTAAACCCTGCTTTAAAATCAATGAATGGATTTGTAATTAAGGTGTTACCAATGATTCTAAAAACTAAATTTACTCTTGACTTTTACTCCTAAAGGAATGTGCACCTTATTTATGACTTTCTAACTACTTTTGAACTTGGGCAGAACTCTGAAATAATAGACGGTTCCCATAAATAGTACGAGATATGCAGCAGTATCTGTTCTGGATAGATTTCTCAATGAGACATGTCCAGTCTGCTGTGTGTCACCACCATACTCTGAAGTTTGGTCTTCTGCTTTTCAGGGAGAAGTAGACTCAAACTAAGAGTAAATGTAAAGGTTTAGTAAAGAATAAATAAAATAAAATTTAAAAAAAGCTGCTTGTGATTAATTGCTTAATACAAAAGATTAATCCATCCAGATGTGATGGCTTGAGGCTAGATGGAAGATCAACATGGGCAACCTTGCAGTGGGACCACACTACTGCTACAGGTGGCCTGATCAGGAAAAATTAGATGATGCCTGTTTCAAACAACTGGAAGAGACCTCATTTTGACAGATGTCTGTCTTCTTTAGTGACAGAACCACCCCAGTGGGAAGTATAAAGGAAACAGAACATGGAACAAGCAGTACTGGAGGTGATGGAATCCAAGGTCCTGAGGGGAAGAAAGAGGGCAAAAAAATTAGGACTTATCATCAACTGCAATTTAATTAGCTGAAGAAATATTTAAACAAACTGTACAGTCAGAAGTTCATCATATGTCACAGGATGCAGCTGCTGGTCCATTTTGAGGCAATATTGATCACCTTTGTTCACCTCATGGTGTACAGAATAATTCCAAAGGACTGGAAGAAAACAAATAACACTCCTGTCCCTGAGAATGAAAAGAGAAGAAAGAAATTAACAACTGAGCTCAAAGGGTTGTGACCAGTGGCACAAAATCTTCAACTGGAGGGGCATCAGCAAAGGTGTATCCATTCCAGTGGTATATAAGACCACTAGGATGGATATTGTTTTACCTATTTCCAGTGACCAGGATTCTGGGATGGAACAGACTCTTAACAAATCTGCAGGTGGCAGAGAAAAGGGAGGAGGGGTTGATTGGCTGGCTGGCTGGACTGCCTTTTAGAGGGACATAGATAGGCTGGAGAAATGGGCCAATATGAACTTCTTGAAGTTCATTTTCTTGGAAATGCACCTGAGAAGGAATGACTGGGTATCAGTAAACACTGGGAGCAAACTAGTTGGGAAATAACAGCACAGAAAAGGCCTTGGCTTTTTCTTTTTTTTTTTTTTTTTGCATGAGGTGTTCCTACATGGCTGAGACAANGTACTCTTGCAACAAAGACCAGTGGGTATCCTGGGCTGCATCAGGACACTGTCAACAGGTCAAGGAAGGTGATCCTCCCTCTCTGTTTAAGCTCTGGTGAGACAAATCTAGAGTGATGAATTCAGTTCTGATCCCTCCAGTAGCAGAGAGTCATGGACATCCTGGAGTGAGCCCAACAAACAGCCACAGAGGAGCCAGGGGACTGAAGCAAGCCTTAACAAACTGAGGATAGAGAGCTGAGGCTGTTCAGGCTGGTATTTTACCTGTGTGTGTAAAGGTCCGATGGCAGGGTGTAGCTGCTGGACTGGATGGCCTCTGGAGGTGTTTGCCAACCTCAGAAAATTGGTAATTGTGTAGCCCTGAATAAGGATTGACAATTGCCATATTTACATAAGATGTAAAGAAAAAATTGCTCAGAACTTTTAAAAATATGTAAATAATCCCTTTGTTCTTGTAAATATGGTCTTAGCTGAAGACCATCAAAAGGATCAATAATGACCCTAACCAAAAAGAGCATTTCTACATATTTAAAAGGGGTTGGAACCAAACCCTTCAAGGATTTATGATAAAAATGTCTAAAAATTGTAAGGTTACTTTATTTGCTTTAAAGTTATTCAAATTACCAGTTTCTTATGACCTGCAGTTACTTCAAATATTTGAAGCAGCTTGAAAAGTTACTGTTCACATACAGTATACATTGATTCTCAATTTATATTAATGGTCACAAGTAAAACATATATACAAGAGGACCCTGATCACAGAATCTTGCAATCATTTAGATCAGAAAAGAATTCTAAGACCACCAAGTTTAACCTTTGACCAATCACTGTCTTGTGAACGAGACCACGGAACTAAGTGCCATGTCCAGTCATTTCATGCTCACCTCCAGGGATGGTGACTCCACCACTTCCCTGGGCAGTCAATTCCAACATTGAATGACACTCTCCATGGAGAAATTTTTCCTGATATTCAGCCTGAACTCCTCTTGGTGCAGCATCAGGTCACTTTCTCTTGTCCTGATGCCAGATGCCTGGGAGAGAAGCTGACCCCCACTGTCTACACCCTCCGTTCTGGGATTTACAGAGACTGATAACATCTCCCCCGAGCTTTCTTTTCTCAAGACAAAACAACCTCCACTCCTTCAACTGCTTCTTATAGGACTTAATCCCTAGACCTGTCATCAGGCCCTTTGCCCTTCTCTGGACACGCTCCAGCACCACGGTGTCTTTCTTGCAGTGAGGGGCCCAGAACTGGACACAGCAGTTGAGGTGTGGATTCAGCAGTGCCAAGTAACGGGGGACAGTCACTGCATTGTCCAGTCTTACTGGACTCACCATTGCTGATACAAACCAGGATGCCATTGGCTTTCTTGGCAACCTCAGAAAACAGCTGGATTGTGTTCAGGTGCTGTTCACCAGCGCTCCCAGGCCCTTTTCCACCAGGCAGTTTTCCAGCCACTGCCCCAGCCTGTAGCATGGAATAGGGTTGTTATGACTGAAGTTCAGGGCCCAGCACTTTGCCTTGTTGGACCTCATACCATTGCCTTCAACCGATCAATCCAGCCTGTCCATATCCCTCTGCAGATCATTCCTGCCCTCCAGATAAACACTCCCACCCAGCTCCACAAACTGACAGATGATGCACTCAAACACTTCATCCAGATCATCAATAAGGATATTAAACAAGACTGGACACAAAACTGAGCCCTAGGGAACCCCTGTAATGACTGAGCACCAACTGGATGCAGCTCCATTCCTCACCACTCTCTGGGCCTGGCCACCCAGCCAGTTCTCTACCAAGTGAAGAAAGCACCTTTCCAAGCCATGAACTACAGCTTCTCCAGAATGCCATGGGAAGAAAGTATCAAAGGCTCTGTTGGAAAGCATAAAACCATGAAGGATGTGGCTGCTCTGACTTTTGTTTTAAACAGTCAAAAGCAATGCTTGCTTTTTGCCTGCAACATGAAAGTATCCGGCCTTAATTTTGGTACCAAGATTTTCAGTTAAAGACTCATTATAATTTGGTCCTGGATGTGTGCTCTGAAAAGAAAAGAGGAGAACACTCCTCTCTTTCCAGAGACCCACTGTTCTTCGAAAGAATCCACTCAGGCCATTTCTTACAAGTCTGTCTATGAAAGAAATGAGAATGACAAGTAGTTACCTTCCTAGAGTCTCCCTGAAGTGGGTTAAGGAATGATGGGCTGAGAATGGGTTAAATATCCCTCCCGTTTGTGGTGGGGCCAGATCCTCTGGGCAGCTCCTGAAGGACCACTGCTATAACCTACTGGATCTCAACATGAATTAAAACCAAATAGTGCTAGGCATGAAAATTTCATGCATTACCTGTGCTAATGTCTTCACAGCTCACTACTTTTCCATGTCTCCTTTTTCCCCATCAAATGCACAGAAAAACCTAACCAGCCTGCAGAAAGAAGAATTCTTACAGTCCTGTCATAGGGAATGGCTACCTCAGGGCACAACTGCAAAGAGAATACCATGGCCAATGTGTTGGTCTGTGCTCCTCGTGGCCAAGATCAAGCTACCGTTTCGATACACAGCAACTTCTTCCTGGTCAGGGGAACAACCTCATAGCAAGTGAGAAGTTCCACCTAGTCGTGGAAAATCAAAAACCTGTATACACTGTAAGACTGTTGGGGTATAACTAAGTCATGTCCTGAGTGCCCACAGAGCTTTAAACTAATGACTTTTGATTTCTGTGATCCCATAGAAATGGAATATTGCATTCAAAACATCTAGCATTAACTGACATTTATTGTTTGCATCTTAAGAGTTTCAATTTACATTTGTTTTATCTGCACTAGATGCAAGACATTTCTGAGTTCATTATTACCTTCTTTGTTTTAAAATACTTAGGTGTTAATTTTCAATATTACATCAAAATTAATGAAAAAAAAATACTCCTTCATTTCAGATTCTAATTTCAGGCAGAAGCATTGTTACTGCCTGTGGTGTTTCTAGACCATATCCATCATACTCATATCCTGAAATAAACAGGTACATTGCTCGGTTGCTCCCAGTTATGTACATACAGGTTCTCCTGTGCATTCATGTATATTGCTTTCTCACTTTCCTATATATAGATAAAACACACTATTTTCCTCAAGACCCATTTTCATATGGTTGTTTAGAGAAAATTAGCAGATTGGGTACACTTGGGTAGAAAAGAAGCACATTATATGAAGCCAGTTCATGACAAAGGATTAGAGTTGATGTATCCCCCTTTTTATTTCCTCCAGGCCTAGCAGATTTGTGCATCTCCCCCATGAGCTTTCTGGAGTAAGTTGTGCCTTTTATTACCTGTGTGTGTATTCAGAACTGATCACACAAATCTCCAATTCTGGTGTCCTGCCCTATCTTATGGTTAGGAAAAAGCAGGTAATGAAACAGTACGTTTCAGGATTCTTCTCAAGAAGAGGGAAGGCAACAGCAGTTTCACATTGCATAAATTCTATTACATTGAAACTATAAAAGGAAAAGCAGTACCGAGACATTTCATTGACTAATTCACACGATATAATCAATTACTCTGCACCACAAGACTGGCCTTTTTTACTCCTTTCTGTTACTTGCATTTTGTGTTACAGCCTGGGATAGTAGGGCAAGAAAAATGGATGGTTTTAGGACCAACTACACCACAATGCAGGATAATTAGAAGATTTGTATAGGATTGGTTTTACCACTTTTGTTGATGAAGGGTCAGTTGCAATTTCACTGTAATTGCCTGCCTACTCAAAATGTCTGAAGAGCAACATTACAAATCTGGATTACCAGACAAGCCAAGGAGCTGCTCCAAATTCCAGGCATAAATCCTGGCAAGCAGTCCTCAGCTGGTATTGCAGGACACACAGAAATATATCTCTCAGATCTGCATAGCAATGCAGACCCCCAACGCAGCACTCAGAAACATGGCATTCAAGTTTCTGTCCTCAGCTTAAGCTGCACAAGATCCACCTTACAGCTTGGAGGCTGACACAGAGAACCACTGAGGCTCAAAGACACTGGTTTGATTGTTTTCATTTCTTTTCAGACCAGGATTGCAAGATACAAGCAGCAAAAGTGATCACCTTTTTGTGCACCAGAAAAACATAGTTAATAGATGGTGAAATGTTGGAAAACAAGAAAGAATGACACTAGGCTATTATATGATAAATATAAGGTAAATGGCTGAAAGATTGGCAGATCTCTGCAATGTGTTCTAGAAGCACACAGAAGTATTCCTAAGGCAGATTGTGTTCCGCAGCTTACCAAAAATGTTACTTTATTATCATTTATTAATGAATCTTTAAGAGTCTATGCTCTTCACTTAGTTAACGGCTTTCCCAGCCAGCATTTTTATACCTTGGACGGATCTCTCTTGATGCATTTCTGCAGCATTTGTGGACCTGACAGATGCACATCCCACAGTGTCTGCTAGCCCTTCATCTCAGGAGAACAGAGGCAGGCAGGGTCACAGAGTTGGACCTGTTGGCTACTTCTCCCAAATTGAAAGGTCCTCTTGCCTTGCCTTTTCAGCTGCACCAGAGCCTCTTTGCAGCTTCTTCTTTATCACCCTGGCCAGATGCAATCACATCGTAGCACCAGCTGGGTATTGCACAAACACAAGGGAAATATAAAGAGCAGCCTTGATCTCTGCACCAGATGGTGCATTTGGGCTGTAGCATAGGAGAGTGAATCCTCCTCCAATGCAGCAAGGCATGGATGAATGCTCTATGTAGCTCCTACCAGAAGTGACCATCACACAAATGCTTACAATTGCTGCAGAGCCACGTGACAAAGACAATTTTGAAAATTTTATGGCAGTTACTGACAGTCTGAACAGTTATCTAAACACATTAAAAAAAAAATCCCTGTCTTAGAGACCATAAATAAATTACTATAGAAATATTAGTGAGGGAATTATTAACTTTTAATTCACTGAAGATTTCCCGTTGTATGCATTAAGTGAGGCCCGGGGCCTTTCCAGTGAGGATAGAAGGGAATACCAAATTATCCTTCCCTGACTGAGTCAGGAATCCCATGGAATAGCTTGTGTGCTGTTATGTAAGAAAAGATTGCAAAGTAATGCATATGCATAAGAAGGGCGGATGGAAATATCAGAGACAACTTGATTCTGGTAGTTCCTCATTTTCTGAACACTAGACTTCACAACCTTAGTGGTCTTGCAGCATCAGCTTGAGATAGCTTATAGGTTCAAGACTATTGTTTGGAACTCTGAACATTGTGGTAAATCAAAA
Source organism: Polioptila caerulea (assembly GCA_013397295.1). Classification (NCBI taxonomy): domain Eukaryota; kingdom Metazoa; phylum Chordata; class Aves; order Passeriformes; family Certhiidae; genus Polioptila; species Polioptila caerulea. Next base: position 36,549 of record VYXF01009984.1, on the reverse strand, counting down.
ACTACTAAGATTTTGCTTTCTTTAATTAGAAAACTGGTTCAGTGAACAGTTGAGGCATGAGAAATGTCTCAGTGCAGTTTACTAATTCAGGTGAGTGTTTTTCTTGCTGCCTTTGAGACGGGGAAGCTCAAACTTATGAGAGTTTCATGCATCTGTCTACATCTGAAAGCCTAAATACAGTTACAAATAAATGTATCTATTTAAAATCCAGAGCTCAGGGAATCATTCTTTTTGCAGGTGTTGGCTGAAGCCTCAGTTTTATTTCTGCTCTATAGAATGGAATTTTCATCTGTAGGCAACACTCTTTTCTTCACCCAGAGTGCGTCTTTCCTCACAGAATGGAATTATTTTCTTCATAGTATTGACTAATTTAACTTGAAATTATTTCTAAGATGCATCAGTTTGGAAGTACTGAGCATCTTACTCTGCTACTTTTTTCACATTTTTTCTAGGGCAACTTGCATTTGAGGTTGAAACTCAACCAGGATCTTGTCTGTAGCACATATCTAAATTTTAATTTGACATCAAATTAAAATTTAGATAATCATGGCTCCCAATTATTTTTGTAGAATAAAGTACAGGACTAATAAGTCTTGTCAGTTCTGAGTGACACTTGTACTGATAACATAATATAAACAAATAAATAGATTTCGAGGTAGTATACTCTTTATTGTCTCCAGAATAGGTACATTGACTTTTAAAGAAATAATTCTCCCTTNTTTAAAAAAAAAATTTTCCCTTTTTTTTTTTTTTTTTTTGGATGCAGTAACAATATTAGACTTGATATCCAGTATGCCTAAATGTGCTTTTAACTTATATAGGCTTAATTTAAACACAATTTTGTCTGCTTCCAGAATAATTTAGAAATGCAATTGCCAAAGTTTACTGAAATATTGATGAGCTTGAGTGCTCACAAAAGTGCCTCACTAAAATGCAACTCAGTGGGAGGTCTCGCTGCCGAACACTGGCTCATTCATGGACAATTTATATGAGTAAATGTTGAAGTGAACAAATGTTGTGAAGACAGTGCAAAAAAAGGGGCTAGGAATCCTGGTGGCTGCTTAGGGGGAATGTACTGTGTACTACAGTGTCTTCAGCTTCAACGCTTCTCTTTGGTGGCTGTACATAAAGGCAGTCAAAAGCAAGCAATGTTTTGTATTTTTGGACATGATCCAGCAGTCTGCTGATGTGGCCAAGAAGGCCAAGGGCATCCTGGCCTGTATCAGCAATATTGTGGCCGGGACAGTGATTATTCCTCTGTACTTGGCACTGGTGAGGCCACACCTCAAGTCCTGCGTCCAGTTCTCACTGCAAGGAAGACACTGAGGTGCTGGAGTGCATCCAGAGGAGCACAATGGAGCTGGAGAAGGTTCTGGAGCACAGGTCTGGTGAGAAGAGACTAAGGGTGTTCAGCCTGAAGAAAAGAAGGCCCAGGGGAGACCTTTTCACTCTCTGCAGCTCCCTGAAAGGAGGGTGTAGCCAGGTGGGGATCAGCTTCAGATTTCAAACAAGGTCTTCTCTTGTGGAAAAATTGTGACAAAATCAGAATGAACTGTTTAATATGTGTACTGTGGTCTCAAGCCACAAGTCATTGTTTGCATATATAAAACTGAAAACACAAAAAGAGGATCCTGGTGATGAAATACGTGCACACTTGGCACAATACAATAAGTCTTTGTAAGTTTTCTCATCAGTAGGAATGCAAAATTCCTCACTCAGGACTTCAGCATTATGATACTCTTTCTATCTGACTCTGTCTTTTTTTCTCTTGCCCTGAAATTGCTTCTCTCTCTCCTCTTCTCTTCTCCTTTTCTCTTTTTGCCTCTTCTCTTCTAGTGGTCACACGATACTTACTCTTCTTGTTTGGACTTATAACAGTGTTAATAGCCAACCCTAAACTAGAAATATATAGAAAACAATTTGTCTTGGCCCTGTCCCTGTCCCCCAGAACCTTTATTATTTGCCTGATTTGTTGTAGTTAATGGTATTACTGCTTATGCCTGCTAATACAGCACAAAAGCAAAATGAATTGATAGTAATGAGAAGCTTTTAGATGCAATATTTAAGCAATAATGACCCGAGTCAAACATTCCCTGGAAGCTAATGACTGGCTGGAAGAGTAAAAGGTCTAAGATAAACCCAGGAGCTCTAACCCAAACCACTATTAGCTGCCAGGAAATGCCTGACTTAGACAGCACTAATGCTATTATATATCATAAAAACATAAAGAAAATCTAATTGCTTTTCTGCATTTTCAAGATCTAAAAACTGAGTATCAAGTTGCCATGGATCATTCCCTGCACTTTTCCTGGGTGTTAATCACCAGTGTAGTTATCAAAATAAAAACTGAAAATAATTCATTTGGTCAGTAATGTTATTTGGAGCTGATAATTCACCCTAATGTGCAAACTCAGGGAAGTCTTCATTGCATCACACTAAATCATTATATAAATTTAAGTCATCATAAACATGAATATTCATAAGATCTCAAAAGATAGGTGTCACACTGGCTGTAGACTACTTTTTATAGCTTTATACATCTTTGTACTGATACAGGAACAACAAACATTTGGAAAAAACATAGCTGCCATCCTCCAAGCTGGAAGTAAACATTTTTGCATCTTCTTTTGCTGAATAGATAAGAAAGCTTTCTCCAAGCCAGGTCAGTTGCTATTCTAGAATAAAAAGAAAGTTTCTCACAATTTCATGACCTAGTGATTCATATGATGTATTGGATGTAGTTTCTCATGTTTCAAATGCCTTTGACTTTTCCCCTGAAACATGCTCTACGGTTTTGTTGCATTGTACATTAACCTTAAGACATCACGCTTCCTTCACCCACTGCTCCTGCTTCATCCATTTACATCTCCTTGTTCTCTTTGTAAACAAATCTCACCTCTTTTGACAGCTGTCCTGGTGTTCTTTGAGACAAAGCTTTGGTTTATTATTTATAAAGGGGATTTGTTGTAACAAATTATTTCCCAGAGCATTGTGTTTGGATGGAAACCACAGCTGGACAAGCAGACAGAAGAAGCTATTACCTGCATAAAGAAGTAGCCCATTTGGAAAATGTTTCTCTTTTCTCTGCTGAATGACTGAGCATTGGAATATTTATGTTGTTTCATCTGGAGTACAAGATACACAGTGCAGCTATTGCCATAGTTTGGCTATTAACACAAGCACAGCCACTCACCACAGATCAGCTTTACTGTGAAATTTCATGTGTCCTTCTTTTCTGAATATTATCCAAATGCTTTATTTTTGTACATATACATTTTTATTCCAGAGAGCTCAAAATTTGTTCGTGAGTAAATGTTTTCTGTGATTTGTGCATCCCCTGCTGATTTAAAGTCCTAGAGAAAATAGAAAGTTAATAAATCAGAGCAAATCCAGGAGGAGTTATACAACTCAGACAGCACATGCTTAGTTAGGGAAACATAACTCAATTGAAATGAAGAAGAGACATTCCAATGTGCAGGTTCACACCTACAAAAGACAAAGAAACAAAGAAAAGTGTAGCTACAGCCTTTTCCTACTTGGCTCCCTATCCTTACAACCATATTTTGCAGCAGTATGCAGAGAAATGTCTGCTGACCAAAAACTGATTGAGTCCAAAAATCCTGAAATTCCTTGATACCTTTAAGCTACAAAATCTACCATATATAAACCCCTGGCCAGTTCTATGCTTGAACATCTGGGAATGCATAGTTTGATTCATGAGCAATTAACAACAATGTAGATGCTTCAGTGACTTCTTAGTACAGACATTTATTCTGTAATTCATTAAAGGGTGTTCCAATTGTCACAGAAAGTTACATTTAATCCCTATTTTCCAATGTGCCATATTTACTCTGAAATCCAGTCAGAATTTTGGTTCTTCAGCACCTCAGGGTACAGGGTAGAAACTCTTCTGTCACCCTTTTGGTCTCCATATGGATTTGTAAATGTGTCCCAAAAAGTGCCATTAACACAAACAGCGCAAATGATCTTTTACTGCACCTGTCATGTGAGACAGCCCAAGCTGTTGCCAGTCACAGGAGTTCAATGCCAAGGGCAAAACATGGCACAGAGTCCATCTCCTCTCTGCCCCTGCTTCTCTTTGCCACAATAATCCATGAAATCAAACGCTCTAAGAGCACAATTAATAATTTCTCAACATGGTTCTTTCTTGAGCTGGTAAAACCATAAAGAAACTGTTGTCGGTGTTGTTTTTGTTTTATATTTGAGTTTCATTTACTACCTGTGTTGTTAACTCTTTTTAGGTAAGTGAGGAAAACCACTGAACCCAGATCAAAAAGAATATTTTTGCACATGGACTTAAAAGTCAAGTATTACACAAAAGTAGTTTCTTTGAACATGATGTTCTTTACTTATTTTGAATTAGTATAAAGGGCAGGAACTGACTCCTACTGATTTGAGTATCTACTTTTGATCACTGTTGCTTAAAGCACAATGGCATTTTCTCTAGTTCCTACTCCAAGGACACAAACCTGCTTCTTGCTTGGTATGATGAGTTTTGCATGAGAAATCACTAGCACAAGGTTTTAGTGCAAGGTCTGCCTAGGGCAGTGGGTTGATGAACTAGCTTTGTGCCCTGGAGAACAGTGAACTTGTAGGTAGTTTTGATCACAACTGGAAGACTAGTAGACCTGAACTGGTCCTCTTTTTTCATCTGCATATTGCAACATCCATGTGATATTTCTGTAGGGACAGTTTGAAATTTTTATAATTATTTAGTTATTATTCACCCAGTACCAGATTTCAGTCAGCGCGTCACAAGCAGACATTGAGCCCACCAGGAGATGGCAGGAGGTCTCAAGCTGGTGACATGTTGATGGTCCCAGGACAGCAGTGGGTCCACAGCATCTCCCTTTTCATCTTTCTGGTGAAGTCACACATCACACCAAAATGTAGAATTGTCCTATTTGCACCTGCTGGAAAAAACTTTACTCCTGATGGAGCTTAACTAAGATGGAACTGAGCCTGAATTATACCTTTCCTTTTAAAAAAAAGTCAGCTAAGCACTATACAATTAAAAGGAACTGGGATGATTTGAGACCCTGGAAATATGAATACCTCTCTGACACCAATGTACCAGCATTTATCTGAAACACCAGTGATTGCTAATCAAGTGCCTGAGAAATGTTTTCACAGATCATTTCCCTATTTGGGGAGCTGTTGCACAAGCACTAAAAAAAAAAAAAAANAAAAAAAAAAAAAAAAAAAAAAAAAAAAAAAAAAAAAAAGAAAAAAAAAAAGCTATTCCATCACTAACTTAATAATATTTGACATTAATAATATTTGACAGTGTGAGAATGGAAATGCTTTGTGGGCAATAATACACTGCCCATAGTCTGGTCTCTGAGAGTAGCCAGACGTGAGGCAAGCCTAAGAAATTGTGTGTGTACATGGAATGATCTTTGTCCTAAGAGACTTTTTCAAATTCTAGTAATACAGGCAGATACTGGGAGATGATAACAGACAAGAAGAGAGGCAGTGATTTCAGGTATCAAATTATTATTTATCTGCTGTAGACTAGAAAATAAAGGATATTCTTAAGGAGGCTGTGTCATTCTGGAGACCATCCCTCTTGTTCTAGGAGGGACAGGAGGGCTAACTTCTCAGGACAAATGAGGCTGACCAAAGTAAATCCTGTTGCTCTAGGTCTGGCGTTGGACTTCAAGAAAAGCAAGCTCCATGCAGAATATACATGCCTCTAGTTCTTTTGCCCCCCTAGCTTTCACTCTCTACAGATCCTAGAGGCCAAAAGACTGCTCACAACTATAATTTATCATATAGCAGAAGTTAAGTCATGCTCCTTGAGCTTGTTGCAAAACATGACAAGATGGTGGAGAGGTTCTTTGTTGCTGATAGTTTTACACATGTATATTAAACTTTTCTTTCGGGTAAGTATATAAATTTTTACTTAGATGTGTTGTGTATAGGGAAGCAAAATGCTTAATGAAACTCTGCAGAAGGATAGAAGTAAAAAGCTAGGATAAAAAGACCTTTAAGAGAACCATAGCACCAAGTTATCTTTCTTTTCCTGAAACAGCATAGGCAGTCAGTTTTCATACTACACTAGACAAATTTTTTTGGTTTTGTTGAAAGAATAAAGATTGAGCTAAAGAAGTTTCATCTATTTCCAAAGTGAGAGGAAATACAATGCCTGGGTTTTAGCATTAATCAATAAACATAACTACAGTTTAATACAAGTGTTGCTTTTCATTACTTTATGCTATAACAACTTAATTTGATGTGAAAGCCAAAAAAATCAAGAATCAAAACTCCTGTAAGGCACCCGATATTCAACATGAGTTGTCTTCAGGCTCGCTGCTGCAAAAATGCACGAAAAAGAAAGTTCCCACGTGTGGTAATCTGGAAAGCAGGAGATAACTGAATGTATAAAATTATCTCAATTTCATGGTATTGAAGAGTACACTGGAATAGAACTACCTACAGTCTAATAAAGACCCCGGGGTGTGTGTTACCTTAATATTTCTATTATTTAAAGGAATAGGCTGTTTAAACCTTAGGCTTTTAATAATAGTAAGCATTACATAGAAGTGAATGCACACCCAACTTCCAATTCAGCATCATAAAATAAGGTGTTCTCCTTTTTTACTGCAATTTCCTCCCACAATTACTTCAAGTAGGATTTTTACTGCAAATTATATTTCCCATTTACTATTACTATTTCCTCATTTAAGTATGTATTTATATCAGTGACAAAAATACACTAATTTATACTTCCTCACCTCTTCTTAAGGGAAAATATGGGCAAGTTTTCTGCATGAAAGTTAATTCTCCATGCCTTATCATTTTCTAATAATATTTACCTGAGTGCAAGAGCAAGACAAATTCAAAGTTCTGGTTGATTTGGATTCTTGACCCTTAGCAGTAGAAGATTTATTTCCTGGGACATGAGTGGAGGTCTGCTGGAGGATTTCTTCATCTACCGAACCTGCAAGTATGAAATATTTCTGAAGGTGAGAGCTTTACAAGTTAAGGCAACTGTAGCTAATAAGCAGATAGTATGCAGGTAATTTTGTCAATATCATTGAAGGACACCCTTGACAGATCTTACACAAACAAAGTTGTATTAATTGAAACTGCTTTCCTTTGTTCTCTTCTTATCATGTGGCAGTCTAGACTTTATTACTGAGTCTCCTAAAACTGGGCATTCTGTCTTCTGGTCAAGAATAGTTTGTACTAGGATAATTGTCTGTGCAAAGCAAACAAATTTAACCTCAACAGCATTGGAACTTTACATCCAGCTGATGACCTTAGACAAGACCCAGGTCTACATCTCAGAGGTGTTCTGTGGATGCTGAAGTTTGAAATAGATTTTGAAATAGATTTTGTGTTTTAGCTTGTGCTTTCAGAAACTCTAAGGCACCGATAAAACAAGATTTACTCACAAAGTGTTTTTCAAGAAAAGTGTTTTACAGCACTGCAAATTACGTTTTATACCAATGGCTTAAGCTGCAGGGTAGATACAAGCAAAGGATTCATGTTTCATTTCAATAGTGTGTTTGGAGAATTCATTATATTTAGCGACTATTTTGGAATTGGAGGCAGTTTTGTACTTTATATTGCCCACAAGCTCAGAAGGACATTGAACGTGATAAGCTAGCAGTTGAAAACCAATGAGAACAGTAAGCAATGGGGAAATTGAAGCAAGGAACCAAGCATGAACACTAGGACAGACCTAGAGAAATTTCAGAAAGCCCAAATGATTATACTGAAAATTAGCTTCACGGAAGGGAAACAGACAATGGCTAATCCCCTCTTGAAATTTTTTTGTCATCTGGCTGATAAACTGGTAAAATATTGGCGTATGAATATTACATACCGCAAATGAAAATATCATTGCACATTAAAATTATTAATCTTAGCAAAGGGAAAAATGCTTCACAACTAAAACTAAGTGCATTGTCTCCCTTGCTGCTTGACAGCCCTTCAGGCAGTAACCAGCCACTTTGGGGAGATTCCCAGTTGTTGTCAAATGTGTATATTGCCAGCACTGGAAAGCCAGCAGGGCTTAGGAGCTGATCAGCAGACAAAACTGCCCCTGTGTAGGACTAAGGGCTCTGGGGAAGGATGCCCAGCCACAGCCAGAGAGTAATCCTGGAGCCCTGCAGAGCACCTGTGTCCATCCTGCAGAAGAATAGGGGAGGGAAGCCAACAAGGAGTATCCTGATTCGGGTATAGCAACATCCAGGTGAAGGAATGTAGGAAAAAGGGGCAGTGTGTCATACATCATTTAAACATTTCCATGCACATCTTGAGTGCCAGTGGGATGCTCTACACCCGCTATCAGCCATCTATAGGAAAAATTCTTGAGTGTGCAGAACAATCCCGTATTAGCTTTGAAGACCAGGTGGCTTGGGGCCACAACTTACCCAGGGCGTTTTGGTGGTAACCACAGCTACACACAACTTGAATGTATCAGTATCTACTCCTCTGTATGCTAGATTATTTTACAGTGCAGGTAGAATTAACTAAATTCAATATTGATATCAAAAAATCCCTGATAATAAAGAGTTCCCCCTCCTTATCCATCTAAATATCATGGGAGTCCCAGAGAATTCAAAAGCCTCTGCTAGACAGGATGGAGAATATAAAATGAGAAACATAGTAAAACAAAGCTAAAACTAAAAAATCTTCTCAAGATGATACATTCAGGATTCAAGCAGAAAACAAAGCCACTGATCAAAAAGCTCCAGCTCTTTCTACATATCAGAGTTCTTGCAGAGGCCCCCTCAACACTTCATGAAAAGAATCCTCCACTCACAAATCAACAGAATTTCAAAGACAGAGGAAAAAAAAGTGAATTTTAAAGCAGTCAGTATGAAACAGACTTTGTTTCACCATAAGACCTTCACCAGGACTGTTGTGCAGAGATGCTGGCAGTCAGGAACAGAGAAGTCCAGGTTCAGCATTTAGAGTGAACCACTATATGCTACTGAAGGAAATGCGAAATATAGAGTTGGTGTATTGTCTGTGCAGAGGGTGATGGCAGATGTACTGTGATCAACAGCGCATGAAAATGATTATATAAACCAGATATATGCGTTATAATTTAATGAATGGGAAATACTGAGATGTACTTCAAACTACACAACTTTTCTTTCTGTTCTTCAGAGGGTAGTATGAAACATCTGTTACTGAAACTATGCACTGAAAGAAACACAGTGTAATTAGGGCAGTGTTTGCCCCCCAGTAAGAGGAAATTAGATACTTAAAGCATTGTTTCCTTGCTTGTTTTTATGTCAAATATTTTCTTTCCTAACGTTTTCCCTTCAGTTTTAAGAATTATATAGAAATTTTGCGGAGACTCTCAGGAACTTTCAATATATATATGAATTTTTGTCACCAGATGTTATTTGTATTATCAGGAAAGAACTGTACATATTTACAGGAAACACTTCTATTTAAATGCATATATCATTACTAGTCCGAAGTTTGTTAGCTACCCTGGAGACAATGCTTGATATCTTAGGTCTGACTGGATTTTTTACTGCCAGTGTGAAAACAATTGTGTGTCAAGGACCATGAAGTCAACATAATTTTTGAAATTACCAAGAGTCTCATATCGCAGGAAATCTTGTACCCGCAGAAATCTTTTTGCCTGCAAAGTTTTGTCATTGCTGTTATACAAATCTGTCAATTGTACAGAGATTTTTAAGTACTGAGTTTGTCCAGAGATTTTTAAGCACTTTAGGAAGTGTAAATTTCATTATTGTTGAGAAATTTAGGCACAGGTAAAATAAATTATGTGCCAGTGATAAGATACAAAGGACACAAAGGAGATTAGGTAAGGAAAAATGCCTGCAATGAAAACATTTATGATACTATGACTTTCTGGTTCACACATCGTTCACGCTGCTCACTAAACCATATATCCAACTCCTTTATTGCAGATGATGTGATATGTGTTCTACAGGAGATTAAACACAACCTCATAAAATTTCCCTGAAAGTTTATCCCATAGGGTTTTCACTACTACATATACTAAAAAAAACCCCAAGATTTGTGATACTGGTTGTTGCAATTAAATGGCTGGAACATAATATTCTGTAACAGGTTTATTTCTGGCTTACACCAAGTAACTCAGTGAGATTCAAAGACTACATCAAGAAGCGACCACCCTCTGTGGCAGCTGAGAAGGGCTGCAGGGACCCCCCCTTGTTCGAAGGAGGAGCACCACTTCCCTGTAAGCGCTGGGGCACTGGCTGTCTGTTTTCCAAAGAGAAACCCAGGGAGAAGGATGTTGAAGCTGCAGAGCATGGTGGAGCAATGGTCAGGGTGCTCGGAGAGTTTGCTGGCCGGGATGCAGAGGGAGGCATCTGCTGACCCTGGTGCACCGGGAAAGCAGAGGGTTGGACCCGGGCCGGGGTGAGGGTCCAGCTTTATTTTGTGCAGGATGTTGTGGCAAGCAGCTGGCAGCTAAGCCAGGGTGAACTTGCTGGCTTTGTAAACATGCCTGGCTGTTTACAAAGAGGCTGTGTGAGGACAACTTCGAACGGAACCGAGCCCCAAACCTTCGTATTCCTTTGCCTGCTCCTACAAAGAGGCTGCTCTTTCTCTGCCTGACCCATGTCAATGTCTTAAAATGTAACAAATACCACTTCATGCTTGAAGAAAACTTTGAAAATTAGAAGTGTTTTCTGAAGTGCTTGAGTCTCATAATTAGTAAGGAAAGCACTGAATAGCTCTGTCAAGAAGGCAAGGAAAGGACAATTGTCAAAAAATTAATCATATGAGAGGTTTTTGCATGAGCTGTAAGTTGATAGTATTGTGGTAAAATTCCTTGTCAAAAATGAAAGAGGGCTCACACTACTGCACTTATTAAAACTTAGGAGGATTTCACGGCCAGGTGCTCTCTGCAAGATATAAAACTTTTGGCTAAAAGATTTTATTCTCTAAAGCTCTAAAGAGACAGAAAACAGCTAAAAAAGCTGTTAAAACTTTAAAGAAAGAATCTTGGTAAAGAATACACCCTTGTGGGCTATTACTCCTCTTTCCTAAATTAATCCTTGGAGACCCAGAGTGGCACAGTAAGAAATTTGTAGTTTCACATAATATTGGTGTGAAGCCCAGCAAAACTTGGCAGATATAGAAATGGATTTGTAGGATTTAAATGCAAGTGGTTTGGCATTTTCCCTTGGCTTTTTCAGAGTAGCCTAGTTTGATAGTGAAACTGTTTGATAAATGGAAATACTTTGCTTAAGGTAACCAAGGAAAAAAAGGTGAAATTATACTTTTTTTTTTTTATGTATTCCATGCAGTATTTCTCAGAGAGGGCAATAAGTTCTTCTGGTGACAGCAGTGTCTTTTTGCTCTGTCTTTTTACAGAATCTCATGAAGTTTTTAAGTATCCATGTGAATTTCTTCAACTTGTAAGAAAAATTAAAAATGTAGTGTCTCACACAGAGGAAGACAGATCTTGGAAAAACCTCATATATAGTCAAAGTTGGATAGAAATTCTGACAGTACCTGAAGGAAAGAGAAAACATTTTCCTTCAGCTGTAAACTGAAAGTCAAACAGAAGTGTTGAATCCATTAAAATGTGAACTTCAATATTTTTTCCTCCTTCTTTAGTTTACACTATTCATAAAACTTCTAATTTTGAAAGTAATGACCAAGTACTGGTATCTCTATCTATTATTTGTGTTCAGAGAGCTACTTGTAGTATTATGTGAACAAGATACTTTTATCCTTTTCCAATTAGTGTATGAAAAGAGCTGGAAGAGTGTATCAGATCTTTTTCTGACCTATTATGAACAGAATAGTTGAAAAACCAATGATCTCAGAGTCCTTGTTTCTGGTGAAATGTAAAGGGCAAACTTTCAGTTTCCAGTCCCAAGGTCTTTTTGGAGCTATCATGAAATATTTTAATGTTAAATGGCCCAAACTAAGAGATGCTGAGATAAATAAAATGCCCAAGAAAACATGTATTTTATTTCATTTTCAAAATAGAAAGCTACTTAAAATTAATTTATTGATTTTCTTTGCAATATGAGCCTGGCTTATGTGCTAGATTCAGCCTTCTTCTTTCCAAAACCAAGTGATATACAAACATGAATTATTGACACTTTTGTATATTGCTTTTTTGGGAGTTTACAGAGTCGTACATACAAGACAATATTTTCCTGCAATGTGTAAAAAATGTGGAAAGCTAAGCAATATCTGTTCTTATACGTGCATGTGAGAATTTTAAAAGTAACAATTTTTTATATCATCCTTTTATTATCATTCTCTTTAATTTGCAATACAGCTTTCTCACTAGGTATTTGAAAGAAGAACATGCCAATACAATTTTTTCTGTCACGCTTAACTACAAGCCACCACATGCTTGTGAGACAGAGCAAACAATCTGAAACTTCACATGTGAGCTACACTTTCTTTTCTCAATTAGAAAAATTAAGAAGTGTAAAAGTCTTTCCTATTCCTACATCCTTTGATTGTAATTTCTGGAAGTGGTAATGGTATCAAGTTTGTCAAGAATGCAGATTTTTTAAAAAACAAGTTTCAAAATGGAACTTTATGGTGACTTTTTTATGAACCTATTTTCCTTCTGTGACAATTTAGTCAAAAGAGTTTAAATCAACTCACAACAGAGGCAAAACTTTCAAACTCTTCAGGACACGGTGGAGAACACTTGGAAAAGGTAAGAATGTTTCTTATTTATTGTTGAGCACTAATGGTTTCCATTTGGAAGCTTGTATGTGGATAAGATAAATCCTACATCAAAAAGATGATACCACAACAGAAGCAAATTGAAAATACATACAAATTCTTTTTAATTTAATTTCAGCTTCTCTGGTTGTTCTTGCAGACAATTGATTTCAGGAGCCAAGCCGAATTTTAGTTCTGTGAAACTTATTTGTACAGCTATGGTGATGTTATGGGAATTGGATTCCTCTTATTCTTTTTTTGAAACATCCAAACAGTGGCAACCTGAAACTGTAATGAGTCAAAAAACACATCTATAAAGTAAGCTTTGACCTGGCAAACAAAAGCATCTCAGTCTATGTTGCAACAAAGTGTTTTGAAAACATAAAAATACGTGACAGTCACTTTTGTTCAGTAGCAGGCTAAAACTAAAGGATACCAAGATGCCAGAATAAAGCCTGCACCTTATTTACAGTTTCCAGTGTAATACTTACGTGATGCATCAATTAGCTTTAAGACATTCATAACTTTATTTAACTTTTATTCATGAGAATGTGCAGCCCTTGGTGATTTCAGCAGAGGCGGAATCAACCTCTTAGCAAAAAAAATTGAGATAATAAAAATTTGCAGGGGAAAAAAAAAAGCAGGAAAGCCATAAAATATAATGAAGAAAAAAGAAGCTATTGTAGTTAAGATCAAGAAACTACAGGAAATAAAAATCAGTTTTCAAAGCCTTCAATTGACACAACAATTGCAAAGCAGATTAGAATTTGGTTAAAGGGGAAAAAAACCCCAAACTCCAAATTATGAACACAAATGATAATTGTTAAGGAAAGTTAAAGATTAGCAAAAGCTAATCTGTGTTAAAGATTAGCAAAAGCTCTCAAACACTGAAGGTGAAAACTATTTGGATGACTTGTGGAACATCGTTCCCACTGGAATGTCTTTTCCAAGACCCTAGGGAAACAACATCCATATTTGTTCAACAATAGGGAGATGACTTACAGAGTCTTTTTGACAACAAAACATGCATTTCTGTAAATCATAGTACTCTCAAAGACCCGACAGAGTAACAGCAATTGAAGGACAGACAGGGAAGCTTAAGCTTATACAAAGACTCAGTGCAAGACCTTCCTGTCCCCTGCAGCCTCCCATGCCTCCTCTTGTTCCCCCTGCAGCAGCTGAGACAGTCAGTCCTTTCCCCCCAGGTCTGCTGCATTGCTGGCTTTGAGGCTGTGTGACAACCCTCCTTGCTGGTGAAAGGCAAGGCGGTATCACCTTGTTGGAAACCCATGTGAAAGCTGCAAAGTAGGAACTTGACCTGACCTGATGATGTCAGAAGAAAAGACCAAGAGTCTTTCTCATCCAGAATTCCCTGCTATGTTGTGGAGCAGACATCCTCAGCTGCCCCTCTGGTGTTTTGGAAAGACAGAGGTATCCAAGTGTGACCTTTTATCAGCAAGTGCATGTGCTGGATGGGGCCAAGCCGTGCTTTCTGAATGGACATTCTTAACTCCGGCTGGGATCCATTTGGATGAAGCATTTCCTCATGCAAATCTCACAGGAAGGCTTCACATTACCACGAGTAAATCTACGATGCCTCATAGAGAGCTGTGATTTAGGATGGGCTGAACTTATGTGGACAGCTCCTGAGCTGCTGCAAGCTGGCCTTGGCTCCTGTGTTTGCCCCACTGATGGCTCCCACCACATGGAGAGTCACTCTGCTCCAACATCTACAGAAAATGGGCATCATTTGCACTGTCATGGTAAAGTAGTATTCATAATTAGCAATAAAGGTGTATTTTCCCAACATCTTTTTGGGAAACAGGGTTGGAAAAGCCGAAAAGAGGAAAGGGGACTGGTGGAGGTGTGCACGTACACATACATATGTAGAGGCAGACACACAGTCCAAGCTGCTTCACACAAAACAGGGGGGAAAAAAATAGTTTTTAAGGCTTGGAATTGGCTGTTTTGGCTTTCATACTCTACTTGCTTTCTCGCCAAGCTTAAATGAGAATAAAAATAATTGCAGGATTTTTATGAAGGTAATGTGAAAAACATGTTTCTATTTCTCAGTCAGGAACAGGGAAGATCACTGTATGCCCACTGATGATGGATGGTTCCTCTCATAATTGAATAAGGACTTTATTGTATATTTATGGCAACTCTCTGCTATGCAATATTTCATTACTTATGGGGGTTTTAATGTCAATTTGAATGAGATTTAGAACAAGATCTGGCATAATAAAATATTAATTAATGTTATTTATAAAATATAATTTTTTATATATATTTATCACTATACAGGTAATGAATATTCTTTATTGTCTTTTAATTGTTTTTTTTTTTGTAAAATAATGTGTGGGTTCTATTTACTGAGTTAACAGCAGACAACAGCAGACAATATATGAACACTTTCAGCCATATGAGTATAAAAATATGTATTTGAGAGAGAAATTTGTACCTGAAAACACTTCATTTAAAAGAAAGATAATATCTTAGATAACTGTAATTAGATCTTGTAGTCAATTTTGGCTTGCTATCAGAAAGCCGTGGAATATGATCTTACAATAAAATACATGCTGCTCTGTTTGGTCACCAAAAAAGTGAATTAAAGCTGGAGTTTTCCCTGTGACTTTGTAATATCCTCATTCTTGTTGGTTTATCAAACCTGTATCTTCTATTTTCAGATTTTCACTTGTCTCCATACATCCTTTCCCATAAATTTCGCAACTCGCCTCTGCCATCTTGTGGGAAAATGTGTTGCTACTTCTTCACAAAAAGGTGAAGAAAACTCACCAAACACAATTTGTGTTCTGAAGACATTCCTAGCAGTTAGCAGACATACATTATTCAATATCCAAATCAAAAGTCATAAAAATCGTATCTTTACCATGAAATTAAAAATTTACCATGAAATTAAAACCTGAAAGTATTCGGGTAATTATAGAATTGATATTATGAATCATAGAATACTTTGTAATTCTAAGTATTTACCAACATCATTAAAACATTTTGTTCTCATTTTATCGTAAAACTGAAAGGATGTTACTCAAAACATCTAGTAACAAAATTTCCATACACATGTAGCACGTAATTTACTCTATAAGTTGAAGAGAAGCTGTTTGGACATTTATGAAATGCTTTGACATAAGAAAACCGAAAATGTGCTCAAAGACTAAACTTTTTTTTTTTTTTTAGGGGAAAATTTCTATAAAACACTTAAATTTTTAACAAACTGCATTTTACCATGGTTGTTGTTGTTGCTGTCGTTTCCAGAAAAGCACCAGCGTATGCTAAAAATTGATAAAGGTATTAACACTAACAGAATAAATTCTACAAGTATAATTAGAAAATTTACAAAGTTTCATGTCAATTTATTATGTCTTAAAAAGGAGTAGAATTACGAAAATATATGTCATCATCTTACGAAAATTATCTTCCTTTTTGACCCCTCTTTCAAAATTTCCATGATCACAAATATTTTCCGGACCATGCATCTAGGGGAAAGAGAACATCCTTATGTTTTCAAACAAGGTCAGCAGCAGGGTTATAAAGTGCTGCCTGCCCCCTCCGTTGATGGAAGCCTGATAGTAGCAGGCTATGGCACAGCATCACTCTGGTTTGTGTGAACAAGAGATGTCAGTAATGGGCCTGGAGCTCACTGAAGGCTCACAGCAGCTGCAACAGAGGAGGCAGGTCTCTGCAGCTGGGGATAGACAGACAGAAAAGTAATTTGCGCCCTCCCTCTGACAACAGCAAGGCTTGATCAGCTCTGCCATCTTAGGTGATTTCACTCTTTCTATTCAGCTGCTGGTAGGCCTGGGAGTTGGGAGGGACATGAAGACACTTGAAAGATTGCATGCTGCATCATGAAGGGACTAGACTTTTTGTAGTTCCACCCAAGTTTTTAAATGCATCCTCCCATTTAGGCAGACACTGAAATGTGTTTTCTGGTAGGCTGAATATTCTTGCAGCTACTGCTCCAGGCTGATTCGGTACTGCAGAAATGTTGATAACAGTCTAAGGTGTTGCCATGTGAATTATTTCCCATTAAAGGACCAGACTCAGCAATGTTCTCTATCTGGTCGGCTCACTGCAAGTACCTTAAATCCAGGTGACCTGATCTGAACAGTCTAGGTTTGTTGTTGACTGGCTTTTCAAAATACCAGGACCTATTGCTTTAATCTTGGGTGTAGCAGATCCTCCACTCATGCAACTTACTCATCCTCAGTGTTTATACTGGATGCACAAAGACAGACAAAGAAAGTTGGCCTGTTACCCTGGTCACTGTCCCTCAGGCACAAAAGTCAGCTTTCAGCTGTCTGTGCAACTCTTTGCAAGCTTGTCCACTTTACAGAGAGATGCCCCTCTCTTTCACTTAGAAGAATATTTAACTCAGAAAATACTTAGATCCATATGACTGTGGTGCACAATGGCCTTTAGATGTGAACTGCACGGAAAGAAAGATTAACCAATGCAAGATTTCAGTATTTTCTGCCATGAAAATATGGGCAGCAACACCCAGGAAAATGGTGGAAAGACTACAATTTGAGAAAGGTCAGATGTAAGGCAGCAATTCGACAAAAAAACCAGTAAATTTGGGATCCCTCCCATGCTTTTGAGTTTTGATATACATCCTATAGTATATATTTCCTTTGTTCATGAATGGAGGTGGATAGAAATTAGTAGTTCTTAATTGCACAAGATATTTTTAATTATAAAACATTCCCCCTTTTTTTTTTTAATTATAAAAACAACCTTTTCTACTTTTGCATTGAGATCCAGTTAAAACTTTTCTGTGTACAGTTAATAGGAGGATGAGAAGAAGGAGGGAATTGATGTGAAATAAAAGTGCAATTTTCTCATCTCTCTTTTTGCATGTTTCATAAATTCCCCTTATAGTAATTTCCTTTCTTGACCACTGACTATGTATTGATACAATTTGGAAGGTGTTTAGGAGCGTAGTTATATAGAGCTTCAGTTTTTTATAAACTGTCGTTTCCTGCGAAAAGAAAAATAAGTTAAAAATCATCATTTATTTGGAAAATCGCCAAATTCTTTTGACTTTGTCTGAAAAACAAACAAAGAAAGAAAAAATAGGAACAGATAACGTCTTTGCTTTGTTCCCTCTAAATTTCTCTCTGAACTTGAATGAAAATCATAAAAGAAGAGAGAACATTGCCTTCTGCTTATCCAAGAGGCAAATGGAGCATTTTATTTCTACAAGTGTCTGCAGCTTTATCATTCACTCACCAGCCGCTGTCATTGTTATGGCATAGCATGTTGGAAGAGACTTCCTAAAAGCCCAATGCGTCAAATAAACAGCAAACAAGAGAATCATCTTACAAAGAGCTACCCAAGAAAATCCAAGCAAATGCTTTGCTCATGGGTGTGTATGAGAGCACATTCCTCAGCTGCTGCTGAGCAGGCGTTCCCCCGTTACCGACAGCTACTTGTTGAGTGGGCTGTGTGGCGTCAGACCAGGCTGCTGCTGTACCAGCAAACCACCATCAGTGGTGGAGAAACATGGATCCAACAGTTTGTGGTACTCCTGCATGTACACGTTCTTGGATGTGTCCCATAACAAAGCCTGCAAGGCAAGATTTAGACACAAGAAAAAAAGGTGAAAGGAACAGTGTGAAAGATTAGACTTGCAAATCTCAAAGTACAGGGGTGTCAGTCTAGTCATATTGAAACATCTGCTTAGAACAACTCACACAGTAACTGAAACATATTATAGAGGGGAATCATGAATATGCAATCAGAACAAAATTGTTTCAGAGCCTGATTGTCAACTCTGTCACTTCAAGCAGTCACTTTCTGTGATTTTGTCTTGTCATTTTGACAGTGATTATACTTTTGTGTGGTGTATTGCAGATACTACACTTCAGTTGTTTGCAAATAAATCTGTATCTTACACTTTTACTCTAAGAGTAGAACATTTTAAGTAAGAAAATACTCAAGAAAGTCATCCTCTGTCACAACTGCAT
The DNA here is from genome assembly GCA_013397295.1 of Polioptila caerulea. Taxonomy (NCBI): domain Eukaryota; kingdom Metazoa; phylum Chordata; class Aves; order Passeriformes; family Certhiidae; genus Polioptila; species Polioptila caerulea. The sequence continues at coordinate 17,875 of VYXF01009984.1, read as the reverse complement.
GATGTGACCAACTCTAACAAAATCAAGTCATGCTGGCAGTTTGCAGACAGTATCTAAAACCAGTGTGAAGGATTTCTCAGCTAATAATGCTCATAACATAACATTTTCCCCCAAGTAAGTAAGCCATTTTTGAAGAAATCATTAACAATTTAAGCTTTTAAAAGCAATATATTTTAAATACAGCAAGTTATAAACACCTGTTACCTGGCTGAACAATTTATAGAGCTCCTGTGTGCAATGTTCATATTTATAAACAGATTTGTTCATGATGCTATACACTGACTGTTCACTACTTCAAAATGACATAGAATAAGGCAAGACTTTTTAAAGACAATTTAAGAAAACTGTAGAATCATCATAACAAAAGAGGTATCTTTATTAAATAACTACTCACAGGACATTAGATTTTTAATAATAAATATATCAGTATATCCTCATCATTCAGTTTGCTTGGCATGGAGATTAGAGTATATGAGAGATATATATCTCAGTTGTCAATAATAATTACAGCAAAAATATCCCCCCAAGTTCTAGTTATAAAGGACTTTCAGAGACCAGAATATAGACTGTATCATCTAATTTAAAGTAAATATAATAAGATTAGAAACTCCTTTATCATTTTTTTCTGCATTTGTTGTCCCTGCGATATCAAATCAGAAATCTTTTACTGGTGGTGACTTTAGATGGAGTTCCATGTAGATACAGTATCAGATTTAATCTAGGTATTAAATTTTTAATCAGGAGCTTTACACATTGTTCTAGTAATGATGTATGGGAGACGATATGAGTAACTGTGATAAACACTGCCATGAGAAATGCACATAACTCTGAGCTACTTACATTTTTGGTGATACCTTTTAGTGACGAAATTTGACATCAGGACTCTGAGCAATTAGAGCTTTCATATAAGAATTCTGAAATAAACTACAAAGCACAAAACAATATCCATTTCTAGACTTCAGAACACTAATATTTCACTCAACTCCTCTACACCCATTATGAGTAAAATACTTGCACTTAAGGAACCTTGCAGTTTGACAGAAAGTTTAATGCTGATGGTCTTATTCGGGTTTATTTGTCTAGCCATTTTTCTGCTCATGGCAAAAGTCAAAAGCTGCAGACCTTGTCATCAGCAGTGTTAATGTTGCCAATAAAAGTACTCCCAAATATCTGTAACACATATAAGGGGTGAAAGGGCTCAACAAAGTGTTACCTCCCTCTTCTGAATCAATTGAATAATTCAGAGATACTTTGCAAGCAAAATATAGCCAACTTAAAAGCACAGCTATTTAGTAGCTATAATACACAAAAGGCTGTTACTTCTAGCTCCTTCAATTAAAAGAAAAAAGTGTAGAATTACAGAATCACATTGAAGAGAGTCAAAGTACAGCAACAATAGTATGGCTGTCATGGATGGCACAGCTTTAATGGAAAATGTCAAGAGGTATTTGCTTACCAAAGCACTCAATTGCTCGAGTACTGGTTGTAAAGTACTGCATATTCTTTCAATGGAAAATGCCTCTTAAGTTACTTCAGATTTTGAAGTGTTTGTTTATCAAATGTCATTTCAGGTACCTTTGCAATTTTTTTTTAACAGATATAGTAGTGGCAAATTGTTTCAGATAAATATTTTCTTCCAGTATTTTTTTTTTTCTGTCTATTGAGGGCTTATTACCACCATCTCTTGGGTCAGTTTGTACAGCTGCTTTTAGCTCCACATGCAGGCTTTGTATATAAGACATAAAGACTTTCTAGAGTAAATCAATTCTATTATGACTCATAAAAGACAGTTAAGGTTTAATAAGCTAATAACGTCCATTTACTCACCACCCTAAGAAAACCCCTAAAGGCTATTAGGTGGGCTGGGCAGGCATCAGACAGAGAAAAGAATTTGAACCACCAACATCTTCACCAGGAATATCAAAAAAAGAAAAGGAAAGGAAATAGCCTGTATGACTGACAGACAGCACATTTCACACCAATTAAAGGAAATGCATTTTTTTTTGTGCATGATTACCTTGTGAAACTAATTGCCAAGAAATGTTCCTGAGGTCAGAAGCTTTGCAGCACTCAAAGGCACATCTCTTTATGCTGTAGAAGCACACAGGGTCATTCTGAACATGAAAAGGGAAGCAAACTGTCATCCTTTTGCCCATAATTGAATCAGGTTTGATGAAAATGAACATTTTTATGGAGTCTAACATTTGTTTTTACATTCTTCTAGGGCAGCTGACAATGCCCAGTGTTAAGGAAACTTCCCAGTCTGACCATGCAGGAGGCACTTGCACCACCTGAGCTGGAGCCAAGGCCCCTTCCCAGCTATGGCCCCTCACTCACACAGTCACACCAGGTTTCTGTCCACAGGTTCCCCACAGCAGTCTCAGGCGTCCCAGCCTTTACAGTAGTTCCATCCCAGTGCAGTTCCAAACCAACAGCTGGAGCTGGTGTCTCTGAGGAGGGCCCCAGAACAAAGGAGCCCCTGGCTTTTATGCCCTCCCCAGTGTAAGCGTGGGAGGGTCTGGGATCACGGGCTCCTGCCGTGTCTCAGCGCCGCTGCCCCGGGCCCTGGCTGTGCCAGGGTCGGCTCTTCAGGGCCTCTCTGCCTGGGCTGCACCAGCCAGAGCTCACCTGCAGCTCCCACTGCAGCTGCTCCTGACAATGCTCCTCAGAGAATGTGTTCCTCACCATCAGATATGGACACTTGCTACTGAGCTGGATGGATCACCACCACTAACACCTGCACTCCCATGTTCTGCAGCAGGTAAGATGTTTTGCTCAGAAAACATTGATCTTAGACAACAAAAATATATCTAGACCAAATGTCAGCTGATTCCCACCACATATCCAAACAGCTTTTCTTGTGCAGCTTTAAATTTTTAATCTCAAAAAGGATTAGCCTATTAGGTATTACAAGCAGATAAAGTAGGAATTCTAGTGATAATTACTAGATACTTGTTTCTTAAATGCTTTTCTAATGAAATATTTTCTAAAATATATTTTATTATTCTAATAAATTATATCAGGATTTTTCTAAAATTATTAAATGCAGTAATCAGAATACGAATTACTGAATATTAATTGAGAATACAACATCACTTACTGCATGAAAAAACAAGGTGTTGCTACTTCTGTTACTCTGAAAAATCAGTCCTACCTTTTTCTTCAATTTGCCTCAGACTTTCCTTAGGGGTAATCATTCCTTAAGAAGGTGCTTCACTGGGTTCAAATCAAATAGCTACTCAAAAATGCACTTCACAAAATGAACCATCCAGGGCCCAAAATCATCTTGGGTAATTTTTTAAGCTCTAGAGAATCTAGTGGAAACATGCTGGATGACATGTAGCATCTTGTTTCTGAATTCTTCTCCCACTCCATGCTTTCTTGACACGTATTTAGGCAAGGAAAGACTGTTAGTTCACCTAGTATAACCTCCATTGTAATAGAAAGTTACAGCAGACTGACAGCACCTGCTCCAGCTCCCACCCCCTTCTATAAATGCTACAACTTCATATGCCAAAGTAGTTAAAAAAACCAGCTGAACAAAAAAATATAGGAAAAGCTGTAGATGGTGGGAGGGGTTATTATGAATGTGCATTACCTGTAAGAAAAGGGCAGTTGCTGGTAAAGAATATAAAGCAGAAGATGAAAACTAGAGTAAGTTCAAAGCAAAATAAAGCCAAAGAAGCAGAAGATAGAAGGAGAGATCTACTGGCAGCAGATAAAGTGTTTCACATTTCTATAGCAGTATTATTAAAATGAGTAGAAGTGCCAGATGACTCATACCAAAGTATTTGTCCATGCAGTCAAAGCGAATCAAGGTTCAAGCTGATCCTCAACAAATACAAAGTGTAAGGAAACACACCAAAGAGACTTCCAGTGGTCTGAAATAGATGATAGATCAACAGGTGGTGCAGGCCAAAGTAGCCAAGTGAAGAGGTCAGCTTTGAGCACTTGTCAAGAATGATGCTTGAATGATGCAAGTCTCAGTCCTTGTGCACAGACTTGCAGGCAATCTTGTGGTCCTCAGTGAGGTCACAAATACTGCAGAAAAGGGAAATGGCACAACAGTTCATTGACGCTGGGTGCCAAATGGTCACAGAAAATGCTTCTTAGTGGGGCATAGTTTGAAAAGCTAAATTTGGTGGAAACTGAATTTTTAACAAAAAAAATTGTACAGAAATTCATGGAGTCCATAGAAGTGCTGCCCCTAAGGTTTGAAAGAGTTGGAGGCAAGCTGAAAAGCAGCAGGTTGGAAGCTTCTGTCAGGACACCAGAGTCTGAGCTCTTTAGGGATAAGAGTAGCAACATCAGATCTGGTGAACCCAGAACAAAGTATTCTTGAGTTCAGCCTCAACTAGAACTGCTTCAAAAGTGAGTGGAAGATGTATTTGAGGGCCTGCTGTATGTCTCTACTGGTGAAATAAGAAATGATATCGCAGTTGTCAATTCATGGACTCTTTATCTTGTTTACCCTCCAACAAAATAACTGCTGCTTGATTATGACAACAAAAAGTTTTTGCCATTCAGTCATATAGCTGCGGTTATTTTTTCCTTTTTTTCCCCAAGATGCTCTCAGAAGACTGACACTGCACATTTCACGAACCAAATCATAGTTCACTGAGATGAAGTGCACACCCATCGGATCACAGACTTTTAGCTGTTCAAGCCTACCACATACCTCTAGTTTCCAAGGACTATGTAGTTTTAGTCTCACACATACAGAGCAGGCTCATACCAGGCAGATTGATCTAGAGATTATGAACACACTTGGCCAGCTTCTCAGCAGAAATCCAAGGAGGTCCACAATTTATTGTTAGCTGAAAGGTTGTATTTTTTTTCTGCTGACAGCCTGCCTCCCTTTCATCGAAACAAACATAGTAAAGTGTTCCCCACACCTGACATGTACACAGAGGGGCAAAGGCATGTGTATGCATGCATTAGAACAACATTACAGGAATTTAAGGTACCAAATAATACCCAATGCTGACACCTAAGAATTATAATTTATTTTCTTTTGTCATGGCAATACATTTGGAAAATAAAAATAGTACTTGTTTAGCAAAAAAAAAAAAGAGGTGTAGGGTCCTTCTACTGAAACCTTTTCACAATAGATTACCTTCTTTCAACTGTTTAAACCTTGAAAAACTTTGGTACTTTTTAACCTTTTTTATGTGGATTGAAAAAAAAATGATTGGGATCTATATCTTATCACTGTTTTCTATACAGATATTCACAGCAGTTTGTTTACACATTTAGTAAAGAAAGAAAAATAAGAGCAGACATTTCTAAAACAGAATAAGCTTAGATATAAAATTACCTAGTTAATTGCAAAACAAATTCAAGTAATTAAAATAATATGACAGGAAATGCAATTGGGAACAAAGGCACTTTTTTTTCCATTAAATGCTGCCTTATGGCTGAGATCATGGGGTCTGCATGCCAAAGCTGGGACAGTGACAGTGTGGTGCTGCCTTTGGGAAGTCCCTGCAGTGCACAGGCATTTGTTTCTTAGATTTTTCACTCTTCTGAGGGTACCTCAGTGAACATTCATCCTGAGCAGGTCCAGAAGGAACACTAAGAGTCTGGGTGGGAGATGCGAGGGCAGGGGTGTCCAGGCAGCTCTGTCCACCAGTCCATCTGCAGCAGTGCAGACCAGGTGAAACTGTTACTGTGTGTACCCGGACACACCTCTGCTGTGAAAGTGAGCAAGTCAAAGGAAAGAAAAAGCAAAGCAGAAAGGATGGGTGTGAAGCAGGACAAAATCTTTTGCCTGGGATCATGGCATATATATTTTTGGGTTAGCCCACAGTGGCCAGTGAGAGAGAAAGAGACAGACATCTACTGCCCCTCCCAGTGCTCTTCCTGGAGAGATGCACTTCTGTGTAATCTGCCAAGGTTGCTTTCATAACTACCTTAGTTGAGGTGCTGCTATTCAAGAGCCACAGGTTCAGTTTGGCATCTCCAATCAGTTGTTCCCTTCTACCACATTTCAGAAAGCCTGCACTGCTTGTCTTAGCTGAAGAGGAATGAACAGGCAAAAATTTTCATCCATAGACAAACATAAGTGAGTGTTCAGGGATATAAGCACAGCCTACACACCACATCACTGCTGTGAGTGACAGAATCACAGAATATACCAAGTTGGAAAGGATGCACAAGGATCACTGAGTCCAGCTCCTAGGTTAATGGCCCATTAAGGGATCAAATCCGCAACCTTGTCATGATTAGCAGCATGCTTAATCAACTGAGTTAATCAGCCAAGCCCAACTGATCCAAAGCAGCCATCTGAATATCCTATTGGAGACAGCAGCTACCTAAACAAAGTCTTGCAGGAGAGCACTTCAGCTAGTAAAAGAACATGAAGGGAAGATGCCAGCTTCCACTTCATTAATTCTTTTCCACACCAAAACCAGTGATATTTCCTAAGGTCTACAGGCACAGATTTGGCACACTCGTTATGTGGGGGTGGGCAGGAAGGACACGTTGCGTACATCCATTACACAATGTTTCAGAAATTTTCTGTTGAACAAATAAAAAATTCTTGTCCATCCAAGTGAATCACATAGAAGATAATATTCATGTTGACTGTCAAGTAAGGAAATGTAAAGAAGCATAAAACTCCAGCTAGTAATGGTCCTTTGTCATTATTTACCAGCTAAGTATGTTCAAAATACTAGTACAAGAAAAAAAAAGGTAGTATATTTTATAAAAAATAAAAACACAATTACTAACATACACTTTTACTGCTAACTTTAGAAACCACAAAAATTGTAGTACCACACTAGTCCTCATACTTTAGGGAAGTTTGTCAAAATTCTTCGCATTTTGCAGAAATACTTCAGCAATTTTTCCAAACTCACATATGAATTTCAAGGGGAATTCAGAGAGGAAACCCATACTGATAAGAGGCTTTCAGTCAGAGTTGTTAGGAAGTGATTAGGACTCTGGTTGTCTTATAGACCCCTGTGCAGCTAGAATTAACCATTAGAATCTGCTAAGCCACTGATCAAGGAATTCCCCTTGCCATCTCTGAACAGAGGAGAGATTTCACTGAAAAGGTTTGCTAACTCTTCCTAAAATTTTGAGACTTTCTAGTAAACATTTTCAAGGTTTCCAGATTTCTCAATGTGCCATCTGGCACACTTCAAAAATGCCTGGATTCCAATAAATATGCTAATAATTCACTTTTAAAAAGTTTATCACTGCCAGATATGAAAGGAAGTAACTAAACTTGTTAACATCCTCTGGAAGTCTTGCTCTGCTCCACTGCTCATATAATGGGCTTTTGGCACATTGTATCTCCTTTTAAAATAAACAGAGAGATTCTCTATCTTTCAATGTAATATGGGTTATTAAGTAAAATTTGAAGCACGCTGCAGCAGGAATGAAAGATTTCATTAAAAATTAAGTGGCTTCTTTGGGTCATCAGCAGTAATCTAAGCTTTCAAGAGCAATGCAGAGTTTAACTAAAAAACATGGAAGTGCTGGTAACAGCATCATTTTTTTGTTTTGCCTTTATAAACTTTTATTGTTCAAACTGCCAAATTTTCCTTTCTCTCTTTCTCTCTGTCTGCCTCAGAACACCAGCAGGAGAACAGCTATGTTGCTACTGGGATTTTTCTTTTTCCACTGGCTACCTGATGACATTAAGTGTCCTTTGAAATTATTTTCTTAAAGCCGTGGGGAATCTGTGCTGAAGTGTGCCAAATACCACAACTGCCTCCCACTCCCTACAAACCAACCAAGTAGATTCTCTTTGAGGAAACAATATTCCTCCCTGCTGAGAGGCAGAACTGCACTTTGCTACTTAAGGAGCTTTTGCACTCAATTCATAAAATACTTCATTGCTCTGGAAAGCTGATGATCAGTCTGCCCAGCCAAAAACAGTATGACACATGGGCCAGTTCAGAGAAGATTAAAGAGCAGTTTTTCTTGAGATCAGCTCTCCCCTCTTACAAACATAATGGAGAGTACTTAGGAGTAAGAGTGTCTGCACTTTTATATATTTAATTTGCATTTGCATGCAAAACATTAGAGGTACAAGCTCTTAGCTGTGGAGAGGCAGTCTTAGTCCAACAGGGATTGCTTGTATCTTTATAGTCAAGAAGTAAGCTCTGGAATTGCCAGAATGAACAGAAAATTTGGAAGAAATTTAGACAGCAGCTGCAGACTCGAGAGAATTTATGTCCTTGAGTCTGTTTTCATAACAATGCATATAGAAAATTAGAAAAATGCTTAATTTTATCTTCTTAAAGGACTGTTAATTTTCATCCTCATAAAGTGAAAAAAAATCTCAGTGATGGCATTTTCCTTTCAGTTATCAAAGTGCAAGGAGCACTTGAGGAACAAAGAAATGAAGCCCTCATCTCTAGATCTCTGAAAGTGTCAGAATGAAGCCACGATTAAAGGATGAAAATCATACAAATGTCAAACACTGAGTTGTAGTAGACAACAATAGATAAGAGACAACAAAATACAGAAAACTACTTTTCAAGAAAACTGAGACCAATTCAAATTTCAGAAATGGCACCAGTTTATTTAACAGAGGAAGGAGCCTTAATCCAAAATAATAAGAATTGACATTCATGTAGGTTATCCCATTACTCCCATCACTCTGTCACCTGACTTTGGCTTATTCTGGTGTCCCTTCACACCATTTACAATATGAAAGATGAAATTAATATGCTTTGGGTTAATATAACTTCAGAATTATATATATTCTTGTGCAGTAACTGAGTTACTTTGTCTGTCAGGAGATGCTCAGAGAGCTTCAATTGTTCAGTCTGAAGAGGGTGAGGAAGGGTGAGTGTGTGGAGAGGATTACACATGTGTATATAAACCAGACAGGAGACAGAGGAAAGAAGGCAGAGGAAGATTTTTCTCAAGGGTACCCAGTGAGCAAATAAATAGCAAATACCACAAAGAGAATCACAATGAATACCACTTAAACATTAAAAAATTCCCACACTTTTGCTGTGAGGTTGGTCAAACAGTCAAGCAGGTTGCTCAGAGAGGTTCTGGAGACTTCATTCCTGAAGGTATGCAAATCCTGACTGGTTATGGTCCTAGGCAACCTGCTCTAAGAGACCCTGCTTTGATGGATCAGCTAGATAATCTCAGAGGTACGAGTCACAAAAATGCTGTGGCTCTGTAAATGAGCAATCTTAGATTAAAACAACAGAGATTAGGAAAAAACAAAAACCAAACAAACAAAACACAGAAGGGAAATACATATTCTAAGATTAAATTTCATTTAAGGTAAAAAAATGCTAATCTAAATGTTTAGATTCCTATTCTGTCTTGCCTTATCTACATATGTGGTAATGCTCATTGTAGGAAGAATATATGTGGTGGGGGAAAGACTAAAATGTGAGAAACCCAGTAAGAAACAAGGAAAGAGGAGATTTCATGGAAGCTAACTATTTAGTAAATGTGAAGGAACAGAAGCTCTCCTGAGCACTGAACACTGCTTGACACAATGCAGTGCCACAGAGCTCTGTGGACATCTGTGTCTTTCTATAAACAATGTCTTGCCTTAGAAGGGAGACCTTGCTGTTTATCTGTGGCTGTGTCATTTGAGAATCTAATATATAGCACTGTGAGGATGGTATCAATAGAATGTGGGTAAAAGAGATGACATGTGATGCACTGTGGATCGATTCTGCAATCCTGCCTGACAAATACTGTAGGAATTGTATAGACTTCAGGTGTCAAAACCAGTCCTTATGCGTATCCAAAGCCTGCAACTACTAACACAGGGAACTTAGATTATATTAGATTAGAAAAGTTAAATTTCCAATTTTGTAAAAATGTTTGGCTCTACTGATGTGAGGTAAACAGCTGGCCTGTCAAGGTCACCCTCTGGTCTTTGTCAGCTTGCAGATCACATTGCTTGCCCCAGTGTGAAACTGAGGCAATACCAAAATAATTATATAGCCCTCTTTCCACTGATTTCAGAAATTTAAGCACCAGGCCTGAAGTGCCATTCTCTTCCTTTCTACTGAACATTCAATTAAACGATTCAAATGTTTTTCAACCAAATATTTTAACGTTAATTTCTTTAGAATCCCACCACAACTGAAAACATGATGCCAGTGCCTGTATTTCCTAGGAACTTAGATAAATTCATATGAGTATTTAGATCAATAGACTTCATTCTTCACCTGTTTCCTTAGGCTCCTTTAACCATGAACTTTATTTTTCTCTTGCTGTACTATGAAACTGGCCTCACTATTGCTAGTGGAAATAATTTTACCATGTGTATTAATTTTACTAAACTGAATCTCAATGTTTCTGCTGCCCACGATTTTCAAGCAGTTTCTCTATGAGACAAACCACAAGGAAACCTTTTCTGGTTCGGATCCTGGCCAAGGAACCAGAATGTTGTGTCTCAATACTCTCTGGCTTTGGCTAACCATCATGGCTCAGTTCATCCTTCAGTTTCATCCTTCAATTCCACATCACCAAAGGGTGGGGATAATACCTCTTTTCTGCTGGCCTTGACTCTTGCCTGTGAGGAGGACAAGACCTCTGCAACAAGCACCATTTCTCTCAATAAATGCCACAATATAGCCTGTAAGGTCTTGAACAAAATGACTGAGAGGTCATGCTGCAGCTGTTTGACTCAGTACAGAGAGGTGGCCAGTGTTTAACCAAGACAAAGGCCCCTGGAATCCTTTATCCTAAGTTTTTAATTCTACAGCAGTGCTGAGCAGGGTGGTCTGTACACGAACACAGGCTGAACTGGTTCAGTGAGGAGATATTTTCACAAATTTCACCCAATGATCAGCCTCTGCAAGGCTCCTCCACAGCAGTGACCTCCCTGCCATGAGCAGCATTTTAACAGTGCTCTGTGTATATAGGTTGTTTGGTCCAGTTCTTGTGTTTGTTCTTTGTCAAAACACAAAATAACGGGAATTCTAAATCTTTCTTTATGATACAATTATTTGGCTAGAAAATTTGTCTCTGTGGATGTATACATGAACAATGATAATATTAATTCACTTATGATTTTTTTTTTAAATTGCATTGATTTTAAAAGGTAACTACATTATATGGTGTACCCAGTTCCGGTCCCTTCCTTACACAAAAAATAATTAATGATCTTTCTTCTTCAATTTTGAAAAACAGGATAATTTTTGCTTGCTTTGGCAACGTTCTGCAATGTAATAATGTGTAGAAGTCTAGCATAAACAACAGCATTTTTAATATGAAATACTGTTATTTTACCATTTCCGGTTACTTCTTCAATATGCCAAGCCCTAAAGGCAAAAGCTTTCCACCCTCACATTGCATTGCAGTCTGGCTGGCAGTTGTGAAAGGCAAGAATTTCGAGAGAGGAGTTAGGTGACCATGCACTCCAGGAACACTTCTCCAGTTATACCAGTTGCAGAATACTGGCATGTCTTTTCTTTGTCCAGCCTGCAGGGGTGAGCATTTGGAGAACCTTTTGGCCCTATCAGAATCTGGTGATATTCTGATGATCTGTATTTTAAACATCCTCTGAGCTGGAAATCTCTCCCACATCTTTGAAAATTCAAATTTTCAGTGAAATGCAATGAAAGCTCTATTACTCCAGGGGCTTGTGCACTAACATGGAAAACTGAGTAAGAATAAAAGGAGAGAGAAAAAGAGGGGTGCTGAAATTGGCACCACGGCATGCTAGTAGAGTACCAGACAGGGCAGAGGGTAATGAGAAGTACAGGGGGAAGAAGAAACAATGCAATCATGAAGAAATCAAATGAAAGTAATTAAATGGGAACTAATGAGTTTAACCAAAACACTAATGACACAGTCAGAAGGATCATATATCAGTGGGCATTCACTTCCTTTAAGAAAGAAAAATATGTATGTGCAGAAAGCTAAGACAGAGAAACACAAGGGCATGGATGGGAAGTCCTCTGTGTACAGTAAAGAATAGTCCCTCTGAAAGCATTTGACTAACAAGAGGTAGCTATGATTCAAGATCAGGAGGGATCAAGTCTGAACGAGGTCGCAAGTCTGAATGACAAATGGCCCATGCTGACACTGATGGTTTGAGATCATTCTGGTGGTGCATTCCCCCTCAGCTCCTTTCCAGGTTGAAGTGTTCTCTGAGAAAATGCCTCTTGGGCCTCTTCCTTGAAAATGCCACCTGGGCTCAGCTCTTTCTGAGCTTATCAAAAAACACTGTCTGCTCCCAGGAACTCCTAACAAGCTTCTGCTTTTCCCATGACCAGCCTTGGAAAATATTCCTCCGGCCTGAATGGCATAGCATTCCTATTCTCACCCCTTCAAAGAAAGTGCCCCCCCAAAGCGTGGCCAGGATGAAACATTGTTGAGACTAAAGCCCGCTCTCCTTCCACCCCACAAACAGTAGTCCAGAATGGGGCCTGTCAGGAGATACAAAAGCATCTGGAGTATATTCAGTGACCTCTGAGGGGAATTTTTCCACAGGTACCTTATCTTGCACTATGTCTGCGTGCATACCATTTGTGCATATGCTATAGCAAATCTGGAAGTTAGGTTAAGTTATAGTTATAATTCAGGATAAATGCTGTTATGTGTTATTTCTTGTTAGATTGTTAAGATTAAGATTTAAATAAAGGTATAAGCTAAATTAAAGTACTGTTAAGCTTAAGTGTTGTTAAACATTAAGCTGCATTCTTTTTCATTCTTGTTTACACTGTCTTCACACCCAAACACACACATACACTTAGGTAGTTTCAATTAATTTCTGTTTTGCTTGCCTGGATTTTGTTTGGTTTTGTTCTTGCTTGCCTCCCCCCTTGTTGCGCCTCAGTTGCCCTTTGCAAGTAGAGTGGATCTTGCCAACAAATCTGTTGTGCATTGTAGTTTAATATTAAATCTGACTTCTGCTCATATCCTTGCTGGTGATTTTTTGAGCAATCTCAAGCACTCTTGTTCAGGACAGATATGAAGGTGGGTATAGAGCAGAATGGTTTGAAAAAGGTTTTGTTATAACAACGCCAAATGAGTCAAATTTCACAAGGGATGGCAGTGATACATATGGTTGGATATATGGTAACAGAACTTTTAAAGTGCATCAGAGTTTGTGAGAGGCATGAAAACTGAAACCAAAATTACTTTTCTGCCCGAAGACTACTCCAGGATGTAAAAAAAAGAAGAAAAAGAAAAATATCAGATCTCTGTGGAAAATCAGACAGAACAGGAATGCCTAATGAAAAATATACCAATGGCTGGGCATTTTCATTTCTTGGAACAGACACCAGATTTTCTTCCTCTTACGGGGTGATTATTTGGCAGGATGCACTATGTGAACTTGCTTAGGAGTAGTAATTATCAATTAAGTAATTTGAGTAAGTAAATTAAATATTCACATTTCCTAGTTTGCTTTCAGGCAATGAGTTCCTTATCAATATTTCCTCAGTATTCACAAATGCTTGTGGTAATTTGTAGTCCACCCAGGTAAACAAAAAATAATAGAAAACACTATTCTAACAATTTTTAACTACTGTGTAACTTATTCCCCTCTTTCAGAATTAATTTGCTACACTTTAATTACACTCTTTTACTAAAATGTGTTTCAAAGTACTTCAGAAGAAGGTTAAACAAAACAACATCCTAAACTTGTGCCATTTATTGTGACAATCTGTCAACTTGTTGTGACAGGCATAACAGATTGGTAGCAAAAGCTGAGCAGCAAAGGCTGGCTGACTGACTTTTGTTTCAACAAGATGATACTCTTGCTTGCCTTCATTTTTAAGTGATCAGAATCAGAAAGACCGAGACCATTTTCAAAATAATTAAAATTTCCTTAAAGCTGCAATGTAAGTAGTGTTGCAGTCTTGGGTGAAGAGGCAAAGGCCATAGCTTTATTATCCACACAAGGCCTTAGAGGAAACATGAACTTGCTTGCATGCAGGAAATTTGGGATGCAGATTTCTTCCTGATTCAGTACGGGTTGAAAGGTAGCTTGAGTTGGAGCTGAGCTGAAGATGATGCCACTCAGTCACTGTTAAAAATCAGTTTCCCAGCCTTTCCTCCTGAAGCCAGTCTGCCAGGGCTTTTTCAAGAAATCAGATCACTGTTCTTATTTTCTGTGCTGTGAAGTGTGGATTTGGAGTAAAAGAATCACAGAACATGCTGAGTTGAAAGAGACACTCCAGGGTCAAGTCCAACTTCTGGCCCTGCACAGGACACCCCAAGAGTCACAGCATATGCTTGAGAGCCCAGTCCAAACACTCCCAGTGGAGGCTTGGATAGGCTGGGTTAAAAAAACAGTATTAGATAAATATCCTTTTGGCAAAAGAAGAGGTACTTTAAGTACTTTAGCACAGCTGAAGTGCTCAGACAGACAGAGGACCTGCAAAAAAATCACTGTTTTGCTCAAATATATGGAAACCACAAACCTGGAGACTTCTGGCTGGGAAACAGAATTGATAGTAAGAAGTTTCTGGAAACAAAATTGACAGCCAGTCTCTGGCTGGCTCTGCTCATGACTTCAAGCACTATCAAAGGCAAGGTCCACCAGACATTAGTGCACAACCATGAAGACCTTAGCCAAAACTCATCCTTCTAAAAAGGTCTGGAAATGTGCACATGCTGTATGTACAGCATACAAAAGCATACAGAGTGTATTTGAGAGACATCAATATCCCAGACAATCAGTTTTCCAGAATTCTCTAGCCACATACTTGACTGCACCAATAATAACCAGAGACTGAAGCAAGGACATCAAAACAGTACTGGAAGTAAAACTCTCAGATCTGTTTTGTGTTTTCCTGCAAAAAAATTAGCCAAATAGATTAAAGATTAGTACAGTTCATAACAAAAAGCCATTATTATAAATTGAAAGTGCACAATACCTCTTAAAATGCTATTGTACAGTAAACAACGTATTTATACATTGTGACAATCATTTAATCAGATGGCAACCTGATGAAGATGGATCAATTAGTCAAGCAGAGGCTGTACTGGAATCAGGAAACGTGAGATGACTTAAGAAAAAGGAGGTAGAAATAAAATCTGCATATAAAGATAGTCAAGCAATTATGTCTGCTTTAATCCAGTAGAAAGACGTGTGAGGATTGAGGAGACATTTTTATCTTGTGCTGTGCAAACATCACACAAGATACTTCAAGAGAAGAAAATTGCTTCCAAAAACGCTGTGAAATTCCACAATTCAAGAAAATGGCCTTTCAAGTACCCTATTCTAAGCTCAGACTTAAAATAAATAAAACAGCAAGAAGCCATGAAATGCTATGAAAAGATGAAACTGAAGGTTTTAGGGTTCTCTGCATGCTCTATTATTGTTTGTTTTTTTTTTTCTGGAACCCAAAGCCAGACAAAAGCCCAGCCCAGGCAGACAAAGAGAAAGGGAAAATAATTGCCTGACTAGTGTATTTTCCAGATTTAATCAGGGATGCAATTTGGATTATAAAAAAAGTTTTCTTTAGAAAAAAGACCAGAAATTAGATATTTTAGTTCCCTATGAAAAACAGCTTGTGCAAAGCAAATGCCTATTGATATTAGCAAAGTTTAACCTTGAGAGATATCACTTTGAATTCTATTAGGAAAAAGAAAATATAACCAGTTGGGTTGTTATTATTACTCTGCTTTTTCTCAACTTTGCTCTGCATCTTCAGTTTCATAGAATGACGTGTGCTGAAGAGGATCTTGAAGACCATCTACTTCCAATTCCTCTGACATGGACAGGGATGGCATTCACCACATCAGTTTGTTCAGGCCCTCATCCAACCTGGCCTTAACCATTTTCAGGGATGGTGTATCCACAGCTTCTTTGGGCAACCTGTTACAGTGTCCCACCATCCTCTGAGTAAAGAATTTCTTCCTAATATCTGAACTAAATGGTCCTCTTTCAAGTTGAAAACATTGCCCCTTGTCCTGTTACTAACTGCCCATATAGAAAGTCCTTCTCCCTCCTTTTATGCACATAGAGAATTTAACAGTTACAAAGCAATTAAATTGAATTTCTCATACATTTTCGTACTTCAGTATAAAAAAAAAGGAAAACAAACTGCCCGAGCAGATGGAGTAAAAGCACATTCAGAAGTGAATGAGTCATAACATGGACGAACTTAAATTAAGAAAGAGCATGGGAATACAGAGAAGAGAAACCTTGCAGGAAGTTCACTATTGCAGAGACATTTACCTCCATGTCCTTTTTAGTCAACCTGAAAGCATGGCAGGGATGACACAAAGCTGTTCTTGTGACAATTTCCTAAATTCTCCTGTTATACCATTGTTAACTGGTAGTGGCAATGTAACATTTCAGGACCTGGAAGTGGAGCAGCACACAACCAGACTCAAGGCATGCAGCACAAAGCTAAGGTAACTGGAAGCTGAACCAGTCTGCACTTCCAAACTGGCAAGTGGCAACAGCTGGTTGCCTGGTCAAGGAGATGGGAGTCTGGGCACAAGGACAAACCAGTGGGGCTGAGCTGATGTACGTCTCCCAAGTGATGGGGAGAACCCCAGCACAGCCCCTGGCATCCCAACACCACAACACCAGGCTAATGGCTGCACCATGCCAGAGCTGGACATCAGTGTAGGCAGACAAGAACTGGGGAGAAGGCTGGAATGTAATGCCCTCAGGGCCCTGACGTTAACTTCACAAGATTCATACTCTGCCCATATTGCCCTATCTGATCCAATATCTGACATATTCAAGGTACCCGCAGAACAAATGGAAAAGGTGCTAAAAGGATAAAAGGATTAATAAAGAGCAGAAGAAATAGTAGAGGGAAAATGCCAGCTGTACAGCTCTTAGCCATTTTGTAGAGATGTTGCTAATCATTGATAAAATTCACTATTTATGAGCTTCCTTATGATGTTTCAACAGGGAGGAAGAAGTTCCATGTAAGCCCTCCACTGTCCTTTCAGGAATACTGTGCCTAAGTGTGAACAAATGCATCTACATAACTGCCAACACTATTAAAAACAAACAGTCCAGACAGGGTGGTGTACCGAAAACAGTTATTTGTTATTTTCATTTCATAACAGTCATGGGATGTTCTTGTGCTGCAGATGCCCAGGATACCATAAACTTTTCTCATGGAGGTTAGGTAACCACTTTTGGAAACCAACAGAGCTTAGACTATGAATTGTCATTTTATGTTTTTAAGACCACCATTTAAGCACTGCGTACACAGAACTTGCAGAAGAACCTATGATCTCCCAGTAAGAAATGGGGCTTTGCTGGTTTTTATTCTTTATCCCAAGCTCTGGGATGCAGTGAAATGGCTTAAACTCCCAAATTGTAGCAAGTTAATTCTTGTAATGAAGCCCAGATCTTCTGTGATAAGTCCATAACTTCCACCCAGCTAAAAGTTTAGACATCTGTATCCATCCACAATCACATTAAACACCATAGTATGCAAAGGATGAACACTTAATAGGGCAAATAGACCAAGGCAGCCAGTTAAAAGCAAGGCCATCATTCATCCTAAATCCACCTAATCTAAGAAACCTTTGTCTCTCCAGAACATTTTGTCTAGGAAAGTGTGGTTCACCTTGTTGGCACATGGTGAGAATAAGAAAAGAAATGTTCCTTCCTACTGTTATGGAAACTTCCCAGTCTGACCATCCAGGAGCCATTTTGGCAGTCACTCTTGCACCACCTGAACTGGGGCCAAGATATTGCCAGATATGTGTGAGATGCCCCCACACTCACACAGTCATACCAGGTTTCCTTACTGCATCGACCTCCGGTTTCCCACAGCAGACTCTCAGATGTCCAGATCCTCTTGGTGCAATAACTAAAAAACAAGCCAGCAGCTCAAGCTGGTGCTTCCAAGGAGGGATCCAAAACAAAGGAACTCCAGGGCTTTTATCCCCTCACATTCTAACCATAGTGAGATGGACCGATTTTATTTTTATTTATGCCTCAACA
>VYXF01009983.1:0-45623 GCA_013397295.1 Polioptila caerulea | reverse complement strand
TCAGGATTTTAAGAGGAGTTTTGTCCCGTCAAAACTATCTTGCTATCTCTTAGGTCTGTTGTATCCAAAAATGCTACAACAGACAAAAATGTTTTGGCCCTGTCAAAAGTATCTTGCTATCTCTTAGGTCTGTTGTAGCCAAAAATGCTGCTGTGCTTCCGTAACTGGATCTGGAATTCAGTTGAGGGGAAGGATCCAACCCTCTCCAGGACAGTGAAATACTTTATTAGCCTTCAAAAACCTTTGATGTCTGGTCACTTTCAGTTGTCTGTTGATTTATTATCAGACACCATATTTTTTCCATTTATACATTTAACAAAACAGACCTAGAATAAACTTACTGAACAGTGCCTAATCAGTTCAGCATATGCTTGTGTATGTGTATACAAATTTGTTCTGAAGTATATCTTTTCTCCATTAGATAGATTGAATTATTTGGGAATCACATCCATTTTGGGAATCTCTGTTTTATCTTAATGATTTAAAAGTTCTTTTCAATGATTCATTCTTCCTGTTCTGCTCAGTACAGAAGGTCTCTAAGCCTTCTGTTGAAAGCCCCACTGTCATTTGTTGCATCCCAGCAGCTTGAGGCCAGATTTTGTCCACTCCAAATTCCTAGGAGTCACACAAAGCTAGACTTCCTCCTTCACAGCACTGTAAGTTCCCATAGTTTTTAGTCTGGCAATCTTTGCTACAGGAAGTGCTATAATTCCTGGATTCAAACAGATTAAAGCTTGATTTGGGAGGATTATAAAGGACACTTATAAAGTAATGCTACTAATACCTCAGATTGATGATATATCATTGAATGGAAGAACTTACACCTACTCTGTCAATCCTGAATGAACGTTTTTGACTTGACATAAAAAAACTCTGTTGAAAACTGATGGTTTCAGGATCCTTTCTGCATCTTTTAAAAAGTGTGAGGTGTTCAGAGCCCAACAGCAAGTCCCAAAATCTGAAGCCATCTGAATCTGATGGCTTCCTCTAGAGTTACCATGTCCACTCCTATTCAAATAATAGTTTGATCAGCCCCTAGCATTCAAATGCAGCATGTAGACCTAGAGTTCAGTATTACAGAGATGAAGTGCAAAGGGACAGATTTTAAAGTTGGATCTACCAAAGCCCTTAGAAAAACTGGTGAAGTTCCAAGTGGCGCAACAAGTACCATGTTTTTCCCTTACTGTACTCCTGGGGCTAAATAAAAAAATTTGTTCCTTGAAGAAATTTATTCCTGTGTCACTGCCTATTCTCACTGACCAATGTTTCCAAGGTGACCCACCTGGTAAAGATCAGAGTCATCTGACCTTGCTTGTGAGTCTGCTGATGATCTATCAGCCCACCATAATGGTGTGCAAGTCTGGGGGAGAAAAAGGGATATTGCATGCATGTCCTCAGCCAAGCAAACCAATCATTTCTTGATGGCCTTGCCTTTGTATTGCCTGACACTTTTTACCTAGCTGAAATAACCCTGACCCACTGACTTGACTTCCTGGTATGATGCTGAAGCTGTGTTGCCAATCAGAGCTGTCTGGCAGCCACTGGCTGCTAGCTGGCACTGGGCCTGCTCTGCTTGCCCTGCCTGGATGCCATGAGGCTGCACACAGTACCAGCTCTGGGAGGCATGGAGTGAACTTGCACAGCATCAAGGCTTTCTCTCTTTCCCACTCTGCCTCACAGTGGGTAGGCTGTGGGCAGACAAGACAATGGGAGAGCAGATGTGTAGATCTCACTATGGTCCTCTGAATTCAGAGGATAATGGATTAAGCATTGATCTCAGTGTTGTTACATCTAAGACTCACATTAAAGTGATAGAGATAAGCTCTATTCAATACTCAGTCCCCAACTGAGATCTTTAAAAGCACTTTAAAAACTGGTTAAATTAAAAAATGCTCAGTCTTCAGAAGGATGGTTTGAGAAATAAATCCCGAAAGGACAGTAATATTGAGCTTAGATTGTAGGGTACTATTCCTTACTATGAATAATATAATAACATCCCCTAGAAAACAGTTTAAAATGTTGATTTGAAAATTATTTGAAATGTTGATTGTTGATTTACAGGACCCACATAATTCTGGAGATAACTATAGACATTAATAATAGCTTTCACATCAAAGGATCTTGTAAAATTGTAATCTATTTGGTCACCTTATTCATTTTTAATGTTGTCCAACAAAGACTTGGAAAACCCTCAGACATTTTGGAGCCAAGAATATCAAACTGCAAAGTGTATCTTCCGTGGTTGTTCTCTGCATGAAGTTCTGCATAAACAGAGCAGGGAAGCACACCAAAACCAGAATCCCATTTACATCCCTGACTTCCTAAGCTTGATGGAAAGCTATAGGTGATTCTTACCATTCAAATGAGTGTGCTCACGTCTGTCACAGCTACACTGCTTCTAGAGGGGGCCTGTTCCCACCATGTCCTTTTCAACAGTGCAGAGGATGATACACAAGAGACATATCTGGTTTTAATTTATATCTTCCTTCTGGTTCCTATGTTCCTTGTGCCTGCTCACAGAGAAAGGTCATATTGATGGTGTTGTCAGATTGACATGCCCTCCTCTGCAAACAAGCAGAAGAAACAGATGCATTAGGAGGAAACAAAGGTACACTCCCACTCCCTTTTTTCTTCTTCTTCTTCACTCAAGCAATGACACCGTTAACACTAACAGATACTGACACAATTATCTCTCTTTTTTTTTTTCCTGTGTCAATCTTAAACATAAAAACACATACAGTCCTTGCCTTTTATCCCATACATTCCAATTTGGGTCTTTGAGTGCCACCATGAGCCACAGAGCAGCTATGTGGCATACAGAGCAAAACTACATGTAGGTTAAAATTATGAAAGAAATTGAAAATTACATTATCCATAAGCACATGGGTGAAAATATTGCAGAAAAGCTACAGGAGGGCAGCACTTGTTGCAACGATTGTTGCACAGAGAATAAATACCAGACAAAACTAAACTCAGAGAAATCATGAAAAAATTAACTTTAAAAAATATCTAAGCTACAAAAGACCATCAGAAAAAAACCCCTACAATTTCCTCATGCCTTCTTTACTACACTGTGTACAGCTGTCAATGAGGAACCTCATATTAAATCCATGGTAAGTCAAGACTGTGTGTTGTCACAAAAAGGATGTCAAAGAAATTGTACAGAAACATCTTGTTCATCAGCCAAGGATTTTCTAAGGATAAGACTGACAATTAGAGGACAAGAGCCATTGCTCAGGAAGAGGAGGCTGATCTTTTATATGATGAAAGAGCTGCAGCTTCTCACTCTCTTGGGACTGAGATGGCATCCCTGCCTGCAGGAGCTCTCCTTCTCCAAGGACATTTATACAATCATTTATGGAAAACCACACAGAAGCACCGTGGTACATGCAGAAACACACCAGCAGACTTACACAGAAGAGGGGAAATCTGGGCTCCAGATGAAGTAATTTTATTTCTGACAAGGAAAGATGTGATGAGGTTCTCAGTGTCTTAGTCCTAGCAAGAGAATAGTGCTAGCAACAGCTGCCTGCTTTAATGTCCTGGCAGGCAAGGACAGAGATGATGAATGTGTCAGAGGAAGGAAGGCTGCAGGAGATAGACTGGAAGACATTGACTTGCATGATGATTCTTTCATTTGTGATTTCTCACAAATATTTGGAAAGCCTTTTGATCTCTGCTTTCCAAAACACAGTACTGCTGCATAAAACACCTTGTAAGTTCTAAAGTAAGTTCATGGAAATAAATTGCATTAATCTACTGAGCAACAAAATTTAAAAAAACACTATGAAAAGGAAGAAACTTTCTATTATATCAAAAAATAGCATAAAATACATGCTGCTTTATTTCCATATTCTGCTTGACAGAAGTATCAAACCCAGTGATGCATCCTACATTAGCATACCACTAGAGTTTACTCAAAGATAAAAAATATTAAAAATCCTTCAGCCTTATTTTTTAATAAATCCACTTCCTGTAGCAATTCTTCCTCTCTCATTTGCACATCCTTTATCTGTGGAAACCCCCTCTGAAACGTTGCAATATGGAAACCCGCAGGTGACAAGCCTTCATACTGGAAAAAAGCTGGAAGGGGAATTTTCACAAGCTCCAAGTTTTGTTTTTCCATCGACATCTTCATTCCAGCCCCCTTTCCAAAACTTAAATGAAGCATGTGACTGCTTGTGTATCCTGGATGGAGAAAATGAAGAAACAAGTTAGAAAGATGCTTTCCCACAATGAGGAACACCAAGGTGAGTCACAGACTCATCTCCTGCTCCTGATGTCTCTCTTACTCACCTTTGACTCTGCTGTGTAGGCATGAAATGTCAGGGCACAGGATGGTGGTGCCCGCGCCATAAATGAGGCTGTGCAACATAAGCCACCAGGCACTTTCCTGCTTTAGCTCTACTGCTACTTTCTACAGTTACCCTAAAACATTCCTATCTGTAAGAAGGCACTTTTCTTTCCCCCTAGCCCATAGAATCTTCCAAAGGAGAAATAAATTTTCAGACAAATGGCACATGAAAACTAAAGGCCAGTCTTTTTCATCTCAAATGTCCCCCTTCCTGCTAACATTTTACCCACTAACTCCCTGAGAAGAGTAACATCAGCAGAAGTTACTACTGGCTTAGTCAAAACCTTTTTAAAATTTTAGGCTGATGGACAAAATATCTCTGTGCAACCTATGTTCCGCCTTTTGCTTTATAACAGATGATCATATCTAATGACTTGCCACGTGTGTGGTTTTGCCCCAGATGGCAACCAAGTACCACACAGCTGCTAACTCACCTTCCTCCCCTTCCCTCCCTATGGGATGAGGACATGAATTAGAAAAAAGGCAAAACTTGTGGTTTGGGATAAACACAGTTTAGTAATTAAAGTAAAATATTATAATGGTACTAACGATACTAATTTTGATTATAAAGATAATAATTGTGATGAAAAGAAGAGAGAGAGAAAGAGAGAGGGGAAAAATAAAAGCCAAGAAAAACAAGTGATGCACAAAACAATTGCTCACCACCTGTTGATCAGTGCCCAGCCTGCCCTCCAGCAGAAATTAGAGGGCTTCCAGCCAGCTCTCTCCAGTTTATGTACATACTGAATATGGTAGTCTATGCTGTGGAATGTCCCTTTGGCCATTTCAGGCCAGCTGCCCTGGCCATGCTCCCTCCCAGCTTCTTGAGCACCTGGCAGAGAATGGAACACTGAGAAGTCCTTGACTCAGCAACACCCTAAACATCAGTGTGTTATCAACATTATTTTCATCCCAAATTCAAAATACAGCACTGCATTAGCTACTAAGAAGAAAAATAACTCTGAAAACATGGATTTAGCATGTGGTTTTTCATAATACCTGAATGAAGAGCCCTTTGTAAGTAGTTCTTACCCCCTTAAAGATGAGTGGTTTGGTATCATATGGCACATTGTTCATCTCCTCATTGCCTGTTTTCCTTTCCTTCTCATCTGTTTGGTGAAAATATTTTTTTTTTGGTTTTTTGTTTGTGGGTGGGAAAATTAACTTACTGAGCACCAGAAAGTTCCGTGTAGATTTTCCAGGTTTCTAGACTTGAGCTAATCTGTAACTGATTACCCTAATGCTTGACTTATTTGATTTGTTGCCAGCCAAGTTCTGGGAGGAGGAAGCTGGAGAGTAAAAAGTTTGAGAACCATTGCCTTAAACCAAAGTTACAGTATGATTGCAATCACTTTCCAGATTTATACAGCTTTAAAGTTTATTTGGCTAACAAAAACTCCTACTCAACCTGGTGTCTGCCCACAGATGTGTCATCTGCAGTTTAAGAAGGTTCCCACCATGCAACTATCTCAATCCATATCATATACATGGAGTGGACTCAGCCCTCTCACTCACAAGACATTCTTTGCACCAAGACAGGGGCTTTTTGTGGAAATACCTGAACAGCCTTGATGGTGGATTCCACAAACAGCACACTCTGTATAAATATGAGAATAATTTATAAAATAATCTCACAACAGCAGTAAGTGCATGTGAAGCATTAACACAATATTGGAATCGCATAGAGGAAGGAACTACTAGAAGTCTGCAAAATTGGGACAATAAAAACAACGAAATCTTAGGGTTTATGAAAGAGAAACAGTTCAATTTTAAAAGTTATGCCATTAAAAGTCAAGGTAAAACAATGCAAGAGGGCATGGGAAAAGAAAGAATATTGTAACTTGTAACTATCTACTTGTTTACTATTTAAAATTACAGAGAAGTTAAAAGACAGCAAGAAAGAGATAAAAATATTAACAAAGAAAAGAGGCAGTTTAAAATGTGTCTCTGAAGTATGTTAACAAAATTTGAGGGATCAAAAATAGACAACAATTCCTATCTGAAAAATAGAGGTGGCTGAATGATGAAAGACTGGGGATATATTAAAGACATTTTTAGGAGAATCTTGGTAGACCAAAACCTTGGATTGCCATTGCAGGAGTGAAATTTGCCTCTGAAATCACCTCTGAAATAAGAATATCTCTATTATTAAGTATAATGATAACAAATTCCATTACTTTTCCCCTAGAATTTTTCTCCTACTAGCTGTCACAGAGCTTGAAAAGGAATTCAATTAAAAAGGAATGCTCTCCTCTCATTATCAGATGGAATAAAATCTTTTTAATCAGATCTTGTCTGATCAGACAGAATGATAAACTAATAAGAAAGCAATACATTCTCTACACCTACATCTGCAATGGTGAGCTCCTCATGAAATTGCTCCTATGAAAAACCTGTCAGCTCACCTTTGTTCCTGCACACCCACACTGCATGAGCCAGTAGGGATCTGATCAAAGCATCCCAGGTTTTCTGCCAGCAGGTAACAGACACTGAACAGTCTCCATGTGCTGACGTTTCCCTGAGCAGTTGCCATCAGACAAGGCTACAGCTGAGGTGGCACGGAGACACTTCCACCCCAGCAGCGTCACTCTGTAATCCAGATATGTGTTGTGGTGTGTTTTCTTTTGGATGTTAAACTTTCCTTTTGTAAATGTTTGTTCCTGTTATATTACCCTGTGTTGTTGGTTTTGTCTGAATTGTACCCTCCCTTTGTTGCAGAAAACAACAACTCGTTCCCCTTACCCCTGGTGTCAATCCTCTAGAATACCAGCCCAGTTGTTACCCTTTATGGTACTTCCCCGCCTTTTGTTCCAGTTTATACCCTGCCCGTTTTTCCTGAACCTCCCCTTTCACTCCAATCCCAGACCAATCCTTCAAGTGTTCCTCCCCTTGGGTGTGTTGAGGTGTTACCCAAACCTCGAGGCCACGTTGGGGCATGTGACCTGTTCTCTCCTCCCATCTACCCTGGTTGGCCCCAAAGTTTAGTTGGCATCCCCACCTACTCCTCCCCTGCAGACTCCCTGTTGGTTGTTTATTTGTATCCAGCCCGATTTGTTACTGTATAAAAACCCCTGCATACTGTGCTCCGTGTTTTTTGTTCCTGGACCCTTTGAGGAACATACAGCTTTGGAAACTCTATGGAAGACCCTTCCCTGATATTTGCCTCGATCCTTGATGCTGACACACCAGGTGCTGTAGAGAGCAGCCTTGCTGCTTTGAGCTTGGCAGCCCTGCTCTACCGCTACCCAGACCCATCTTGGACAGGGAGCGGGCACACTTGGCGCAGTCCGGGCAAGAGCTAGTGGGCTAAATTTACTTTCTCTGGCATTGCGTCAGGTATGGAGGGCAGTAATGTGCCTGGGATACCTCTGCCTCTGAGGGACTGTGGTGCAGGAGCCAGGGAGGCATAAGGAGGTGGTCTGATTCAAGCACCTAACACGTACTGCTTACAGCAGTCATCAGGCTGTAAAGCCACCATCCTTGGACTTCATAAACACTCTTCTGGCACATAGCTAGGTAAGATAGAGCTTGGTGTGTTTTGCTGAGTTGGTAAGTTAGAAGAGAGTCCACAGGGCTTCTCACGTATAAAATCTACACACAGCTGCAATCCAGCCAGTTTTGGATCATCAGCTCTTCCTGTAAATCCAGAAGAAAATATCCCCTGTTCCTTCCTGCTTAGGGTAAGCCCCTGTCCTTATTTTCTGGTGAGCAATATCCTTAGAGTGAGAGTGTTTCATGAGTTTCTGCCAGCTGGCCAGTGGAACATAGCTGGGCATGTGTTCCTGGGAGGGAGGGCAGTGGGAATATGGGTATATAAGCAGCCAGCGGAACCAACAAAACATGCTTTCAGAGAGTTAAATGAGATGGATTCTAGCCAGTCAGAAAAATATGTGAGTGCATATAAAAAATTATAGTAAGACTTGAAGAAGTTGAAATATACTCCTAATCCATGTGGGAGTCTGAAAAACCCTTTCTACAAAGATTTAGATGAGGCACTAGCAGAATATCTCAAATAGACCTGAAAATGATACAAGCACCCAGTTTGGCAGTCATTAAACCACCACGTCAGCTGCTCTGGGGAATGCCTTCTAAAATCTGTATCAGCTTTCAGAGAAAAGAACTCATTAACCTCCAAACTGAAGTGTAAGTGTGCCACACTACAACACCCTGGGAACATCCTGTCACTCTAATTTATTGCTCTTAAATGGGCTATGCTACTACTACATGTCCTCAGATAAACCAGTTGGCACCGTGAAAATGCACAGAAAAATAATTTTCAGGACTCTTAAAGGAATTAACAGTGCAAGCTTCTTTGCTGGATTCATTTCATTTATCCCCATCCATCAGAGCTGCAGAGAACTCCCTCTCTTCTCCTGCCAAACTCTCTTATGTTGTGTAACAGCATTACGAGAGCAGTTTGTTTCCAAATGATAATGAGGGAGACTAAGGTTAATAGGTACGGATATGAGCAGTACTGCTATCACAGTGTTCTGCCTTGCACAGCTCCAGACTGGCTCCATTCTAGCTGCATGATTGTTCTGTTGCAGCAGTTGGAAGAAGGGACAAGGACTGATCCATGCCCTATACTGATGCATTTAGTTTTTCCTGTCTAATGTTAAGACCTTCTCTTCCTATCCATCAAAATGACAGGACCCACCAGAGGTTCTCTACATATGAACGTGGTGTGTCTCAGAAATGATACATGTATCTGGAAAGAAGTAAGGCAGGAGATCTCAGTAAATTACTTGCCTGTAAATTACTTTAGAGAAGCTTTACCCACAGTGTGCTAATACACCAACCACAGCCCACTGAATGTTCGGGGAAGGCAGACATTTTGCAAGACTGTTTCTAACTATGTCTAAAACACAGGTGCAAGCTAGGTGTATGGACCTCATGTCCTCTGCATCAGGAAGGAAGTGATCAGCAGGTCCACACGGTAAGAGTGCTGGTGCCAGCAGAGACTAAATGGCACAAAGAAGTAACATCACTTATATCATGAAGACATTGATACAGTTTATTGGAAAGAACAAAATCTCAATTTTCAACACAAAAAAATAATTACTTCAGAACTTTTTGAGACCTACAGTGAAATATATACCATTAACTTCTCAGTGGGAACTGAAATACCAGAGTTTCACACAGTAGCCCTGTCAGTCTTTGACTTTAGCTTTGTGTTTTCATATGCAGCAGCCTGCAGCTATGGACCTACTTGTGGCAGTGATGATTGATTATTTTCTTATTACAGGGAAAGAAGTGACAGTGGTCAGGATGAATGGAACTGCTGTATATCCCTGGCAGCGTTCTTGGACATCATAATATGGTGTAGATTATGTGACTAGACCAAATCAACAGTCACCTCCAAAAGCACAGGTGAACCTCTTGCTTTGGACCGATATAATTTTTATGTACTAAGCAAGAGAGGATTTGCATCAGCCCCAGATGACTGTGCATTGAGACAACAGGCAGTGGTGACCACAAGAGCTGTCAAAATTTTCAAGGCTATTTGTTATAATATTGGTGCCCTGAGACTGGAAAAGGCAAGAGGTCTTAACAGTTTGCTTAAGGAAAATGTGAGCAGTTAGGTAATATTGATGGAAATTAGAAGTTCACAGCTGTATTTTAAAACATTTCATTTCTGTCAATACAAACTCTGCTGGAAGTAATGCAGAAGTGGTTCTAATAGTCTGATCCACTGATGATGATAAAAGCTAGCACAAGATCACAGAGCATAATAATTTCATAGGTGAAGAAATATCTGTTGCCCTGCAGCAAATCTGCAGCAGGGTGTGTGTAACATTTCTGGATTTATCTGTTGTCCAGCATGCAGCTGCCTTTCTTTTAACTACCAAATGACACTTGTTTTTTGATTTAGAAGATAACAAGCAGTGTAGAAACTGGGAACCCAGCCACATAACTATTTCTTTCTTTTGACTTCTGTTTTATTACATAGTTTTTCCTGCAAAGCATAAAAAGTGTTCAGCATTGTTATGCTAAGTGGCACACTAGTTTTTTTGTGCAGAATGTTGTATGTGTGTAGGCAATAGCTATAACAACATGGAGACCATCCCACTATGAAATTTTATAACAATGCAATTATTACATCACTCAGACATATTTTCCAATTACTGCTTTGTATGGTTGATACCATAATCATTTATGTTAGATGACTCAAAATGTGACACCATTAGAAGCCTTTTTGACATAATTATTTTCCAACTTGTTTAACAGAACTGTGGTACTTGGTGTATGGTGATTTTTTGGGGGGGGTTTAGTGCCCTGAAAGACTCGAGTGAGATTACTCATCAGCACTGTCTTCCCTTTCCTCTTCACCATGCTCTGTTGCATCTGCCCACTTTTCAGCTTCTTAGAAAGCATCTTACAAGCTTTCAAATGTGTTTCTTCCTCATCCATAGCCTAACCACCAAGTGACATTCTTAAACTTGCCTGGATAGTTTCTAAGCTTCCAACATTTTGGTTTTAAAGAGAGGCTGTCAGGTTCTTCACCATGAGCTGAGCTGGCCTCTGAATAGATTACATTTCATTATCCCTCACAGACACAACATAAAACCCCAACCAGAACAGAGAAGGTCCCTCGTACCAGTGGAGTTACCGCAAACCAATTGTGTCAAGTAATCTACTGGTCAGAAAGCACACTGTGAAAAAGATCACCAGTGTGCAACATTTAACAGAGGGTTTTTAAAAAAGATTAGAGATAGTTAAAAATTCTTTTTTCCATTCCGCTGTAATGAATCACTCTGTGGTTCGTGTTATCTCTCCATTTTTCCACTGCTTAAACTTCCTGTTCGTCACAAAGTCACTAACTGCTGCTGTGGCCACCCAAAATGTATCTGTGTAGTTTAAGCCAGTTATCTTGAAGAGACTTTCAGCGGGCAGTCCAGCCCTCGCAATAAAAGGTGTTTCAGATAAATAGGAGAATTAACATCTGAACTCACTGATCTGTCATTGTCACCACTGAGAGAGTCCAGACATTTGCCTTACTCTGTCAAACTTCTGGAACCCACCCAATCCCCATCCATTCTTGGCTTTAACAACCACACTGAGAGACCACCCCTCTGTCACTCCCAGATCAAACACTCAAGCTTTCTGCCCTTCACATTACAGAAATTATTGTAAATTGCCTAACTGATTTAATTCTCAGTGCTTTGCAGTTTGCTATTCATGGCCTCATTATAATACTTTTTAATATTCTTTTAGAATTCCTTACTGTAAGTGAGTTACAGTGGTCAGTGCAATACTGACGAATCCTGAGGTCTTCGAAAGGAGCTATGCAGTATTCATAAATTATAATATCCACATAACACTAAAGCTGGTAAAGAGATGGATTTTGATCTCAAGTTCCTCAATAGTGATCATTAATCACAACAATCAAGTTGCATAGCAGGTAGAGTCAGGATATGCTTGAAATTAGTCACTGTATTTAAAAATAAAAGTAATCAGCAAAACCAAGGAGATGAGAATCTGAGTTGTAATTGGGTTACTTCATTAAAATGCTTTAAGAATTTATTTCCCCCCCATCTCTTCTTCCAAATGGTGAGTTAGTCAGCTAGAAAGCTACACAGTGAATTCCCATGTCTGCATCAGTCGTTCTGTCCTTTCTCACAGAAAGGTAGTCCTCCATTCACAGTTTTATATTAGTAAGTGCTGTGTTTGGAGTAGTAATCTTCACTTTACATAATCCTCTCCTTTATATACTCTTGCTATCAATTGGGAGCAGATGCTAATTTGATCACACGTAAGATACATACGTAAATGTCAACCAGCTTGGCTGTCTCCTTCCTCTGCTTCTCAGTATTGTTGCAATGGAAGATGTTGAAATGCATCAGTGCTGACACTTATCATATTAAAGCTCTGGACATGCACATCAGTGCTATTGTAAAATTATCATTCTTTGCATTTTTCTCTGCTGGCTGAACAGGCAGAATGATTGATGACAGAAAGCCTGGTTAAGCAGAAAGAAGTTACTAGTAAAATAAGCATTTGACTGAGTCACAAATAAAGATTTAAAGGCAAGCCAGAACCTGTCGTTCTGGCTATAGATCAATTTTTTTTGAAGAGCAAACTCTTCTTTCAGTTATAGCTAAACTTTGACTCAAAACTTCAGAAGATAAAAGTACACTTATATGAATCAAAAGTATCCAGCTTGAAATCCAGTGAGGCAGTGTGGATTCTAGAACTTGAAAGATATAAAAGGATGATAAAACTACAATCCAAACTCAAACGATAAAGAGCACCAGAAAGTGAGAAAAGCAAAATGTAACATACAGACAGACTGGGAATAAAAGGGAGAAAGGAAGAAACCTTTCCTCCACGAAAACAAAGAGACTGCCACTCTGTGGCACCTTTTTAAACAACATTTGTAAAGAAGTTTCTTCTATGACAGAAAAAGGAAGGATGAGAAATGTTTGGGTTTACATGGTAGTCACACTTCTTTTTTTTTTTTTTTTTTTTTGTTTTATAATTATTATCAAAATCACTGTCTATCGTCTCAAAGATACATATATGGAGAGAGAGATTACCTTACCTTAGCAAACACAAAAAAAAAATTATTTCCTCTAGCCTTACAAGTGAGACACCTACAATTTAACCCCTCGTGGTTTCTGTTTGAAGGGTAACTTCAAATTTGCCATAGAAGGGAGTTGCATCTACAGGTATTATCAAACTGCTGTTTGCATCATTACTCACAACCTGTGTGTTTTTGAGGGATGTCCATTTCCAGTTGCCAGAGCTGCTGCCTCTCCGCTCACCCTTTCCCAGTCTCTTCCAAAGCAGTTAATGCCACTTGCTGGTTTTCTGCTAGCAGTACAGCTTTCCATGATGCACTCAGCTCTGGAGAGCAAGCACAGAACATACCACTCAGTTAAGCAGATTTGGAAATTAAGATGATGATAAAACTGAATCTCAAAAAAAAATCAACAACAAAAAAAAATCCCCCCTACCACACCCCTCCCCCTCCCCCCCCCCCCCAAAAAAAAATTACTTCAATTTAAAATCTACCAATTCTGGAAATAGACAGATTAGCAGGAAGTATCAACACCACAGTGTATTGGCAACTTGCAGGCAGTCTAGTTTTATTAAATAAAATTAAATAAGTAATGTACAAGTGTTTTCTTAATTGCTATAGTACAAAATTTCTACTCTTGCAGGAATATGTGAATATGACAGAGGAAAGCATCACAGAAAAAAAAAATCAAGAGAGATTAGCATTAAGGAGATTATTCCAAAGTGCATGTTAGTTAAATACCAGATAATAAAATTTTTGAACAAAATGTCTGAGGGGTATCTGAAGAATCCACCTAGATTCTCAAATTAAAAAAAAACCAAAACAGTTTATTTATCCTTTTTTCCAGTTGATTCTTATTTTGAGGATGAAGAATCTCTAAAGAAAGAAATCTGCAGGGAGGAGAACTGGTAGCTGCACTGCTGCTTGGATGTTTATGTGAATTTACATGTCTATCACTCCAGAACAGTAGGAGAAAGTAAGTGTGAAGTTGTAGTACAAACTTGCTACCATTCTGTCAGCTGTCACCACTTCCTCACTCCATTCCTCCACCATTCATATTTCTCTCCAGGACCCAGTTCTGCTGAGGTACTAACACAATTTACAAGCAGCTCAGAATAGATTATATCAGTATTTTAAAACTTCTTAAATAATTCATTACCACAAGACTCTTGCATTAACCACATCACATAACTCCCCTGTCTTACTGTTTTTACAATTTATTAAAAAAAAAGAGAGGGCAGGATGAACTACTCCAGACAGAGCCAAAACATTTCATTTTAGCTTTCATTATGTTTTTTATATTTTTGTTTAGAAGTTTTCAACATTCTGGACTGCATATGTAGAATAAATCTTCTCACCTTCCTCCCCACAGAAACAAAACTCACAAAGCCAGGGTGGCCAATGCTGGGGAAGCCTCAGAATTAAATCTCAGATTGGTCTGAACATATTTTGAGGAGGTCAGGTCTAAATATATAGCAGAAACAGAAATTTACCATTTAAAGGAAAAGTCTCTCCATCAATATATTTCTAGGTGCTAAAGGTTTCTTGCTGTGGATGACGCAATTCTGCTTAGCTTATAGACATCTTTATCAATCTGACAGTTGTAGAATTTACACACTATATTTCAGGACCAAGAAAAAGATGTGTGTTCCAAGCATGCCCTGATGAGGGCTTAATAGTGATGCGGATAAACTTTGTGATGAACTTGCAGTGCTAATAAACACCGTACTCATGGAGCTGTCCCCAAAAGTCACCTTTGTGCCTGTGGTTCACACACTGCATGGCTCAACCACCGCAAGGTGCTCCAGGCATCTCTAGCAGCTCTGGCAGCTGTTGCGGCAACAGGTGATCAAAACACATCCGCCTTCACTCTAAGATGTAACAGGCTCATTTAAGTGGTGTAGTTACTTCATCTGTTGAAAATTAAGTTGATGAAAATCTTGATTATCAAGAAATGATTGATTGATTCCACACAAAGAGAATTTGCAAGTTGCACTACTTATAACAAATCTAATAGATTGCAAAAGATCCTCTTTATTTTCTATAAGAAGTTCAAGATAATTACTTTTTGTCATGTAATATGCACATAGTTTGAAATATGAAACTGAGTTTTCCAGGATGTTGTTCTTAAAGGCATATGCAAATTGATGATGCAATATGAAATTCAATTCAATGCAAATCTTTACTAGGATTTTTAGCATTTGTTGGAAAGTTTATTCTTTTTATTTGCAAGAGACAAGGTTTTAGCAGCTACTTCAAAGTGTGTATACATTTTACTTCCCTACTCCTTTCAAAGAACACCCTAGTGAAACCTGTAGGATAAATTATTTCACTAAAACAAAACAAGAAAAGACAACATGGAGGGAATGAAATACAAGACTCAAAAATCAGCAACAGGAAGGATGAACATGACATAACTGAAAAATGCTAAAAATTCAACAGTGATTTTCTGAGCTAAGTTCAAATGTTGAAAAATAATACAGCATCTTTCCTATAGGTTTGCATTCTGTTTGTATACACATGCACACAAATATCATATACAAACTTTCTCTATATTAATAGTACTACATTTATATTGCACTACAGGTTTCATAATAAATCTTCACTCAGTTTTAATCAAGGATATGCTACTTGCCAGTGAAACAGAATAATCTGCCTTTTTAAAATGTGCAATATAGGATTTTCAACATTACTACATCATAAGAGACTCCAGTGTTGGATGTTTCCAGGTCCTCTTAAATTAAACTGTAGTAGAACTTGTTGGCAAACTTAAGCAAAAGCAAGCAAAAGATGGTGCTGATGTAGCTGTCTATACCACAAAAATTACATTTCCTCTGTATGCAGAGCCATGTAAAGAAGTGGAGACATGAGAAAGTGATGACCAGTCACTGCAGTTCAGGGTGCAACAGGCCACTTCTTTGCCTGTGCAACCATGAAGGTGTACTTGGTACAGGGCAAGGGCTAGCTCACCACAGCGCTCAAATAAATCACTGCACCCAATCATCGAAGCCTTGCAACCACCCTGCCCGCACTTTTTGAAAATTATTGGGTCTGCTTCTCCCCCGTGGCAGATCTTTTACACCCAGTCCTTCTCAAGGTACAGACCTGTACCTGCATCTCCTGCACCTGAGAGCTGTTCTTCAGCACAGTACATGACAGATGGGCATTCCCTGGCTTTTCTCTACAGATGAAGATAGGCTGCACTCCGTGTTTTGTGATGTCTTGGTCTGTTTATGCCTTTTATGACCAAGGATGTGGTCTGTGGCATTAGAGTGTGTCAGAGCCCTGGAGGCCCCACATGTAAATGAGGAAGGGGCAGGCAATGAAGGTTCCTGCCCCAGGGGTAGCATGTACCCACACATATTCCACATGCCTGCCAAAATCAACCTCAGCTAGCAGCTGTAAACACTTCAAAGTGCTTGCCATCAGGGTGCCAAGCATGACAGGGAGCAGAGGTCCCAGTGGGGCCCATGGCTGTTTGCCAGCAGGCAAGCTGTGGTTGGTGCTATTTTCTCTGCTGCTGTTGCCATGGGAGACTCTCACTTGAGGAGAAGATGCTGATTTCCCCTCTTCCACCCTCCTGTCTGCTACAGCACATTCCTTGCCTCTGCATATCTTGCCTCACATTAAAAGGCACCTGTCTCTAAACCTCCTCAGCATCCAGCTTCCCTCTCCCCCATGAGAAAATTTAAGGTATAAACCTCAATTTTCCTATACTGGAGGAATGCCCAGGCTAGATCCTGTTATTGAGTAGGATATCAGCGCATGAGAGAAAGGCCACTGGGTTATTCTTGGGGATTGGCATAATGTTGCTGGAGAAGAGTGACACAAAGTAAAAATCAAAAGAGAAGCTTAGAGACTGTGTACTTGGGATGCTC
Organism: Polioptila caerulea; assembly: GCA_013397295.1. Taxonomy (NCBI): domain Eukaryota; kingdom Metazoa; phylum Chordata; class Aves; order Passeriformes; family Certhiidae; genus Polioptila; species Polioptila caerulea. The sequence continues at coordinate 28,870 of VYXF01009983.1, read as the reverse complement.
TCCTCCCAACCCAGGCCTCAGATTTGAAGACCTGCTGGAGACCAACATATGCCACAATACAGCTGACTGAGGTTTCAATTCTGTGCTCCTCTGAACATGACCTTTGTCATTTTCCATGCCTTGAGAAAACAGGACACACTAATTAGAACTCCTGTGGTCCCCAAAGAGATGGAGATCTCTTCTGACTCTTGTTTCAGACCCTCTTTGGCTAGCAGAAAGGGTCCATGCCCTTCTTCAACTCAAGGTCAAAACCAGAAAGGTGCTTTATAGCATGACATTAGCATGTCCAGCAGAACCTAGAGCACAGACTGAGGCTTACTAAGACATTTCCAGAGCACCATATCAAAGCAAGCATGGCCATTTCTGTAGGAATAAACAACAGGGTCTCTAGAGCCCTGACAACTTTTACATCACCAGCAGATGTTTATGAAAAGTGCTGGCTGTCAGGGATAAATTCTGAGACCACTCACCACATTTACAGATGATTCTAAGAGCTTACAGGTTTACTAAGCAAGTCCAACACCAGGGAATATTCTTGCACGAAGTTCAAGTCAGTAGCACAAATTCAACCAGAGTTTATTGATACAGAATGGATGTTGGAGAGACATTAAAAGAGAAACAAGACAATCTGAGAACTTACACTTGGCTTGCAGACATCTCTTGGTGTTTTCTGTCAGTATGACTGTAACTTGCTGCTATGACTATGTGTTACTGACAGGTTTCCTACACACATACAGACAAAATATTTTAAATGTTGTATGGAACATTTCAGTCTAGCTAGATGGCCAAGTCATGGGGAAACATCCAACAAAGACAAATTTCTGTAATTCAGATTTTTCCTTAGGCAGTTGATTTTAATATCAAAGATTCTCTTTGGAACAACTTTCTAGGATTAAGGTGTGTTGAACCCATCATCTTGCTGTCACCATTCCTGCCTAATGTGGATCACACAGAGAAACAAAACAATTGAAGCTGAGCAATGTGGCAGGACACTGGGCCTGGAGATAAGTTTCATATTGTAACTATTTTGGAATACAGCATTTATATTCTAATGTGCAAATTATAACTGCAATTGAGATGCAGAAGAAAAATTTTTTTACTTCTTAAAGTGTGTTGGTTAAAACTCTGGATGAGTTGATGACTGCATGACAACACTTGACTTGCAATAAAAATAAACAGCTGTCAGAAATTTTATACAAGAAAAAAGGCACTTCTGCCATTTGTAACTAAAGTAACCCTGCTTCTTTGTGTGTTTCTGATGCTGAAAATTTCAGGCAAAGTTGTGAAATTAGGAGGAGGCATGCAAAAGTTTCAAATTTCTGAGCCGTAGTTAATGAAGGCTTATGAATTCTTTATGAGATATATTAACTGGGGATAATTGAAAGCATTGAACAAATATAGGTGAAAACTGTGTGCAATGAGATTTTAAAACTAATTTTATCTTTGTTCAAAGTTGAAAGTGAAGGAAGACTTATAGCTATTCCTACAAAACAAATTGACCTGTTGAGTAGATATAAAATGCTGAATGTAGGAACATGTATAACACTACTGTATTGTTTTGCAGAGGAAAACACTGAAACTAATATCTGAAAGACTCTTCACTTTTAACAAGATTACTATTTTATAGCCTATAATAATTATTTCCATAATTGAAATAAAGGTAGAACCTCTCTCATTTAAGGATCAAATAGCTTCTGGCAACATGATTGAGGTTTTGTATATGTAGACGAGAAGAAGGAATAGTTAAAAAAAAAGTTATTGGCAAAAGTCTCCCATATAGGTATGGTGGCCTTATAATTGCATTTATATATTTACACACTGTGTTATCAGTAACACACAGAGCTCTAGAACTAAAATATGCATGGAAAAAGAAAACATTATAAACTTTCAGTTCAGCAGCAGAGTGAAATTAATTAGATTTGGTCCTGAAGTCCATTAAATTTGATCAGTGAGGATAATTCACTGGGATATATAGGTATTTCATATCTATCTTTGTGTTCAAGACCTGTACAGGGGAAACAAGTTTGTTATGCCTCCAACCTCTGTGGTGATTCGGTGGGAGTAGCAGAGTGTTTGGTTTTGTGCAGTAGGGGTCCTGGAAACCAGGAACACCTCCAATGCACATGAAATGTGCTCCTTCACTGCGTACAGTGGGGACGCAGGAAGGAAACCACAACAGCAGAGGCAAATCATGGTTTGAGATGACTCAGAGGTGATTTCTGATCCTCTAGCACACACTGTCCTGGAAACCCCGGGAGAAACCCAAGATTCAGCTCACAAATGGGATGAGTCATCTGGCCACAGGCTTGTTCTGTATCATCCTCTCCCAGTAAGACCTTCATCTATAGATTAAAAATACATCACTAGCATAAAAACTTCCTATTCCTTCTCACAAGTGGCTATTACACTCTGTCCCAGTGACCGCCCTGTTTGACGTATGAACACTCACTACATGACCAAACCTCTGATTTTCTTTTTCCATCCACATGAGGGCACACAAGCTAGTATGTCACAGAAAGTCCCTACAGCAAATTGTTCATTTATTTATTTTATGCTCTTTCTTTGTTTACCAAAACAGTTCTACCGCACAGAATTATCCCTCCAGCAACCACCTGACAGAGATCTGCATCTGCAGCAGCAGAAATCACAATCTTCAGTTTTGCACTTTCTAGACTATAACAGCTGTCTTTGATTTCAAGAAATTAGATTTTCCACAATTTCACATACTTTCTTTCTGTTTTTCGGAAAAATATGAGAAATCGTAAAGCTGTTCCACTGCTATCAGATCCACAGTCTACTTACGGCTGATGCAGAAAAAGCCATTACACACATACAAAGCTTTCAAGTTACAGTGGCTGCCACACTTCAGGTTAAGAACAGTTCTGCAGAAGAGCTGTGAAGGTCTGTTCTCTCATCATGAGCAGTCCTAGACTGAATCCAGGCAGAGAGGCAGGAGGAACACTAGGACACATGCAGGATGTCCAATATGCAGAGGGCATAGATGGAACACACTGTAGCACCAGTGTGCATGTGGACTATAGAGTCACAGAAGAGACCACAAAAGTTTATAAATTAGGGTGATCAAGGCCTTCACTGTGTTTACAAGCAGGTAGTCATCAGAGCTACGTATGCATTGGCTTCTGAGCATATATGAGAAAGAATATAGAAAGGCTGACTACAGGAAAAACAAAAAAAGTCTCTAGTTTTTTCTCAAGGGTTACATGTCTCAGCAGGGTGTACAACTGCTTTCCATTACTTTGTAACAGAATGCAGTAATTTGGAACTAGGTCACTCTGGACACTAACAGCTCATGACAAAGAGCAGACCTGAGATCAAGTAGTATGCACAAAATGGAGTGAAATAGTTTAAAAGTTATTCAGAAAAAATTATGCAGTCATTCATCATGAACCCATTGTGGTTTATCCATTGCATATTTTCATTATACTTTTCATATACATTATACAAGACTTGAATCATTTTGATTCAGGGAAAAATCTCGTAAACTCCTAACCCCTCTTCTCTGGATGCCTTTTATAATGACTATGAATACTGCTGGTCTACATATGATAAGTATGTCATCTTTAAATTCATTAAAATTTTTATAGAACTGTACTCTCTAACTGAAAGAAGGATAATATTTTTTATTTTTCAGCATTTTGAAATATCAAATCCCTTTACATTGACTATTTTGTGATATCCAAAGTATACATATAATTCATTCCAACAGAGCTGTTAAAGAACAGGCTGTGTCAGCCTTTTAACATTTTGAGCATTATCTCATTCTAGTGTTTCTCTTCAAGGATTTTTTGGAGGAGTTTTTTTATAATATATAAAAAAGCGGCTGTTCATGAAGAAAGTGGTCTGGATTAAAAAGTTAGCATTTTGTGAAGGAAACCCCAAAAATATAGCCTAGTCTTTGAGTCTTTAACTTCCATATGGTGATTGGGTTAAATATCTCATCTTTTGTAGTTCTTTCTAATTTTGTACGTCTATGACTGTTTCCAAAGTGGTTTTCCTACTTCATGCAGGAAAATAAAGATTATTCGATGGCACTCCCTCACTCCCAAGAAGACCAATGCAGAGCTTGTACTACTTCCAAAGTTAGGGTTTTCCAGTAAAAAATGTAGGAAGTGATTTATGTTTGCCATATAAACGCATTATTTCCAATCTGAATACAAAATATCTCTTGCCGCCTAGTTGATCTAATCCAAGATGATAGGACATTGCACAATATCAGCATTAAAACTGTTGCAACTCTGTGGAAACATTGCCTCATACCCACTACCACAGAATGAACATCCTTCAGCTTGGGAAGAATTAAATGTGAGGAAGAACATCTATTCTAGTGCCTCTAAGAGCTTGTTTTCCTTACCTTTTTCTTCATATTATTTTCATTAAATAAAAATAACTTTTCCTTTGGGACTTTGCAAGTCATGCCTTGGTGAGCAGTACTGGAATACTCAAGAAAAGCTACAAGAAAGTCACTGAAACTAGATTTACTTAAGACATGGTAGACACACATGACAGCACATAGTACGCCTGGGTATGGTTTCAAAAATAAATTGGATGCACAGACAATTTATAGTTCTGTAACAACGTGTGAATGTGAAATGTGTGCAGTTTAGAGACACCAGCATTTGATTTGTGAACGTTCTCAAGCCTTTACCTTCATAAAGAAATTCCCACTAGTTGAGATGCCTGTAAGAGTTAATACATGAAAATAGCCTCACTGTACTCTGGACCAATTGTGCTTTCTATATAAACAAAGTTTGCCTTTATCTTCTGAGACTTTTTGGGGGCTGCTGAGATGCAAATGTGCATCTTTGAAATAACTTTGTCCTGCAGCAACATGGTGACAGACCTGCATTGATAGTGTGTGGGCATGGACAGGCACCACTATTTGGCTTTCGAGACCCTCCTTTGGTCACCAAGACCGCTAAAATACATGAAAATGTTCTATACCACTAAAAGCTTCCTCTTTTAGTCTCCATTGTCTCACAATTTGCAAGTAAGACAGAGTGAAGGCAGATCACTAATTAGGTGCCAAGACTAATTTTCTCACATGTTAAAAGGACAAGTTTGACTCTCCCTAGGGTGAAGAAAACACAGGAAATGGTGACGCTTGCTCCCAACCTTTCACTCCCCAGCTCCCTCCCCATTTCCCTCTCAGCATGCCTGTATCCCAGCTGGCTGTGCCATGTCAACCCCAGACTGATAAAATAGGGGGAAAATGATCCTTGGAGATGGAGCAGAGATGGGGGAGGCCATTAGAGCCGTTAAGGGGTGGCAGTTGGGCTGCCACAGAGTGTCCCCAGGCAAGCGGCTACNGGGGGTCTGTGTGCTCCTGAGTGGTCTCCCACCTCAGGGTTGAGTGGTACCCAAGCCACTGTGCTGTGGTGTGATTACAGTGGAGCGTGTGTGTCAAACCATGGGGTACATGAGAGTCTGGCACCCCTTCCTGGTTATGACATCTGGTGAAGAATGCTGTTGGCCCTGTTGGCCTGTATGTCTGTGCATTTGTTCACTTACACATCTCTGTCTATGTATGTGTGTGAGGGCAGATCCATCAGAGTGTCACCTAGGAAATCACAAGGATGCACTGTCACACACCAGAGCTTATGCTCAGGGTGTTACGTGTCTGTATGCACATACCTACACACAACAGTGTGTCAAAATCTCACAAGCTCTGGGATATCTTCCTGTATATATGTGATGAGGGTTTGTGCTATGTTGAATGGCTATCTGCAAAGGCTGTGCATATTTGAATATCAGTTTGACAGTGTATCTGAGTGTGCACCCAGGTCTATTTTTATGTCTGACTAGTTTAAGGAATCAGTTTTGGTTGTAAAGAGTGTAGTAAGAGGTGCAGAGTTTGCACATCCATCATGTGACTTCTATCCACATGGAGCATGGATAGAAAAGTGCCTTTTGTCAAGATCGGAGAAGCATGTTGCCATATCATAGACAAAAGAGAAAAACATGCTTGTCTGTTCAGGTTTAATCAGTATAGTACTAACTGCATTACTGAGAGAATGTTGTGTGAAAATTTTATTTAAAAGTATAGACATCACATGTAGCCTTCGCATGTCTGTCACATACAGCTACTGTGCTAGACTAATGTGCGCATTTGTGTATTTTCATACAGCAGCACATGTCTCTTCTGCAGTGTTTTGCTTTGCCATCTGAGTGTGTATGACTGAGTATCTTAAGCTGGGGAGTATGTGTAGAATGATTGGGATGTATAGACCATTTTCATGTATTGGTTTATGTTTTGCAGAACTGATCTTGCAAAGAATTGTCATTGCTCAGTGACCGAAGGTAACAATGAAAGATAGGTTATTTTAATGGAGATTTCCTACTAATATGACATATTTTCATCTGCCAGTTGCCTCTAGTGTCAGTAGCCAGCCTCATCTCCTTAGAGTCTTTAAAGAATAGAAATTAATGCCATACTATGAGGTAAAGACCATCATCTTAGCCAAGAACTCTAAAAACTCAAGCTGCTCATGTGGAAATCAAACTCCATCCACATATGTATCAGAACTGTTGTTCTGGCCATTTCATAGTTAATTGTCTATACAAAGGATATTATTTATTAATGACAGAATGATGAATGTATCAGGATTCAGTTTGGGAGTTTAGTTATGGGGCACAAGTATGCCATTGCTTTTTATGTATCCCAGCAGACAGGAAAGCTGATTTGATGTTATTAGAGTTGAAGCTCTTAAATCAATATTTTTCTGAAATGGTCCAATGTTACAGCAGCTGTCATCCCATCAAAGTACCCCTGGCTATTCTGAGCAGAGGAATTATAAGCTTGAAAGATTGTTGAGGTCAAAAGTTTTGCACACCCTAACAGATTAAGATACTAAATTTTCTTCTGTTTCATGTGCCTGCCATGTGGTTTTTGCAAACAAGTTGTATATTTCTCCACAGAATTCCAAAGTGGAGTATTAACTACCATCATCTTAGGGGCTTCAGTTGAGTTAATTGCTAAGGGAATCAGAAGACAGTGAATACTTTGAGAGCCATAAAAATCAGTCCTGTATGTCACATAGTCTTAAAAAAAAACTTTAAAAGTGCTTTGGATTTTAATATTTTTCCTATAATCACAGGGAAATGGCAGGCAAGAAGAAAGAAATCCAGCTCCAGGTATAAATCCTAATTACTTTAACAACTTTAGAGGGAAATAGAAGCTTTTCCTGCCTTTTTAGAATGTTAAAATGTTAATTAATTTTGTTTCAGACCATAATAAGCAATCAAGACCAGTGGGATGAAATGCTGCTGACAAAGGGTATAGTAGGTACTAACAGTTGATATTTTCTTTTTAACCATTCATGGACATATCTTCAGGTTTTCATATTTATATATTATCTTTAATATATTCTAGAGAGTGCATGTTCTCTGAAATGCAGCATTCTCAGTTTTCAGTTCACTTAGTGCAATAACTACATCTCTTATATCTCCTAGGAACTGTTTTTGGATAAAAGGAACAATTCTGTAACAGGATCATAACTTCAGAGGGATAGTAATAGGCAAAGGCTCAGGGAGGGGGAAATCCTGTAGAATAAGGGTCTAGATAAGAATGAAAACCCACAGCGGGAAAAGAAGAAGAGAAAATAAAAGGAAAATGAGAGAAAAGTTGCCATTTGGATTAATCATCTCCAATAGTATTCTGAAGTAGGTTTCCAATGTCAAAAGTAATTGAAATTAAAGAGTATGTATCCACTAACATACCCATTGAATCTATTGATATATTCATGATGCATTCATTGACTAGAAGAAGATTGAGAGATCCATGTGAATGCCTTCCCTGTGCTGTTTCAACCCAAACACAAATGTCTCATTTTCTATGTTACTCAAGTCATCTTTTTGTAATTCCAAATTATTACATTTTAGTCATAGATGTGTATCAAGCTTGGTGTGGTCCTTGCAAAGCTGTGCTGAATTTATTCAGAAAACTAAGGAATGACTTTAGTGAAGACAATGTGCTACATTTTGCTGTGGTAAGGAAACACATCCTGTGTGTGACTATATTTACATTTTAATTTAAATATATCTTGTGATCTACATATGCAGAGCTTTCATTTTACTGTCCTTATACTAAGTTGCCATAATTTTGGCCTGGTTGCTTTCCCTGCATATGTCCTCATAAGACTGTGTTTAGAAGTAGATTAGAAATGGTAATAAATATGTAAGAAACTATAATAAAAAAAGTTGATGTCCCACAACTTTTGTTTTCCTTGATGATATTGCAGAAATATTCAAAAGCCAGACTATCCGACTTTTAGTCTTAGGTCTCTGCATTATGACTCATTGCATTTAAAATTCTTACACCCCTGAAAAGCTGTTGCATCATTTTGCAAATGTTACCTCGTATTTAATTTTTAAGAGAATAAAAAGGGAGAAACTAAAAAAAATCACAAAACTGTAGTAGTGAAAATATTTGTTTACACTAGTGGTATATATATATGAGTGTATTATATCTTGTATTTAAAGTAGACAAATTTGTCTCACAGACTCACTTTATCCAAGATGTTGACTAAGTTCATCCTTTTTCACATTAGTGAAAACTTCAAATTCCATGAGGAAAGAACTTTTCAGAAAAAAACCTGATTTTGTATACATGAAAAAGGCAGGGAGTTATGTTCTGAGGTTATCTCACATGCTTTCACACAGTTGACCACATTTCACAAAAAATTTAATACCCTGGATAATCTCTTCCATTAAGACTACATGGGCTACTTCTTCATTTATAAATGTTATTATAACCCACATGAGAAAATAGTATAAAGAGAAAATATTTTTCCAAGTTTATTTGCCGTAATACAAATGTAGGACAATTCCATATTACCCAAACAGTTCTTTCCCCATCACTATAAGGACTGTTAGTTGTATTTAGGATTGCAGTTTGAATTTGCAGCACCAAAGTATATGAGAGTGGGGTTTCCCTGTGAGTAAAAATGTTTCCTTTATATATACATCTGCATACACACTTATGTAAGCAAATAATCTTTTTTGTCTGACTTCAGGCAGAAGCTGACAGCATCGAAACTCTGAAACCATTTAGGAGGAGCTGTGAGCCTGTGTTTCTTTTTAGTGTTGTAAGTACATCACATCATTTCTTTTAATGTACTGCCAACTTCTGCCTTAACTTTTCAATAGATTTTAAAATCGATGTGAAACTGTATAAATCCTATCTTTACATTTTACATTATGTAGGATGGTACTATCTGATGTTGTTTGCTTGAGCTGTTTCCCATGCCTGAATCTGGTGGTTCTTGAGCACATTTTTCTTGTGGCTGTTGCACAAGAAAATTTGTTTTGGTAGTAAGTGAGAAATCCAGGTAAGTTTTCCAGGTTTGCCTTACATAAAGTGCCTACATGTAGTTACACTGAAATGATTATTTTATGCTCATTTTTCATCACAGAAAGAGAGTTTACGTTTCCTGGCATTATAAGATTTTCGAAGTAACAAATAAAATTGTGTTTTAATAGTTTAGAAACTGTAGCAATTAAACATATATTTATTATCTCTTACTGATGGACACAGAAATCTGGTTCTCCTAGGACACAGCTGTAGCGCACTGCTCACTTGAGAAGAGGTGGGGGTTGTTTTAACCTGAGGGTGCCAAAATTTGAATTTCCATAAATGTGAACCAAGGATAAAGATACTTTCAGGACACTTTCAAGTTTGAATCTGAATGCTGCCTAGAGATATTAGCAGAATTTTTGGTCACCATTAGCTTCACTACTGTTCACCTGATTGTGGTAAAGAATGCACTGAAAAGTCGTGCACATACACACACAAAAGACAGAAAACTCCATGTTACAGAAATTAAGAACAAGTAAAATCCACATTTGCATTTGATTTCAACTGTATTTTGAGTATTGAGCCTAGAAATAAACATGGAAAATTTGGTAAAGATGGAAGCAAGGAATTAAATGCACAAAAGTTTCATTGCAAAATAATAGAGGGAGTAGTAGCTTTGATATTCCCTTCAGTGGGCATAGGAAATGATCCTCTGGCTGGAAAAAAACAGCAAGATATTGCACGCTTCAAAAATTCAAGTAAATATGTAAATTAAGTGATGAAAACTCACCGAGAGTGTTATTTTCTCTTCAACAGTATGGTAAAATTCTTGCAATGGTGAAAGGTGTAAATGCTCCTCTCATAACTAAGACAGTAACAGATTTAGTGCAAGAAGAGAGGGAAATTACAGCTGGAACGAAGGAACGCGCTGAGGTACTCACAAACCAGATACTTATGCATAAATATGTCTTTTTATTATGCTTCCACTGTTTCTCTAAATGTCTGCGATAGTGTTTAGATGATGTTTAATTTTTCCTATTTTTGTCCTAAAAATAAAGCGATACATATGATGTGCTTTTTTTTTAGAAATCAAGTAAAATTACCTGGGCTCTAAGACACTTTTAAAAATCATCTAGTCCAACCCCTCCTGCCACAGACAGTCTCACCTTTCACTCGACCAGTTTGCTCAAAACCATGGGGATTGCTCTTTACCACATGAATCCAGTTTGCTACAAAAAACAAAGGCTATTCATCAAGTTTATTCTATCACCTTTGAGTTCTGACTTCCAAGTAACATGAGGACATAAAGACGGCTCAGTCTGACCTCATTAGCCTGCACTGTGAAAGATCCCACAGTTGGAATTCACAGTAGTATCAGAGTAAATCCTACCTTGTTGCCTGTTCTCCTCAGAACCCCCAAATTTCCATTATGGTACTTTATAAAAACAAATTTACAGGTTAGCTTAGCAATGTAAGAAATGGAGAGATAGACAAAATGACACAAGCTCATAAATGTTCTAGTAATCTTTTTTTTCCTTTCAGGGTTAAGTATTTTTAGTATGTGACTTAGGAACTGCATCATATGAAACAAAGACATGGGAAATAATCTTGTCTCATTGCTTGTTCTGTTAAAATGAAGGTGAAAAAATTCCACTTAGAGTAAAAAGAGCTTTTTTAGTAAACTTAAACTCAGTTAAGGAAAATCAGACTGACCAGAAGTCCTTCTTAGAATTGCTTGTTTTTCAGGGTAGCAAATCCATTCTTACATTAAGATAAATGTGTACAGATGTGACAGCTGTGTTTAGTGTCTTTACTTTTGCACTGGTGATGTACTTTTACTCCATTTGCAATTACCTTAGGTAGAAGAACTTGTTTTTCATGAAGAAGGTTCATCAGAAGGGTCTGCTGAGGAGGCTGTAGAGGAGGGTAAATACAATTGATTTATTTTAGAAATGTTAACAGTAGGAAAGAGAACAAATGTCTTTTGATTAATAATTGTCTGTGTCTAACACTAATAGACCTTCCTTTGATTGCATTCATGAAATGCTATGATTGAGCTTTCTTCAGTAAGGAATTAATGTATTGGACTGTCATCATCAATATTTTCACCACTGCACTGGGAACCTTCAGACTTTAGACAGAAGTTATTTGTGCCAGGGAATTTTCCTGTGTAAAGTTAAGGCCTGAAAGTGAATTCTACGCAGTCCCTGTGGGAGCTGGGTACTTATATTGAGGTGTAACACTTAAGATGGGGCCAACCTGAGAGGATTGGAAGAGTTAATCTGTGAAGCAATGGCATGCTTCCTATCTCAGATTACACTTTACCCAGATTAGATTTAATAACTGATGTAAAGAAGAGCATAAATCCACAGTAGCAGGGTAAGCTTCCAAAAAGATTGAAAAATAAGACCCATTCTGCTTAAAAGTTCTATCTGTGATTTATCTCAGGTTTTTATTTAGCTGAGACCTACATTTTTATTGTTATCTGTGGCTACTCAATGTACTTACTGCTTCATCTATGCAGAGAATGCCACTCTACAATTCTGAAATGGAACAAAATCCTCCATCCTCTCCTGCTTCTTGATCTTGCTTTTTTTTCCCTGTGAGAGGCATTAGATCACAGTCATGGCATCCCTTTTCCTTCCTCTTCATGTTTTGTTGCTTTTTTTAATTATATGCTTCAACTGACATATTCCTGACCTCAGCTACAGCCTATATTTTTTCTCATAATCCCTGTGAGACCTAGAAGTGCAGTACTATCATTTAGCAATTAACTATAGGCTTCACACTAATCCCCAAAACTTAAACATGATAGAAAATCAGAAAACAGAGCTTTAGCTCAGGTTCAGCTTCAGGTTAGGAGATCTCTCAGACACTGTAATACATTCACATTTAGCAGTAATATTTTTCTTAACTCATGCAGTTGCTTAACTGTTTCTAGTATTGGTAGCAAGTAGTAGTCTGCTGTTTCCATTATCACTATCTTAAATTCTTCTACTGTTTTTGGGATCTGATTGAATTACAGTCAAATGCTTAACTGTAAACTTCAGATCCAGTAAAGATGATTTTCTTTATTCTGATGAATGTATTACTTAACACATTATTTTTTCCCTTTTTCAGAAATACTCACTTATTCTGTTGGAATTATAAAACCTGATGATGTCTTAGCGGGACGTGTAGAAGAAATTAAAAAAAAGGTAGAGAGAATTTTAAAATATTCATTAATTCTATTTATTTAGGAGGCATAATAGCAGAATGTAATTTTAAGTAGATCCTAATTTGTGCCCAGACTTTAGAACAGAATCTGATAAAGCTTCCTTGCTAAGGATGATAAAAGCACAATAATTTTTACCTGAAATAATATGACATTCAAATTTATACTATTGCTTTAATATTCTATGCCAGCAGAGGTTACACATTGATTCATATTACTTCTATTAAAAAAAAATGCCTTATAACAATATATATCAAGATCAAATTAAAAGAATTTTTTAAAGTATTATGACAGGTACAGTGACCTTTGCAGGAAAGGGAATCAGTGCTATATGTTGTTTCTGCAATTACCCTACCTTAGCTGGAAAGGAAGAAAGCTCAGTAAAGGCAAAACAAAAACAAAAAACAAACAAAATAAAAGTGGCGTTTCGAAACAATTTAGCTGGAGCAGCTGCTACTTGGCTCATGAGGTGTGTTTTCCAACACTGGTTCCACAGCCAGCCTTGTCGGGGCAGGATGAAAACACCCAGCAGCACCACAGGGGCTTTTAAAGAGCAGAGTGCTGGTACACAGGTTAATATTGCAGCATCATCAGTACTGGGGCTGGATACTGCCTTTGCTGTAAAAATGTCAGTGTATGGCACAAACCTCATGCCAATGGGCTGTGAACTTTGATGCAAATCGTATGTGCGCATCACTTACAAATTCTTGCGTTTAGTGCAGTAACCTAGTTTAAAACAGAAAATCATAAAGTAGATTTAATTTTTCTTTATTTGCTGTTTCTAAAACCAAGTACTTTAGCCTAATACAACAACTGTTAACAAGTGCACATTTATGTGACTACTATAGTTACAATATGATTTATAATATCTTGCAACATAAGCTGCATGTTAACCATTCAGAGTGATCGAAAGGAGTTTATTCAATGGGAAATTAAAGGGATTATTAACTATTGAATGAATTTACTACATACACTGAACTGCACTATATTTTTTCTCAAACATTATCTTAGGGGTAATGTAATCCTGAATTTAGTGAAGTGCTTTTAAAGGCTGGAAGTTCAATTCAGGCAAAGATAGCAGTTATATTTTTAATATTTCAGAGAATTTTAAATTTAGGATAGTTTCCAAAACCAATCAATCTTTAGATTAACAATAACATATGATTTTGTATGTATCCATTTTCAAATCCCTGTGAGTAATGACTGAATAATTGCAGATTAAAGATGCAGGATTTGACATTGAGGCAGCAGAGGAGAGAATGCTTACTGAAGAGCAAATCAGAATATTTTATGCTCGGAATAAAGATGAGGTAAAAACAAACTAAAAACTTAAATGAAATGAACAGGTAAAACATATAATTTTTACCAGGTGTGCTTGCAAATCTCTGTTTGGTAAATTTTAAGTATATTGAAGAACTGGTGGAAAGCCTAATTTAGTTATTTTCCTGAACTTTATGTCTGTCTTTAGCTATTTTTCTCCCCTAATATAGGACAAGGCACAAAAAATAGATTTTGGCAGAGATGCTTTCCCTCTCTGTTTATTCTCAGAGCTATCACATTAAAAAATCTGTAAAGAAATAAAAAAAATATATATTATCAGTGATCATATTATCACTGATTTTCTGTTTAGAAAAAAGTATGCCAAATAGATACACACTGTCACATAGATGGTGTTGGATTTTGGGTTTGAGCTGCATTTCAGCACCTAATAGCCAAGACTGAGTAATTCCTACTGTAGACAGAGAGAAAAAACAAAACTGATAGTAATCACTAGATGGCTGCATTAGGATTTAGAAAAGAAGAAACTGGGAGATCTTATAAGAAACCATGAAGAACTTGGTTTTAGCAAAGCCAGGATTGTAGGTTAGACAGAGGCAGTTTTGAAACAGAGGTAAAAGTAACTTATCTTCATGGGAATAGCAGACTATTCATGGGAATAGCAGAATTTGAGACTAGTTAAGTGTAGAGGTAGATGTGGGAAGAACAAAGACAAACAAAGTATACAACGTTTGATATATCACATAATCATAGACTCACAGAATGGCTGACACCTTCCATTAGAACAGGTTGCTCAGAGCCCCATCCAGCCTGGCCTTGAACAGGGCTCCTGGGATGAGACATCTGCAACTTCTCTGGACAACCTATTCCTATTCCTTACCACCTTCACAGAAAAGAATTTCTTCTGATCTAAATCTACTCTCTTCAAGCCATCCCCCCTTGTCCTGTCACTAAATGCCCTTGTAAATAGTCCCTCTCCATCTTTCTTGTAGGCTCCCTTCAAGTACTGGAAGGCTGCAATTAGTGGACCCTAGAGCCTTCTCCACGCTGTACAAACCCCACTATTAGCCTTTTTTTCTAGGAGAGCTGCTCGATCCCTCTAATTGCCTTGATGGCCTCCTCTGGACTCACTCAAATAGGTCCATGTCCTTCCTGTGCTGAGACCCCAGAGCTGGGTGCAGCACTGCAGATGGGGTCTCACCAGAGCAGAGCAGAGGGGGCAAAATCCCCTCCCTTGCCCTGCTGGCTACACTGGTTTGGATGCAGCCCAGGACACATTTGGCTTTCTGGGCAGCAAGTGCACATTGCTGAGTCGTGTCCAGCCTCTCATCCACCCCCAAGTCCTTCTCCCCAGGGCTGCTCCCCATCTGTTCATCCCCCAGCCTGTCCTGATACCAGGGCTTGTCTTGACCCAGGTGCAGCACCTTGCATTTGATCTTGTTACTCCTCAATGCTCAGAGGCCCCCTCCTTGTGCCACTTCCTCTGGACAGCATCCTTTCCTTTGGGTATGTCAGCTTGGTGTCATCTGCAAACTTGCTGAGGGTGCACTCAATCCCTTCACCATGTCATCAATGAAGATACTAAACAGCACTGTTCCCCTGGGGCACACCCCTTGTGACTCATGTCCATTGGGACTCTGAGCCTCTGACCACTACCTTCTGGATGTAACTGTCCAACCAACTCCTTATCTACCAAACAGCAATCAAAACAATTTCTCTCTACTTCAGAGAGAAGGATACTGAGGCATACCATTTACAGAAGCCCAGATAAATGACATCTGTAGCTCCTCCCATGTCCACAGTGAAGTCACTCCATTGTAGAAGGCCACTGGGTTGGTCAGGCAAGACTTGTCCTTGGTGAAGCTGTGCTGGCTGTCCCAAATCACTTCATTGTTCTCCATGAGCCTTAGCACAGCTTCTAGGAGGATCTGTTCTGTGATCTTCCCAGGCACAGAGATGAGGCTGATAGGCCAGTAGTTCCTGGGGTCCTCCTTTCTACCTTTTTAAAAGATGTATACCATGTTTCCATTTTTTTCAGTCATCTAGGACTTCACCTGACTGCCATGACTTTTCAAATCTCATGGAGAGTGGAAAAAAAACACTATTACACCATAGCAGATCCCTGCCAGCATTAGGACAGAAGAATAATAATACTGCTATGAACTATATGGTGCCAGAGAGCCTTATGCATATTGAGAGGCCAATTATTTGGCATTCTTTAAGTTAAATTTTAAGCTGAAAAAATAATTTCATTAAAACATATTGATTCCTTTGTGTTCAGTGTGCAAAGTTATTCCTGATTTAATACTCCACAATTTTACTGAATTTCTGGAGCCTGCCTTTTACAAGGGAATGGAGATTCAAGGTGATAGACCTCCATATTAAATTAGAGGCAAAAATTGTTTCTTTTTAATGATGAAGTTCCAGGAGGAAGATCCAGGACAGCCAAAATTAACAGATGCATGTAGTTCTTCTGACAAAAGCAAGAGTACTTTTGAAGCCAACACAGTAGAAATACATGCTTTATACATAATTTTGAACACTTTTTGTACTTCATTCTGTTTTTCCAAGTTCATCTCAGAAAATGGGTTAAGAATATGCATAGATATGAAGATAATTGAAAGATAAAAACAATTAATTGGAAGCATATATGTGAACACTTTATCCTTCTATTACTAAAGTAAAAAAAACTACCATATGCAATGATAATGCTGACTGGTAAGGATTTAGTCAAATATTTAGAAGGAGAGTAGATATCCCCAAGAAAAAAGTAACATAAAAAAAATTAAAAACTCACACCACAAGCTTCAAAAGTTATTTTTCTGATGGAAATGTACTTTTATAGGATTGAAAGTTGAAACTGAAGAAATGAAAAGCATGTAGCAAAGCAAATGAAGGAAAGCCTGCAAGTGTCTTGCAAACAGCTCAGTGTACTATATTTATAGTCAGCTACATGTCTTTTAGTTTCAAGAATTATTCATGGAATTGTATTGCAGTTTCTTATGTCACACTACCTGCTGTACTGCAAGCGTAGCAAGTGATCACATTGAATTTCTAGTTAATTTTCTTCATTCTTGTCATGTGCATGGAAGAACATCTAGTACTTGTTTAAAGTAGTTATATGACTTTCTTTATCTCAATTTACTTTTTTTTAGACATTTGATAATGTTGTCTCAGATGATTGATCAAACAACTTCCCCAACAATCTATCAGAGTTCTGAGGAATGTATGTGAATGCTAGTTTGGAAAAGGAATGTATGAGTTACTTTAAAAGCATAATTGTCTCATTTCTGATGACAAAGTCAGAGTTCGTGCAATTCATAGGGGGGGGAATTATGTTTTTTAGCCTGATTTTGATGCATTTGTTCAATTCATGATGACTGGACCATGCCATGTTTTGATAATCAGTAAAAAAGAAGCAACTGGTGCTATACCTCAGTGGAAAGAACTACACAAAACAAGTGAGTCTGCTGAGCCTAAGGAGCCAGACAAGTAAGTACCAGTAAAAATGTGTATCTGTGATTCAGTCACAGTGTTCAGAGCACATCACAAACCAAGGCATGTTCCTACAGACACAGGTGTACCCATACGTGCAGGTACAGGGAACAGGCAGAGTTCGCCGCCTAGTCCTTCACAGGGCCACCACTAGAAATACAACCCTAGCTCTCATGGGAATTCAGAAATTCCTTGCTTCCTATTTAAAGATGACAAGCCAAAGTCATTGGTCTCTTTGAACATGGGTTCTCAGAGCAATGGGAACAATGATACACTTTAAAGCTGATATAGTCCTTGCAATTCTAGTTCAGCCATGCCAGGGGACTTCCTGCGTTGCTGATTGAAGAGTGCACTCTTTCCCATGTGTCCTGGTTTAGGGCAGATTTGGGAAGAAATCTCCGGATGGGGTCCCTCTAGAAAGCAAATCCAAACGGCCCCTCCCCCCAACTGGTTCAGGAAAGACAACTTTCCTTGGAGGAAAGTGGAAAAGGGTTGTTTATTTAACAGGACAACAGCACAACAAATGAGCAAGACTGAACAACAAAACCTCTGGCCACTCCACAAAAATGACAAATTCACAAAGTCTCTCTCATGGGCTGCAGCTCAACTCGCTCAGTTGCCATCAGTTCCTCGGGTGCTAGGAAAGGCCAAGCCCAGGCTAGGCCCAGTGGGCCACAGGTTTGAGCTCCTGGTGCCCTTTTGGGTTTTTAGTCCAGAGCAAGTTCAAACAGTTCCAAGAAAAAGAAAAAAAAACTCACAGTCCAGAGAACTTCTCTGCCTCAGCTAGCCAAAAACTAACAAAATGCAAAGGAGAGCTCTCTCTTGCCATCTGCACTGCAGACAACACAGGCTGTGTGTGAAGGAAAGCTGAAAACTCTCATCTTTATGTTTTGAAAACAACTGTCTCAGACATTCCACCACTTCTCCTTCACTCTCAGATCCAGTTTTAAAGGTGCAAAACTTATTTCTTAGCTAAACAGACAAATGGGGATACAATTCAGCATCAACCCAGGACACCATGTTTACCCCTATGTTTCTTGAGAAGCTGTAGATATGGCCCAGGGCAGACCAGGGCACATCTGAGGCATGCTCTTTTCCCTGGGAGCACTGTAAAAGCAGAGAAGGGGAGGGTACTGGGATTTGTGTCCCCACCCTGCTTCAAGATACAGAAAGATTTTTAAGGATTAGCTGTTCACAATCATGGTATCTTGAAATGTGTGTTTTTCTTCGATGCCAAGGGTTTGTAGAGAATTTTATGGATGGTAGTTGTATACAGCCTCAGACAATAGAGTATTCAAAAAAATACAAATATTGGATCAAGTTTTATATTTAGACAAGACATTTGCTTAAAGCAACATGACCTTAAATACTTTGTCCAAAAAATAATTTGTAATATATTTTGTCAATGCCTGCTGCATCCCTTTCAGCATTAATTTAGTATAGCTGAGGAATACTACATTTTCTACAAGTGTTAAAGAAGGTCTTTATTTGCACAGCTAAACAAACAGGAAAAAAACAGTGAGAAGTGTCTCTGTTATCAACAACTCTCTAGTGCTATTACTTTTATGATCATGCTTTATATGAATTAAGCACAAAACTTCTATTGATCATTGATTATACACCATACACTTGTCAATAGAAGTTCTGTCTCATGAAACAGAGAAACTATTTTGCATAAGCTAGAGGGGAATTGTTAAAGCAGCCTGGCTGAGATTTTTCCTTCAGACCACATGATCAGGCACTTTTTGAGAAGATTAATAATTCTCTTCTCTGAAATGCGACTTTATTCATGAATCTGAATTTAATAAAAACTTAGTTTTGCATTATATTCTTATGTTTCACTAAATTTTAAGAAAGTATCTCTTCAAAAAGTCAGCTTGTTGACAGTATGCAGTGACTTAAATACTGTATTACTTCATGTTTCATCAGGTTGCCAGGACTCACAGAAACTGAGAGTCTGGTAAATTTCTGTGATGTGCAAGACAGTGTCGAAGATGCCAGCAGACAGCTTGCCTTCTTTTTCCCAAATTTTCATGCAAATAAGGAAGAACATCATGTTGAAAGGACTTTGGCCTTAATTAGACCTACTCTCTTGAAGGAAAGGCGAGGTGAGTGTTAATAACTGTATTTTCTATGAAGGGTATATAAATATTCTCTTGAATTTTGAATTATAAATTCTAACTCAATTAATGAAATGCTTTTAGGTTATACTGTCTCTCCAGCATTAGGTCAGCAGTAATCTTTACCTGGAATGAAGTTATGATGTTAATGTTTTTCATATATTGAGAATGCAAATGTCAATGATATTTTGTTCCTTTGGCTAATTTTTGAAGAAATTCTGTAGATGGAACATTTTTAGAAGACCTCTCAGAGCAGCTCTTATTTTCAAATGTAGCATAGGGGACTAGATTTCTCACCATAAGAAAGTAGCTGATATTCTTGAATAGCAGGCTCAAGACAGATCAATGGCAAAGGGAAAAATATCCAGTCCAAGACGTTCTATGCTGCATGAGGCAGTGCTGCTCAAGACCAGTTCTAAACAGACAGCGTTTTTACTAAACCAAAAAATCTACCCCATTACATGAAGCTTAATCCAAACAAGTTTACTTTTCTTCTCAGTCATACATTTACATTTGTTCCTAGATTTCAGATAGTATTTTTATTTCTAACTTGAGAATCCCTGTACTTGAGCAAACATATGTGCAGAGAGGTGGAAGACAACAATTTTGATCTTTCCTTGTGAATTTATTTTCCTTATGGTTGCCTATTTTATTGTTTAGAGCAGCAGTTCTGCAGTTCATGTTTAGGTAATTACACATTAATTTTTTAGGTAATTTTAACTTGTGCCAAATACTGCTTACTTATCCATGTGGTCTTGTAAGACTTAGCTAAATAAACATTTCACCTATTCAAATTCCTTAGACCTTCTTTTGCTGGTAGTAACATGTATCATATTTCTCAGTCAGGGATTCCTATTGAGGTTTTTTAAGCAAGAGAAAGCCTAAAGAGGATGAGGATCCATTTTCTGAGTGTCCAGGCAACTAGTGATGCCTCCTGGCAGTTGCTTTAAATTAGTTTCCTGTTCTTTAGTTAGGAAACAAATTCACCTGTAAAAATGTAACATTATCATTGAAAAGTCCATGTCATTTCTCTACAAGTGTGCAAATGAATGAATGGTTGGCAACTTAGCATTATTTCAATATATTTAACAGATTCTATCATGCAAAGGATAAAGAATGATGGTTTCCAAATAGCAATGCAGAAAGAAATAACTCTGTCTGAGGAACAAGTGCGTATATTTTACAAAGAGCATGTAGATCAAGACTACTTCCCGGTACTTCTGGAGCAAATGACCAGGTACATTAAATGAAAAAAGGAGACTGTAAATCTATAGAATCTATATAGAATCAGATAACACTGAAATTTTCACATTAAATAATTTTTGAATCATAGACTCAATGGTTTGGGTTGGAAGGGGTCATTATTGCCCATCTAGTTGCAACCTCCTGCCATGGGCGGGGACACTTTCCACCTGAATAGGTTGCTCTGAGTCCCATCCAATCTGGTGTTGAACACTTCCTGAATAATACATGGCTGCAAGATACATGTGTCTAAAAGTTTAGTAAAACACAAAACAGGAAGAGATAACTGCAGATAATAGAATAATTTCCAAGTACAACAAATTAAAAAATCAAGCTTTCAAAAGTTACTAGCTACTCCATATGGCTGTATGTATGATGTCTCAGTGGCCAAGTTCACTGATTTGAGTGAAAACAGTTTAGGTCTGCTCTGAAAAGGTTGCATTTAGATTGTCTGTAGGAGAGCTCTGAAATTTTCAACCAGGCTGCGTGCTAGGTACCTTGGGGAAGAGAAATAAATAATGTTTGGATAGTCCCTTCATACAAAGTTCGGCCATGGTTTGGGGCATGATCAGTCTTTCTCTGTCTTGCCATTGTGACAAAACACAGTAACTTTGCAATTTAAATTCATACTTATAGCCCCATAAGGTTTTATCAGCCTGTACCTTTTAAACAATCAGATCAGTTTTAAGGTCCTCCAGTACTGGGGTTCCTTTTCCTACTCTGGGCTATATATAATCAAATTACTTTTTGAAAGTTCCAAGAGTTTAATTTTTTTTTTAATGCTACTTTTCCCCTTGTACAGTGGTCCAACTCTTGTATTGGCTCTAACAGGAGAAAATGCTGTATCACACTGGAGAGGTTTACTAGGCCCAAAGACTCTTGAAGAAGCGAAGGAAAATCCAGAGAGGTAATAGTCACAGAAGTAAACCAACATTCACAGCTTCCAACTTACTTTCACATTCCTCATTGCATTCCACACTCCAACTAGCATAACTATAGTGCCATCGTCTGGAAACAGACGTTCATTTCTGCAGTTTTTTACACTTTTCTTGGAAGTAGTTGTGTATTACACATAGGAACTGCAGCATTTTTTGAGATATAAAGGCTGCTAAACAAAATTAAAAGCTGAGTTTTAAGAACTGCAGTGAAGTGAAAGGGGAACTCTTGAGTCAAAGAAAAAATGTTGGTAATACCTATTCTTAATAATGGGTGGGGGGTTGTTCTTGAAATTTCAACATTATTTTTTCTTGAAATACCACTAAGATTTTCTTGTAGCTTATTGAAAACTTTCCATCAGTAGAATATTGCATTTGCGACTAAGTCTCTCCTACACATTTTGTAAACAGACACCTTAGTTCTGCCTGCTTATCACATTGCTCTAGGAAACTGCAATCGTATCATCTTACCTGCTGCTGACAGAAGCACCATTTCGTTATATTTCTTGGAAATATAACAGCACAAGTGTTGGGAGGGAGGGTGTTCATATTTCAGATTTCCAGATTAACGCTAATTTATATTCCCTGGATTAAGGCTAATTATGGTTCAGAGCTCAAAATGGCTATGCTTTTAAGTAACTTCACTCTTTTAATGATTTTCAGTTTGCGCGCACGGTATGCCATTGAAAATGTACCTATCAATCAGCTGCACGGCAGTTCTACACCCAGAGATGCTGAGAAGGAACTAGAGTTCTTCTTCCCTGAGGAACAAACCTTTGCATTAATCAAACCTGATGTTGCTAAGACTCATAAAGGTAAGGCATTTAGAAAGTATATCCAGTGATGTAATAATTTCTGCAAAAGATTAGCAATGCGCACTGCAGTAAATCATATCAAATGCATTCTCCTGATTCTCTGAAGTACATTTTCTGTGCAGAGAAATGTTTTTACACAGCTTGCATAATTCAGATCAAGATCTCAAAAGTGACATTTCTTTTGCTTAAGCTGCTTAATAGTAGTGGTGAATTGAAGAAAGAGAGTTCCTACCTAAGTTAAACTGTTTAAGGGCCAGGCACTTCTGCAGACTATCTGCCAGCATCTTTATTAGTCAAAGGAGAGAGACACGTGCCAAACTTGTATCACTTATTTCAATAGGTATCTCTGCTGACTCAAAAAGGGGTCATTGCACAGTTAGGTGAATTTGCATCCTTGGTTTAACTTACTGCTAGTCTAAGCGAATAAGGTAATAATGCCGCCACTCTTTAAAAATCCTCTACCTAACACACTGCTTAGCATTATTCTATTCTGTTCTAACAAATTTTGGTAGTCTTTCTAATGCTAATTCATCATTGGCTTTGGTGAGTCTATCTTCCCCTCTCGTGAAAATCCAGATTGATTTTGGCCGGACAGCTGATGCTTGATACAGCATTATGACTACAATCCACATTCTGTTCAATGTGAGAAATAACAGTGAATGCTGTTGGCATAGGTTATTAAAATCTGGGTTTGAGATGTCCATCCACATGGATAATGCAGTGAAAATGGTTTCTGCCTGTTTTAGAGGACTGTTGAAGTGTTTCTTATGTTGTCCATATTTGGTTTGATATTGTAAGAAGAACTCTAATAGCTATTGATTTTTTAGAAAAAGGCATCTAGTATTTTTTGAAACTTTTGAAGTTTAGGTGTATGTGGTTTGCATTATTTGCATCTAAATCATTTCAATCAAAAATGAGCTTGTTGTTACTCTCCTAGATGAAATTATGAAAAAAGTTAAAGATGCTGGATTTAGCATCTCAAAGGTAAAAGAACAAGCTTTAACTCGTGAAATGGCTGCACAGTTTTACAAGGCTCACGAAGGAAAACCCTTTTTTGAAGAGTTGGTGAATTTTATGACACAGTAAGTTTCTTGGTTTACAGTACTGAGGTATGTCAATAGACATCACACTCTACTCTCTACAGTGCCAACAAAACATGCTGCACCATAACTGGTGCAAGGATTTTACAACCTGTCACTCTTTCTGGCAAGTTTAGTGGCTTCTAGCACACACTTTCTTCCTTTAAAAGGGAGATTTGCAATTCTTTTTGAACTTTGAGTAGTTTTGTTTTGGATTTTATTTTCCCTGAAAAGGAACTACTTTCCAATTGAATCCTTTTTCTCCTCATGTAGGACAAATATCTTCCTCATAATATTGTTAGTATAGCTGATAAAAACAATATCTATTTTCTTGCTTCAGAAATTATTGGTTGAGAATGTCTTTTGGACAAGAAGTCCAAATATCTGATCATCATAATCTCTTTGGTATTCAATATGGGATCTTTCCTTAAAAAGACACACAGAAACAAATTTTAATATTTAAGCAGCTTAATAAAATTAAGATAGCTCAATGCTTATTATAATCCTTCATGGTACCTCTGACATTAAAGCTAAGTCTGCATCCCAGAAATCTCAGAATAGTGCAGGATTTTCTTTATATTGATTTTACAGGGGTCCATCAGTGATAATGGTCTTATCAAAGGAAAATGCTGTGGAAGAGTGGAGGCAACTAATGGGTCCAACCGATCCAGAAGAGGCAAAGAAGACCTCTCCTGAATCAATTCGGGCTCAGTTTGCACATGATATTTTGTCTAATGCTGTTCATGGATCATCTGATACAGAACATGCACTGAGAAGCATTAAGTTCGTATTTGGAGAGCTGGATGCAGACAATTAAGATACAGTCTCTGAAAACTGATATTCATGTAATTAGATGTATTTGTCTACCCAACCACTATATTTAAGACTACGTAAACACACTTCTTTTTCTTCATAGTCCATCCAATTTTAGTTAGGCAGTTTTTGTTATCAGCTCTTCCATATTGCAAAACATATCGATGTAACAAGTAATGCCTACTAGGAGTTCGACATTAGTAATGGTTTCTTTATGCTTAGTAGATGCTTTTTCTATTATCATTTTAAAAGATTTATGCTTTTCCAATAGTTCCAGGATTCTAAAGTGCTTTTTGTATAGCTACCTTAAAAAGAACAAGGAAGGACAAGGGTCAAGGAAGGTGATTAAAACAGTGATTAAACATTAATGGCAAATCTGCTGTGATATAGATTGAGTTCTGCACTTCCAAATGTGAGCCAAATGGGGCTCCTGTGCCCACTGGCACACAGGATGTGTGCATCCCTGGTGAGACTGCTTTGGGTTATCAAGGTCTATTGGTTCCCTCAAGGCCCTGAAAAACTTTTGCATTCTTTATTCATCCTTTTCCTAAATATCTTCTAATGATTACTGTCACAGGTAGGACAATAAACTAAAAAGTTCTTTCCAGTCCATTTACTTAATTCAAATATATCAGAGGAACTAAAATATAAAGCCAGCTCTTACATAACAGCTATTCTTGACATGTACCTCCTTGCCAAACTAGCGAGTTCATATCCTGTCCAGTCTAACTTGGCTGGTCTTCATGAAGAACACAAATATTATTCTGTAGCTGATGTATTCTCACTTTTGCTGTCTGAGTCTGTTGAAGGTTGAGGTTCTAAAGAATGGCATTCACTTAAAGCAATTTACTTACATTGTTGTTTCCAAGTGTGAAGTCTAGAAAGAATGAAGTCCTTCTTATACTTTCTTTATTGTTCCTACTGTATTTAATTCAACTAGCTGCGATAAAGAGCTTCCTGACAAATATTTCTGTTGTGATGGGGCATTTGTTATCATAGACATTCCTCCAGCAGATGTTGGAGCATTCTCCTCGTGGCCCATTTTCACCTACAGCTGCTTTACTGCCACAAACTCAGTTTGAGGTTCTCTAGGCTGTAGGAGGTTGTAATTAGTGCAGAATTTATATGTCACCTCAGTGAGGTGACTTCTGAGAAACATACTTCAGGATTGCTGTATGTTCTTTGGCTTCTTTTTTTACTTCAAAAACTCATTAAAACTGTTCTTCCTGGCATTATTAAAGCGCTCTGGGTCTTTTGGGTCCTGGCATGGTGTACTTTAAACCAAGAAGCAGCCTCAAAAAAAGGTATATTGCTTGAGTAGAGCAATTTCACATTTATCAATTCAGCTCATTTCCTCAAATCTTTGCTGGAGTTAAACAGTGGAACAAATACAAAGTTGAAAGTTTAGGAGGAGGGTTTATTTTTTGACAGGAGCAGAAATGTTGAAAACAGCAAAATGCTTTTATGTCTTATTAAGAGTCCATAACATGTCTGGTTGAAGTTCACAATCAAAGAGCTTGATAAATATCATGCACAGCTTGCTGTGGGGGTACTGTAGTTGTGCCTCTGCCTATTTTAGTACGGTAAAATTTTGTATACTGAGTTATGGCTCTTGCTTAACCATTAACTTTCATATTCCACTTAAGAGATCACTCTTAAACAATATATTATTGTTGTCAGTTTCGTTTAACCATTGAATGTTGAAGGATTTCGTCTATTTGGGAGTTCCATATTCATGTGTGTCTATTACAATCCCTGCTTTCTGATTGGTTAAAACAATCCAGTTGATTCCATTGAAATATTATGCATAGATCTATGAAAGGTATTTTTTCATGTTGCCTAAGTATTCAAACCCAATGTGAAATGTGGGAACATTCCATTTATTAATGCTCATCTTCTTCTCCTAAATATGTTCTTGATCTTAAAGTCTTTGAGCAGCTTTGGAAAGGAAAGGAGAGATTAAACAGATACATCTTAAAACAACAAACATAACTGTTTCATTCAGATGATTAAGAGATTCAGATTTGCAAAGCTTTTATATCTTTGAGAAACAGACTTTTGCACAATTATCAAAATATGCATTCAAAAGAATGGCAGTCAAAATACTGGCAATATTTTAGGAGATTGCTTTGTCTCTTTAAAAGTTTTATTCACACCATAGGTATTGCATACATTATTAGTACTGCCATCCACTCTTTGAAAATTATATTACTGTGACATAGATATAGGAGCAATTTTTAAGAATTTTAACATTTCTGATGGGATCAGCAATCATTTGCTTTATAGAGTCAGGAAGACTCTCTTCCAACAAAAACTCCATGGAGTCTTACAGATTAAAATCTTCCTGCAATTAAATTTACACAAAACTGCTTCATGTAAAACCTACAGAAAGTCTGACTCTGTCCGTTTATCTCATATCTAAATGCCAGTTCAAAGGAGAATGCGGCCTTTATGACTGTTTATTTAGAAAACCTCTTGTAGTTCATCATAGGATTAGGTGGTGCAAAGATTTGATTATAATTCTTCCAAGACTAACAAAAGATAACATAATTATTCTTCTGATTTTTGTCCTAGCAGGAGAGAAATGGAACCACAGGGCATGTTTATTTGTACCACAGACCACATATTTCCTTGTTTAGGAACTTTAATGAAATCATAACCTGACACTAAAGACTATATTAAAGATCTGTTTCAGTTTAGAATGATAAACAAGAGGGTTATACATCTCAAAATACTGTTTTAGAAGAATAAGTATGTCTGATTGTACTGAGTTTTTGTACAGAATTACTACATTAAAAAAATAAGACCAGTGGAGAAAAAGCTTTTTTTTTCCTTGCCAAGAAGATGGAGTCAATCAGCTTGTGGCTCTGTTTTTCCTTTGCTCTGACTGCTGAATGAGCTACACTGGCAAATCAGACCTTGCAAGTATCTGTTCAGTTTATCCATAGTTCTTTGTGAGCACAGCTTTCTGGTTACTTTACTCAGGTACATACTGAAGTTCTCTGACTATCTACAATCTAAAAAGTTTTCCTCAGGCTGTGATCACAAGGAATCAAAATACTTAGGGTGTTCTGTTTGGGGCATCCCTTGGTTACTCTGATACAAACATTAACCTTCTATCTGGATGTAGGCTGCCCTGGTATATTTAAAGAACTTTTGGGGCTTGATCTTAATATCCTCATCTAGAGAAAAACAGTGTTGCCCTCCCTTGCTTTATGTTCATTTCCATGGTGGTTTATCCACAAGCCTTTTGGCAGCAGCAGGAACCAATCTAATGTTACCAGGAAGACCTCAAATTTATTGCATATCCAACAAGCAAATTTGAAATGCTGTTTTATTCCAATAAGGCTGTTGTTCAATTTCAGAAATGTTACATGAAATATAGTGTCAGCTGTTGAAATTCACTGCAATTTTTCCAGAAAACCTTGGCTAGCTCTAATCAGAAGTAATGCACTTCTTTAGAAATTAATGATTTGCAAGTTATTGGGTAGTGGGAGGATTTATAATGGAAACATAATTTTGAATGTTTGTTGACCCATATTGATANTTATTTATTTATATTTAATTACAAAATTAATTGTAGCTGATGTAGTTTACCAGAAAAATCTGGTTGAGGAAATGTTTTAAGATGTGCATTTACATTCAACTCCTAAGCGCAACCAAAAAGCATTTGTCAGTTTTGCATAATTGGAGTAAATGTTTTTTCAGGTTTCATTCATTTGGAATCTAGGTTACAATTATGGATAAAATAATTTAAGAGTTGTTTGAGTATTTTGGACAGGAAAATCTTCTTTTTATTTGCTTAGGAAGTATTTCTCAGTCATACAAACTGACTGGATGAAAGTTGCAACACTGACTTAAAGCCGCCGGGTCATTCAGGTCCTGTTGGAGGGGGCTTATGGGTTTTTTTAAAATGTGTTTCATAAAAGAGTTCTGATTTGCATTTACAGTGAGCTTCTAAAATGCTGCCAATCATTCACAATTAGAGAAAATATTTTTTCAGGTTTCATTCTTTTGCAGCTGAGGTTAGAACATTCAGTGAAAATACTGAATAGCACTTCTAACTAAACTAGGCACATGTGCGTGGGAGGTAGTAAGAAACTCACTAGAAGCATATGTTTGGTGTTCAAGGAAATTTTTATTTTATATTAAAAAATGCCAAGCCTCTCAGTTAGAAGGCAGCTGCAACACTGAGAAAAAACTCATTTAACACTTCAAGAATCTGGCCTGTTAATTTTCATCTTTAAGTAGTTAGATCACAACTGAATTACATTCATCCATCAGCAAAGTATTTGCCCCACTTTGCTGAACGGAGGTTTCATGACTCCAGTGCTGGAGCGCACTAGCACAGAAATGGCTACTCCTGGCCATGGATGTGCACAAGAGGTGACTCTGACCTTTTGCCACATGCCAGGGAGCAGAGGTGGGGACTGGACCCTCTGGGGAGAAATTTGCCTGCTCATACTGACCTGAAGTGCTCAAACATTTATTTCATCAGAAGGGAAGGGAAGGTGCAGGAATGTGTGGGAAGGGAAGGTGCGGGGCGGGAAGGTGCGGGAAGGTGCG
>VYXF01009982.1:127239-145606 GCA_013397295.1 Polioptila caerulea | reverse complement strand
GGGGGGCATCGTGAAATCTGAGGGCTAATATGGAAAAAATGTAACTGGAAAAAAATGCCGTGGTGTGTGCGGGAAAGGGGCGGGCGGCGCGGAGCGTCGCGGCCGTGCCCAGACAAAGGAGCCGTCCCGGAGGGGGCTCGGGGAGAGCCCCCTGCTCCCGGCTGGCCCCTTCCCGCTGCCCGGGGATTGCGCTGCCTCCTGGTGCAAAGCTTATTCACTTTTACTGGGGGGCTCCAAGCATCGCACGCAGCCCGCCACAGTGCCTGCCTGCCCTGCCGCGGGGGCCACCCACCCCTCTAGGGACCCAGGGACGTGTTTTGGGCAGCCCCTCGTTGGCTTTGTTCCCGTCGGGGTGGTGGGTGGCCCTGCGGGGCTGCCCCCGTGTCCGGTTCCCATGGGGTCGGGGTCAGCCCCGTGGCCGGATCCCGGCCCTGCGCGGGGGGCTCCGGTTGGGAAAACGGCGCAGTCCTGCTCGGCTTCTCTCCTGCAGCTGGGGTGAAGTAATCCCGCTTCCCAGATAAGATGGTGGCTGTGGTAGCGTGTGATGCACGCACGCACCTCCCGCCCTGCCCGCAGCTCCCCGTGCCCGGGAGCCCCCCGACCGCGGCCACCCCGGCGCTTCCCCGCCACCCTGCCCGCCTCCCCTCCCGGTTTGTGCCCCGTTTTGGATGTGGGGATGTGCTCGCTCCGAAGCACACCCAGGAATAACGGTTCATTTAACAGCTCTGAATGTTTCTGCCTTTTAAACACAAACATTTTAAGCTTGGGTTGAGCTGGAGGGTCCCACAACGCAGCGTGGGGGCTCGGTGCCCAGTGCGTCCTGCTCACCCCGTGGACAGGGACAGTGTTGGTGATTACCTAGAGTCAGGCCACAAAAGTCTTTTGGAGTCATCTGACCTTTGTACTTGGCTTGGAGGGAAGGTGAAGGTACTTCACACTTACGCACTCATGTCTCTTTTGGATTTTTATTAGATAAAAATACCTGTGTGGGTGTCAGGAGCTGCCCCCACTGCTTCCCGGGGTGCTGCAGGGCGCTGGAGCCGCTCGGGGCAGAGACCCAGAGCGTGTTTGCAAAGAGTCACAAGTATTTAGTGGTAGTAGTGGATTTCCGTCGTACTCGGGAACCGGCTTAGGAATGGGGCTGGGAGGGGGGAAATCCAGCCCCAAACATCAGGATTAATGAGCTGGAGCTCTCTAATAATAATCAGACTTAGCGCTTCCAACTTCAAAGGGCTGTGCGGACGCTAAGTCCCTAATCCCGGCAGCGCTGCGTTCACGAGTTGTTTTTGTGCGTGGCTGTGCTGCTGGACGGGGCTCGGTGTGGTTTGGGGCAGCCACATGCGGTCCCATAACCTGTTGGAGATGTGACTGTCCCCTCCCAGGGCTGCAGGTGGGAGGTGAAGTGCCCTACCCCCTCCCCAAGTCTGCGTTTGACCTTCTGGGGTGCCCACACAGCATGGGCAGAACTGGGTCAGTCAGCACGGCTGTTCTCCCTTTGGGAAAAGCTGTTGCTGTGGGTCGTGGGCTGTCAGATCCCTTGATCCCGTGTGGTGGCAGGATCTGGCTGCTGGCAGACACCGTGCTGTGCCACCCACCTGTTGCCAATTTGTCTTATGCTGCTCCTTTCCCATCCAGGGAGAAATTCCCTTTTTGTGGGAATTTCCACTTTCCTGGCAAGACATGCCTGTGCTGGCACTGCAGGGTCCCCCTGTAACCACCTGCAAACCTCATATGGAACTCAGCTTTCCAGAACCTGCCCTGGGAAGATGGATGGTTCCCAGGGTCCCCCTCCTGTCTCCAAGAGAAAGCCAGCCTGTCCAGTGGGACACTTTTCCCAAGCAGCCACCCATGGCTCTCATGGGGGTATCCCCATGGGGTCCCTGCTCTCCGTGCTGGCTATTCTGGGCCAGTCCATGTCTGCACACACAAGCCCTTGGTCTGGAGATGAAGCCCCCAACAACATGGGACAGGCTGGGAATTAACCTAAAAATTTTGCCTGGCCTGAATTGGAAGAAGAGCAGAGTGTAAAGCAGTTGCTTTTAATTTTCTCCATGCATTTGCTCTCTCGGGGCATGGGGACTGGCACAGATAGAGGAATTTGAGGACGTCTTTCCAGCTACCAGTGTCTTTTTTTCCCCCTCTTTTTTCTTTTTATTAGAGATCATGGCATAGATGCCCAGAGGACCACCCAGTTAGAAAACAGAGCTTGCAGACTTTTCCCACTGCCTCTTCCCATGACACCCCTGCCCAGTGACAGGGGATGGTTACTTCCATCTCTTCTCCATTGGACATTATCACTTTCCTACTGTTCTGGATGCTGAGCAGCTGGTGGCCAGCAGCCCTGAGGCTGGAGTGTCAGCGTTGGGTCACAGGCTTGGCTTTGCTCTGGGACATTGCATCCATGGGACTGGGATGCCCTGTGCTGCAGGGGTCTTGTCCTGACTCCTTGCATTGTCCAAAGGGTGACAGGGTGAGGAATCATGTCCTGGCCACACTTTTCCCTCCAACTCTACTCCTTTTTGGGAGGAAAAGCCCCCGTTTTCCTGGAAAGCAGCCCCCGCGCTTGCATTCCCTGCTCCCCGCTGCTTGTATCATGCTGCAAAAATCCGCCTCTACTTGACTGATTATTAGCACTGAACAGGGGGAGATTTCTTTGCAAATGTCAAATTTGCTTCTGTTGGTGGCAGTGAAGGGCAGAGACTTGCAGAGCATAGCCAAGGGGACTTGGGGGACAGGGTCATGGTGGCTCATCCCATCCTTGGGCAGTGACGTGCAGGGCAGCAGGCACTCGGAAGCTGTGTTGGATGCTGACATTGATTTGGGGTGCACTTGAACCTCTGCCTGGCCCAAGGGAAGGGCCGTGGCGGCGCCTTTGGGTGCTGGAGAACCATCCCCTTTGCAGGCTGGCTTGCTGCTGGGTTTTTGCATGGCGCCGCACCTTATCTGCACTGGCACCCGACAAAGTGATAAATCCCCTCTCCAGCACTGTGGAGAGATGTTGCGGCTTCTCCGAGGCGCTGAGGAAGGCCAGTGGTGGGAAATGGTTAGATACGCCTGCTCGCTGCCAGGCTTCGGGGCTGCTCGAGGAGGAGCTGGAATTACAAAGTCCATTCTGTCCCGCTTCATTTTGCTGCTGCTTGAAAAATTCCCAGTGCGTGCCACAGCCGGCCTCGGCCAGCTCTTGCTCCGACCGCCCCAGGCCATGGCAGTGCTCGGACCCAAGCACAGCCCTGGGTCCAGGGCTGTTTGCAGAAGGAGGCCGGCTGTTTGCACGGAGGGTGAATTCAACCTTGCCCCTTCCTGTTCCTCTGGTCGGTCGGTCACTCCCACTGCCCACACAGCAAACTGGGCAGCTCTGTCCTTTGGGATTTGCCGACGCCTGGGTCGGTGCTAGCCGTGTGCCAGGAGGGCTGTGCCATGCACAGTGACAACCAGCTGGCCCATGACAGTGGCACTTGCTGCTCCTTGTGCCCCAGGTCCAGTCTGTCCGGTCTGGTTTGACCTTGTGCTTGCATGTGGAGATGTATTGGTGGTGAAATCCCAGCCTGGGATTTGCAGCTCTGGCAGCGGCCGACTCATGCCTGCCTTGTGCAAATAGGTTTTGGTAGAAGAGCGGGATATGGATGGAGAGGGGACTCTCCTCATCATCCAGAGTGGCCTCCAGGAGCTGCCCAGGTATCCTCCTGGAAAAAGCATTGTTTGGGCTGAACCCAGGGGCAGTGAGCAGCCGCTTGGATGAGGAGCTGGGGGATGGGAGAGTGTTTTTTGCTTCAGGAATGGTTATGGATGCTCAGAGGCAGCACTGCAGCCTCCACACTGGGGTTTGTCACCAGGTGACAGGCAGCAGAGGGGAAATGTTGTACAGGCAGGGAAACAGGGATGTAAGCAGCTTAACTACTGAGGCTAGGCTTCATCCCAGCCCTTGGGATTGCTGCTGGAGCATGGATTTGCACAGCAGTGTTTGCAGAGCCTCCTGACAGCTGTGGTCACAGGTCTCTGGTGGGTGTCCATCTGCCATCCCACTGGGAGCACACAGAATGTCAACTGATGCCTGTCTCTCAGTTCCTAGAAGCCGTGCTGTGGGCAGGAACACCTGCTTGGGTATGACATCCCACTCCCTCCCTGAACACCGTGTCACCTTCCCCATTCCTGCCGAGTGACGGCTGCTCCGACTCATCCCTCAGCGATGTTCTCTTGGCTCCAAGGTGTGCACAACTGAGAGCAGAGCAGAGCTCAAACGGCCCAGATTTCCTATTTTGAGGTTGCAACCACAGTATTTGTGGTGACTTTCTCCTTGACCTGTGCCAGAAATGGGTCCCTACCTCTGAGGAGCTCTGAGTGGGTCAGGAGACAGCGCACAGGCAGTGATGGCCTTACTGTCCCCACTCTCTGGGTCTGGATGAGAGCTGTGACCCCGTT
Source organism: Polioptila caerulea (assembly GCA_013397295.1). NCBI lineage: Eukaryota > Metazoa > Chordata > Aves > Passeriformes > Certhiidae > Polioptila > Polioptila caerulea. Next base: position 141,187 of record VYXF01009982.1, on the reverse strand, counting down.
GTGCTCCCCTGCGTGTAGGGAGCAGAAGGCACTGCTGTCAGAGAGGCTCTTTTGGTGAATATTGGGGCTGACCCATAAAGATGATGGAACAAGTTCCGCCATGGATTCACCCACAGCCTGGGTCAGCTTGGGTGCATCATTCTTTTGTGGGGCTGCTGGAAGCCCTGGCATCACTTCCCTGCTGCACAGGGCTCCCTGCTCCCAGTGCCGGAGGCAGAGCCTGAAGCTCCGATGCAACAATCCATTTTTCTTCCCCTTCCCGCTCAGTTGCCAAGCCTGAACAAAACAAGCCCTGCCTCCACCCGAGACAGGCTGATTACGTCTGCCGGCAGCCTAAACAGATTATCCCTCCCGCCACGCGCTCCGAGCCAGGAGTCTCTCCCGGCGATGGATTCGGACTTCCCTCAGAACATGTGGGGGTGGCTGGGCACTGGCTGTGGGGGCATTCCAGCCCACCCTAGTGTCCAGCACCACAGCAGGGGTGTGGGTACTCTGCTCTGGGCTTGAGTCTGGACCCTAAGAGGGAATGTGGATGTTGGTACAGCTCTCCTGTTCCACCTTGTGCAATGACCTCCTGCAGCACTGTGGGGCCAGCATGGTGTGGCTGTGCTTGGTCCTGTGTGCCTGGCTGGTTTGCATAGGGAGGGAAGAGCTGAAGGTACCACCAAAAACATAGGAGGTGTGAAAGCCTGTCCAACAGGCAGCTGGATGGTGTCACAGCCCACCTCCAGCCCTGTGACCATGGGCTGCCACGCTCCTGTGACCCCACTTGCCCCCTGGAAGCGGGTGCCCTGTGGCCCTGGGGGTGTGCAGGGGTTGCTGTATCACTCTGGGCTTTGGGAAGTGCTGAGTGGCTCTGCACGTCCTTCAAGGCCGGTTCCCCATCTGCTGGGAATTGTGTTCCCAGTGCTGGTGGAGCTGGTTGGGGTGGTTTGTCCATGCCTGGGCAGCATCAGCCCAGCAGCCTGACAGCTTTGTGTAAACCCAGCTGGGGCCACTTCCTTCTCAGCTTCCTCCCACCCGCCGAGCTGCCGGCGCTGGGCTGGAAGCAGCATCCTCCCCCTGGGTTCACCATGGCCCATGGGCTGAGGGGATGGAAGCAGTGGCTGGAACAGTGACCTGAGAGGCAGGTGAGGTGCTGCAGGTGCCCCACAGCCCAGCTCCAGTGTCTGATCAAAGGTGGGATGCGATACCTGGACACTCCCAGAGGTGTGACAGGAAGTGGAGTGGTGACCTGGGGATGTTTCTGCCTGAGTCAGCCTCCAGCAGTCCCAGGAGATCGGGTGGAACTGGGCACTGTGGGGCTGCAAACTGAATACACCTCTCACGTGATGGTGGGGTGAGCATCACCCTACCCAACCCCAGCTCCATCAGCAGCCTCTCTCCACTCTGCTGTCTTATGATGTTTTGTGGCTCAACCTCTGGCCAGGTACCTCCTGGATAAAAGCAGAGCTGCCCACCTGAGCACCCTGCTTGGCTGCTACCTGTGGAGAAACTACGTGGAGTTCCCCTCTGGGTATCACTGGAGCTGCCAGGAGGCAAACCGGGCCCTGCGTGGTCGAAGGCATCCTGGGAACCCTGGGGTTGCTCTAACACCATCCCTGAATGTGAGGTTGGACAGATCTCCTTGGAAGAGGGAATTTTTTGCCCTGAGATCTTGCTCAGTGCTGGTTGTTGCATTTTCCTCCTCTCGAGGAGCTCTCTAGAGGAAGGCGAGCCAGTGGCAAGGACGTGTGATTCCAGCTCCATCCTCGTGCTCCATCACCTCCCTGGACCTGCCTCCCACATCAGGTTTATTTTAAACCTTGCTTCAGCAGGGCCATTCCAATGCAGGTGTGATGAGCTTTTTTCAATCACTTCATGTGCTAATTCATATCCCTTTCATTTCAGCTTGTACCTCTCTGGGCATTTGCTTGGTTTTAGCAGGGGCTTGTTTTGGTTAGGCTTTAAAAAGCACTGCTGCGTGTTCAGTTGTTGATGGGTGGAACCAGGCTGCCCACGCTGCCTGGCTCTAATTCATACCTTTCAGCTATTTTGGTTTCAATATCTGGAATTGGATGCTTCTGCCAAAATAAGTGTAGCCCACTGGTGGTTTTTTATGATGCTGGTACAGAAATGGCTGTGCTCTGTGTTACGGGTGTGTATTTCAGGTGCTCGGTGTTTATTTACAGACAGTTTGAGCTAAAATTGGAATGGCTGAGGGCAAAGTAATGTCTGCTGGGAGGTGTGAGCCAGGCTGAGGTAGGGCAGGACTTCATGCCTGTAATACTGGGTTAAGGCTGCTCGCTGCTGGCCCTGGTAGTGATGTCCCCTGTTGGTTTCACAGTTACTTTGTCCCTGGTATGGCACTGGGACCTGCCTGCTGCCTGTCACACAGGCTGGATGCTGTGGGGTACTGGGAGTGGTTGCAGTGCTGTGGCTTGTGTCAGGGAGAGTTTTTGCTCATGAGGCCTTGCTAGGTTGAGTACTTGCTCTTGGTCAGGAGCTGTGCTGGGTCATGGAGGGGAAAACTGAGGGATGGAAAAACTGGGGGATGAAGGAGGGCTGAGCCCTGATGCAGCTCGGCTGTCCAGAGCATTGCTAGGGTGCTGCCTTGGCATAGTGGTGCCAAGCGTTGGGGGTGTCACATGCTGTTGTCACTGTCATCCTCTTCTTCCTGCATGGTGGAGGCCACTCCTAAGTTCTTCTCAAGCCCCAGTTGCTCAGTGCTCACCTCAAGTTCTCTCAGAGGAGTTTGGGGACGACGCCATTTCCTGTCACAGTAACCCATTGAAGGCTCTCTGATAGGTCACCATTAGTCATTTGCAATTCTGCTTTTCCCCTGTAAAACACAAGAGAAATTTGGGATGTTTGGCTCTTCCCAGCATGGCGGGGAGCATCGGGATCCATCTCCTCCCATGGCGTGGGCACAGATGCGTCACGGGCGGCTTTGGGTGTGCCGGGGGAGTGGCAGAGCCTGGCTCACCTGCGGGGCGCTGGCAGCGTGGGCGGCACGGAGACGGGCACGGAGAGGGGCACGGAGACAGGCACGGAGACGGGCACGGAGAGGGGCACGGAGACAGGCACGGAGACGGGCACAGAGAGAGGCACAGAGCGCTGCCGGGGAGCTGGAGGTGGCATGGGGGCCATGGGCGAGCAGGGCACCAGCATCCAGGTGAGCTGGGATGGGGTGACGGAGGGCTCCAGGCGCTTTGCCAAGCGCAGGGAGGGTTGTGGCACACACAAGGTGCCTTTTTGCACCCCCAGCGTGGTCGTGGGAGCAGGTGTAGGGTGCCCTGAGCCCCCCTAACTCCCCCAAGTTGGATCTCAATCCCAGCGCTTTGTTTTCGTTGGTTTAAATCTCATTTAAAGGGGGAAGGAAGGAAGGTCTTCTCAAATCATGTTTTCCCAGCTGCTGGGAGAGCAACACCTCGAGCTGGTATGTCATATTGTGGAGGGGATAAGAGATTTTGTTATTTCTTTTCACTTTATAAACAGCAAAAGGTCTCCTCCGGCGTGTTTCCAGTTTGCTTACTCAGTGTTTCATACATTTGACAGTTTCTGGTGCATAGGCAGTTTCTTCTATTGTTTGCAGGGATTTTTCCAGAGGGGAAACTTTTTTTTAACATTACAAAACCACAGAAACTGGCAGGAGGAATCTAGGGGAGGTACTGAATTGGAAACAGTTTTAAACTTTAAGGAACAGAAAAGAATGAAAGCAACAAGATTAACTGAATCAGTTAGAGAAGAGCTGAGAGTGTGTGTCCTTGTGACTTTTTGGCTGGGCCAGGATGGACGTGCATGCATGTTCCATGGTGGAAAGCAGTGTTCCCAGACCCAGGGTCTCCTGAGGCTGGATCTTCCCTGGGTTTCCTCTCTCCTGGTCTGTCTTGGTATCTGTGGAGCCGCCTTGCTGGTGTGGCAATGCCTTGCCACTCTTGCAGCACGATTTGGGCCCAGCCCTTGCCAGGTGTTGGCTCATCATTTACAGCTTGACAAGGCAGCAGGAGCGGTGCCCGCAGGGCTTTGCGTGGGAGGACGTGCCCGGTGCCCATCCCCATCCCACCATGGCATGGGTCAGCTTCACCCTGGCCACTTCTGCATCCAAGCCATCGGTGGAAAGAGCCTGGATATTTTTTTTTCCACTGACATACGGCAGTGCTGCACGGTTCTTTCCGAGTATTCTTTCCCTTTCTCTTCCCGGCTGGCTGAATGAGCTGTTTTCCCTCCTCCTGGCTCTGACCTTCCTGTGTGCTTGGGGCTGCTGGGGGGGAGCGGGTTGGCAGGGGCTGCCCCTGCAGGGAAGCAGCAGTTGGATGTGCACGGCACGGGAAGCGGCTGGGAGCTGGAGAGCTGCCAGCACTGGGTAGTTTTTCCTCTCTTAATTAACGAACGGAAAACATGGAGCTCTCCTTTGGAGCGTGTTTTTGCTTTGGAGGAGAGGCACGCTGCCGATGGCGGCGGGGAGAGCCGTCGGCGGGGATGGGCTGTGCCGCTCGGCCGTACCCGGGAGCTTGGTGCTCCGGGCACGGTGCCATGCAGGAGCAGCTGTGTTTGGAGTTTGTGGCTGGGGTTTTGCCTCCTCCCGAGTCCTCCTCTCAGTCCCGTTGGCACACAGTGTGTGTCACACCGCGGGTTGCCATCAGACACCACGTTCCCTGCCCTGGGAAGGCTGCGTTTGCCTGTGTGCAGGAGGCTGAGCTCACACAGCTGCCTTCGTACTGGGGCTGCTGCAGTTCCCTGTGCTCCCTGCCCATCGATTCCCTGTGGTGCTGATCCATATTGAGCTGTTTTCTGCTGTACATGAGTGTTTCTCTGCTGTTTCTTTGCAGGCCAAACCCATTTATGGTGGCTGGCTGCTGCTGGCCCCAGAAGGAACGGACTTTGACAACCCCGTCCATCGCTCCCGGGTGAGTGAAGCTGAGACATCCCCTCCCTGTGACACTGGTGGGGGTGGCAGGAGGAGCAGCAAGGGCTGTCCCTGCCCATGGGGGTGGCTGTGACCCTGGGAGTGCCGAAGACATCTCCATGCACCCATCCCCTTGTGCAAACCAGGAAGCTGGGAGATGTTTCTGGCAGTAAGGCTGGAGTGCCTTCTCTGGGATGCAAGGTCTCCCGTGCTGGGCAGCAGCCTGGGGCACTGCAGGTGCGGGGTCAGGCTCAGTCTGTGCAATTTTATTGCTTGTTGCTTTTGTGTTTTGATGTTTTGATGCTGCTCTGGTTTGCCTGACACGTGCCATGCTGCCAGGAAGGCACTCAGACCGGTGGGGTGTGAGCTGTGGGACTCTGAGCTGTGCTGTGACCATCAGAAAGGCTCCCACTTTTCCTTTAGGGCTTGGAAACAACTACTTTATTTTCTACAGCTCATCATGAGCGTGCCCAGAGCCCTAGAGGGAGGCTGCATCTCATCCCCTAGTGTGAATATGCCAATGTCAGGCAGGTCCTGCAGCAAGGAAGGGGCTGAGTGATGGTTCCCATTTGCTGTAACTCTGCAGAGCTCTGAAGCCAAGTGCTGGCAGCAGGGACCTGCAGACAGAGCAGGACACACTCAACTCCTTCCCCAATGGGGTTTTCTCATGCCTAGCAGAAACAGCAGCATCCTGTGTGGTTGGAGCATCCCCCACCTTCCTGTCCTGGGCTCAGTGAGGCTCAGAAGGATGTGGCCAGGCTGATGTCCTTTCACTGCTGGCTTGTGACGAAGACTTCCAGCCTGTCCCCAAGCTTGTCTTGCAGGGAGCTTGCTGCTGAGGCTGCCAGGATGGGGCTGTCTTGTGCGTGGGAGGGATGGCAATGGTCCGTGAACCCTCTGTCATGCAGCCAAAATGCTCCAGAGCTGTTTGTAATAAAAAAATCGCTCCCAAATGAGCAAGAATTGGGTTCTGAGTTCAGCCTGGGGTATATGGGTCATTATTTGGAGTCACAGCTTGTCATAGGCTTGCTGGCCTGACATAAAGGGAACATGGGAGCAGGCTGCCTGCCAAGCTGGGGCTTGTGGAGGTCCACAAGGTCCTCGGTAGTTCTGCTTGTCCCTGAGCACCTTGGACTTTGCCTGAAGGGCTGAGAAAAGTGAGATAAGAATTGCTGCACTGGGGCTATGAATCCAGGACTTTTTTATTTCAGCCTGCTCAACCAGTTTTTGCTCTTGGCTGAAAACAACCTGGCACACATGAAAAAAAAAAAAGGCAGTTTTCCAGCCAGATCAGTTCTCCAATCTGATTTGCTGTGCAGCTGCAGAAGCAGCAGTGCCAGCATGGTGCCAGGATTGCCTGGGCAGTGTCATGCCAGAAGTGCAGCCACCATCCAAATTGAGCTCATGCACTGCTGGGGGACATGTGGCATGACACCCTGTCAACCCTCCAGCACTGGATGCTGGAATAGATGATGCAGGATGAAACTGAGGGCTCAGAGCATTTAGTTTTGGGGTCTTTCTGGTGTCCCCAGTATTTGTGGCATGAACCTGAGTCAGGAGAGGTTTAGTTTGGATATTAGGAAGAGGTTCTTCCCCCAGAGGGTGGTCAGGCACTGAACAAGCTCCCCAGTGAATGGTCAAGGTCCCAAGGCTGCCAGAACTCAAGGCAGTCAGCACTGGGCAAAGTGGGCTGGTGCACACAGACTTTTGGCAGAGCCCTGCCAGCTGATGTGCAGCTGCAGTGCTCCCAGCAAGGCCCAGGGGCTGATGGGCACTGCCATGACCCACCTTGATGTCATCTCTTGCAGAAATGGCAGCGTCGGTTCTTCATCCTCTACGAGCACGGGCTGCTGCGCTATGCCCTCGACGAGATGGTGAGTGCTGCCCGGCTGTGTCCAGGCTCTGGGGATCAGCTGGGTTATCTGCTGCCCTTGGGGTGCTCTGCCAAGCTGGAGGAGAGTTGTGCTCGCTGGGTTTGTCTCTGTGCCAGGCTGAGTTTGTGTGGGAGCTCAGTGGATGCTGTGCAGAGGATGGTGGGTGTTTCGGAGGCGTGCAGATCCCGCCTGGCATGGGATTCATCAGTTGCTGGCAGGAAGTGCTGGAGGGGGTCCCCAAGGTCGTTGCCCCTCCTTTTTACCCAGTTTCCCGGTGCCAGCTGGATTTTGGTTGTAGTGAATCACCTTGGCAGTGTCCGAGAAGGAGGCCCTGCCTAGCGATGCCCATGGAAAGTAGGTCAGCTGGAACGCCTTCCCTCTGCCTGCCCGCCCTGGAGCTGCAGCTTGTCACCAGCACTGTTTCCATTGGTAAAAGGGGATCAAAGCAAGGGAAACCCATCTGCTGTGAGCTGCACAGTGGGGCTGCAGAGCCCAGTAGGTCAATCCCAGGAGCACCCAGGACTGCTGATCTATCCTGTTGGCTACAGCAAGCCCATGGGAGGGTGCCCGAGGCTCAGCAGGCTGGCACAGTGGACACCCATGTGCTGGGATCTGCCTGGGCAGGAGGCTCAGGAAGCCAGCTGGAGAGAGCACACCTGTGGGACAGGGACACATGGGGACCTGTGTGTGTGGCAGGGAGGCTCCCTACCAGGTCAATGTGCCTTGGTCCTCCTCCAGTCCCTCCTTTGAGGGCACTGTGGAGTGAGGAGGCGCGGCGAGTGTGGCTCAGATTTCATGCTGTGTTTGTTTGTATTTTTACTTGGGGTTGGTCCAAGTGCCCTAAATAATTTAAATGTTTCGGGTAGGAGCAGTGGAGGCTTTAATACATTTTCACTGTCAGCAACCTGGCTCTGCACTGGGCTGGTGTTTCCTGTCCTACACTGACAGGAGGGTGCTTTGTGTCTGGGTGGAGTAGGGAGATTCTCCAGTCTGAGGCAGAGATACAGGAATGCTGGGAAACACAATCTGGAATATTTTTTTGCTGTTTTGCATCCTGAGGAGGTTAACCTGCCCCAGGTTCTGCCGCATCTGGGCAGAAGCAGACAGACAGTGCCCCAGCCCTGTGCCACAGGGGCCAGAGCACATCCAGAGGTCAGCAGGAGCATCCTGCAGTTCTCCAGGCACCCGCTGGGCTTTTTCCCCTTGAGAAGGGAGAAAGTGGAAAAATACAAACAAAAAGGGAAGGTACACATGTGCAGCATGGGATGGTGTCCTGGGCAATGTGACACCACTGTGCTGGCTCCTGGACTCGCTGCTCCATGGCCACTTGTGGTGTGATGGATCCCAGGAGGGTCTGGACTTGTCATAGTCATAGATAGAGGAGACTGTCATGGATCCTTCCTCCTCGCTGGGGTTTGACACATGGTATAAAAATACCCTCCTGACCTTTCCACCTCTCCAGCTTTGCCGGCTCCTTGCCCTGTCCCCACCACCTCTGTGGCCTGGTGAGGTGTGACAGGGCTGGGGCCTCATCCAGGGGGTGCCAGCAGGGACACGTTTTCTCCCATGAGGGATGCACTTTGCAGTCCCCCCAGGGATGATGTCCCTGCAGTGTGCCCCAGTTTCTCTGCAGGAGCTGGGTGGGGGTCCCGTGGGAGCCTCGGTGCGGAGCAGCCTCCGGAGCATGCGGGAGCTGAGCGGCAACTGGCCAGAGACCTCCCAGGCAGTTCCAGGCTGGGAGTGAATGGCTCTGCTTGAACCTTTCAGACATTAATTCTGTGGGTTTGGCAGTTTTTGCTCTTATTAAAAGCGGGATTGGAGGGAGGGGTGAGCCTGGGAGGGGAGTCCTGGGCTGGTGGTGCTGGTGGAGACATTCCTGTGCCTGGCCAGGGAGGTTCTGCTCCTGGCTCCCAGCAGGTTGGAGAGCAGTGGGGTGTGGAGGGACAGCTCAAAGCCCAACCCCAGGCTGAGGAGACCTCAGGGGGTCCCCAGAGGTGTTAGTGCTGTGGTACTCAGAGACCATGGAATGGGGCAGCATTGGGCACAGGGAGCCTTTTGCCTTGGGATGGGTAAAGTTTGGTGTTGGATTGGAGCATTTTGGGCATGGAAGGTGGTACAAGCAGGCAGCAGCTGTCCTGCTTTTCCTGCTCTCTCCTGAGACCTGCCCAGAGATATCCCAGAGCTGATCCTGAGCCTGTGCTCCTGCTTGGCCACCTTCCTTCTGTGTGTCCATCATTCTGTCTGTCCTTGCTCTGCCATAGTTGCAGTCTGAAAACAAAATGAGTTCTGCATGATGGCTGCAATGGGGAGAATTTGCACAGGCTATGGACCTTCATCCCCTTGGACCAGGCTGAGATGCCAGACTCTCTCCCTGGCATCTCCCTCTTTCAGGCTGGGTGCAGTTGGTGGCACCCAGAACCAGCCTGGCCCCTGGGAATGCCCAGCAGATCCCACCCCCTTCCCTTCTGCAGGGACTGTGCCAGCAGCCGTTCCCAGCTCTGCCAAGCCCTGGCTAAGCTGAGCCTGCTCAGACATGCAGAAATTCCTGCCTCCCAACTGTGGGTGGATGTGGAGGTTGTGTGATCAGTTGGGGATGCCTTCCCACAGAGAACATCCACAATTGCACCCCGATGGTGGCTTGCTACTGTTTGATAAACCTTTGTGCTGAGATTGGTGACAACAGGGGCTGATGCTTCTCTGCAGCAGCTGGAGGATGACAAAGCCACTCTTACTGAGGGAAGAAAGGCAAGAAGTTGGGGACAGGCTTGGAATTGAGCTGCTATGCTATGAGTGTCCAAGGACAAGCTTTTTTTTTGTAAAACACCCAGTGAAACCACTGCTGTGAGAGAGCAGCCCAGCACTGCGGTGCTGGGGCAGTACGGGAGGTTTTGGTTGGGATATGGGAGCTGCCACAAGAACAGTGCTGGGCTCAGGGGCCAGAGCCAGCAAGTGGCAAGTGCAGAGCTTTTGCCTCCTTTTGTTTTGATTGCTGCGATCTATAATTAGCGGCCGAGGTCTCTATAAATAGAGCCCGTCTGCGTGGGAATGGAGAGGCAGGAGGGGGTTTGTAGGGATGGAGAGCACTGCCATGTCCCTCCCTGGGCCTGCAGGTGGGCCCATGGCCTCAGGCACTGCCTGGGGATGGATGCAGCCCCGGGGCTGGGGCAGGTCAGAGGAGTGGGTCTGGATCTCCAGGCCAGCTTTTAAATGAGTCACTGCATGTCCAGGGCCAGGCCTTGTCTCTGTGCCTCAGTTTACCCCTCTGCTACTTCTCTTGAGCTGGTTTTTATGCTAGGTTGGCATTTTGCATCCTCCCTGGGGATATCCTCATGTCACATCAGGCTTCCTTTTGGTAGCTGAGACTATTAATTTAGAGGTTTTTTGTTTTGTGCCTGTGCTGGTTTGAAAACAGGACAAAATTCAGGCTTGGCTGGGAGCATCTCAAACTCGCTGGTGCTGTGGGTGAGAGGCAAGATGAGAGCATCTTCTGGATGGGCTCTTTTAGTTTCCCTGCAGGGATTCAGGAGGAACATCCCATGGCATGACGTACCCATTTCGCAACAAACTGACCTCAGTCTGTGTCTGGCACTTCCCAGCTTGGTGAAATGTGTGAGCCCTATCTCTACTCTGCCCCTTACGTGCTGGAGTCAAATTGCTTTGTGAAACTGGGAGGGGATCTAGGAGGATGCTGGAACCAGTAGTCAGCCACCTCAGTACCAGAGTTTGCTAGGGTTGGGTGGTTGTGTCCTCCATGGTGGTGTTGCAGACCCTTCCCGAGCCCACAGCAGGGTGGTCCTGCTCCTAAATCAGGAACTCAGATGGAGCATAATGTCATTAACCTGAGTACAATGGAGCAGACATCCCTGTTCCAGTCTGTGAGGGCAGGGAGGGAGGTCAAGAGGGAGCCAGGAGCTGATGGGGCTGGGGTGAAGAGCGAGGCCAGCCTGGCATCTGGGAATGGTTACAGGAGCAGTGGGACCCCTGGGCTGAGTGTATAAATAGAAGAGAGGCCAGCTCAGAGGTGGGAGGTCTGGCACTACACAGCAGGGCTGTGGGGTTACATCTGGAGACCTGCTAGGCCCCAGGCCCCACTCCTGGCCACAGAAACCAAAGGAACTGATAAATGGGTAAAAAAGGAGAATGGTGTAAGCATTGGTGGCAGCTGGAGGGGGATCAGAGGAAGGGATGCGTGCTTGCTGATGCTGTGATCCACAGACCTGTGTAATTATTGTTTCCTAATTCAACCCCCTCCAAAAACCTCTTTATTTGGAGGAAAGGGGCATTTTAAAATGTCACTGTCAGCAGAGCTGTGCTGCGTTAATTCTCATTGTAGTTACCTCCTTTGTCATCTGTATTGTTTTAAGAAGCCAAGAACCCGTGTGTGTGTGTGTTTTTTTTCCTCCTTTTTAGATCAAAGCAGTTTACTTCAGTTTTGGCACAGAATTGAAATTCATTGGCAGGGATTAAAAACGAACCTTAAACATCCTGGCCTCTCTGTCCTTACTTTTTCCACACGTTTTGCCATTTAAGTGTTTCCAAGCTCTCCCTGCCCCCTCCTCTGTGGGAACACCAGGCTTTACAAACCCCATTCCCCTCATCCCCAGTGGTTCCCCCCCCCATTGACACGATTTTGCCAGTGCCTCTGTTTGCCAGATCAAGACTTTCAGTTTCTGTTTAGCATGAAAAGCTTTGGGATTGAATCAAAGCATGTTTGAAATTAAAAGTAAGCAGAGACAGGAAGGCTGGGTGGGAGTGACTGTGTGAGGCTCAGACAGTGACAGGGACCCCCATCCCAGTTTTTTTCCAAGGCTGGATGTAGTCAGGTCAGGGGGGACAATGATCTGTGAGGAGGTTTTATGTGGGATTTTGGTGCAGATGACGCAGTAGCAATAAGGAAATGATGGGAAAATTGGGAAGCAGAGATTGTTTCTTCTGCAGGGAAGCTGGGCAGGAAAGAGACACCTGAAATCAGGGTGCAAGGGAGAGGGAACAAAGCACATCCTTGTGACTGCTCTAGAGGAGATGCAGACACACCATAGGTGCTGGTGACTCTGGACAGAGCTCAGAGATCTTTGATGAATTTGTTGTGTTTAATTTTCAATACTGATTTGGGGGGAAAAAAATCCATGAACCTACAGGGTGCTCTGGGAGCTCTTTCCCTGGGACATTGCTGAAGCCAGGACCAAACAGCCTTGAAGGGGCTGAGAGGAGGATACACAGATCTTCATTTGTGGTTTTCTATTAATGTCTGTCTGGATGCTGATGCAAGTGTCATTACTGGAGTTGGGCATGGGGATCCCATAACTTTGGGGTATTCATGACTTCCCACTTCTCTCTGCTCCAAGTGTCTGGCCCCAGTTGCTGTGGGAGCTGGGTCCTGCTGTCAGGACACCCGTGGGCTCCTCCTGGAATAGTTCCCTACATTTGCTGAATCCTCTTCTGTTTTATGTCTTTTAGTTTGGCTTAGTGTGTTTGGGAAGGTGAAACTGCTGAGCTGCAGAAGGAGAATTTGGGAGGGGGCTGAGGGAACAGGAATGGCTCCATCACAAGTCCTGGCAACTGAAAATGGCATCACTGGGGCCCCAAAGTGCCTGGGTTTATTGTGTGCTTTGGAGAACACTGTTGTCCACATCCGAGCCCCCCAAGAAGGACATTTCGTGGCTGCAGGACCCTCTCAGGAGAGGCTCTGGTGTGAAACAGTCCATAGTGGGAGGTTTGGGAGTTAACAGGCAGAAAGAGGATGAAAGTGGAGTTGAAAGCTCAGATGCAGCCAGCGACCTCCCAACACAAGCTGCTTTGATGACCTGGCCCAGGTGCTTCCTTCCTGGAAACAACACAGCCCCTATTGTCTTGTGCAGGGCGAGCCACAAAGCTGGAATTGCTCTTAGGCTGAACAGTGAGAACAGGTTCAAGTGGCTCCATCCTTCTGCTTTTTCCCCACTCCTTGTCCCCTGGGACCTAGCAAAGACGTTTCTGTAGAAGACATGTGCCAGAGCAGCGAGGGAAGTGTGCTGGAGTTTAAATTGCATTTATCTTGTTCGTGGGGGGAGCAGAGTGAAACAGGCCCTGGAGTTCCTTCCTGACTGCTGGGCCTGTGGCTTCCAGCCTGGCTGCAGGCTCTTGGTGAAGGAAAAATTGTATCTGCTGTAAAAGGTTAATGTGGAAATGAAGCTCTGATGGCATTTAGGAGAAGGAATGTCAGGGCTGGCAGTGAAATGACACAGCTAAGGCTGAGCAGTTGCTCTCACATGGGCCCTGTGGTCCCCCCAGGCAGCAGAGGAAGGGGCAGCAGTGGGTGCCTGATCCCAGCTCTTTCCAAGCCAGAGCAGTGCTGGGCTCCCAAGCATCCCCCAGTCCCTGGGTGGCCGTGCCTGTCCACACGTGAACGACCAAACCACCCAAGGAACCAACAAAAACACCATTTTTTTGCCCTGCTGTTGCTTGGTGCTGGGGAGGGGATGTGAAACGAGGTGCCTGCAGAACAACCCTGAGCCCACCAGCTGCAGCCATGTGGTGGGGATGGGGTTGGGTTTAATTCTTTCCAGCCCTGTTGTAGGCCACCAGATCAGGTCAGTGAGGACCACCAGTGGGCTGTGGGCTTCAGGTTGGGTGATGCTGGGTAATAGCATCCCTTTCCCTGCTCCTAGAAGCAGCAGCATCCCAGCAGCTGGCACATCCCTATTCCTGCTGAGAGTCATGAGGTATCCTGGCGTTGACTGGTGGGATTCAGCGCTGCAAACCCCTCAGTGACAGCTCAGAGAGGAGGGCGAGGACGTGAATGGAACAAGGCAACAAAGCCGCTCCAAAAATCAAAGCGTGTTCCCCCCTTTTTTCCCCCGGCAGAGATCCTGCATTCATTGATTGTTGACATGACATATGTGGGTTGGAGAAAGGCAGCAGCAGCTTCTGGCGGGGGAGGAAGGGGCTGGGGGGGGGCTGGAGGGGCTGTGCAAGTCGAGATGCTGATTACCAGGGGCAGCAAATAGCTTGCAGCTGCCTCGGCTCAACACGCTCTTTGTGGCGCTTGCAGCCACTCTTTGGACGCAGCTATTTTTAATTTCCCCAAGCGCGCACAAAGCAAAGGGGGTGGGCGATGCCGCCGGCGTCCCCCCTTCCTGCCCCCCACTCCCACCCCTCTCCCAGCCAGCCCTGCGCTTCCCAGCTTCCTCCCACCCTCCGGGGAATG
>VYXF01009982.1:70846-118752 GCA_013397295.1 Polioptila caerulea | reverse complement strand
AGCAGTAGATGCTGATAGAGGAAGTTTTCAGGTGAGGAAGGTGTGCTCAGATGGCCAAGAAAAGATACCTGCCTCTTGCTTGGATGGCACAGGGAAAGCAGAGCTGCCATGGCTATGTGGGAGCACAACCTTCTGCTGTCCTTCGATGGGTGGCTGCTCCAGTCCGTCCTTTTGCAGAGCCCACAGAGGTTGTTTTCAGGAGCCTTTGTCTAATTTAATAAATCCAGGATGCTCAGCCTGCCAGCCGATCTGTAAGTGTAATAAAATCCGCCCACCGCAGCGCTCCGGCCCCGTCGTGGCCCTATCGATAGCCTCGTGCCTGGTGGCAGCAAGCCCAAAAAGGCTCATTAAAGCCCTGCTGCTGTGCCAGCCGTGCTCGCCTGGCGCCTGGGGCAGGCTGAGCCAGCCCTGTGTGTGTGCACAGAGCATCCCCAGCTGGGATTTGGGAGCTGCATCCCCAGCTGGGATTTAGGAGGTCGTGCCTCGCCTTGCGTGGCTGAAAAAGGGTGACTCTACATCTGAAAAGGGATTACTCTGCAACTACCTGAAAGCTGGTAGCCAAGTGTGGGTCAATCTCACAGGTAACAATAAATAGGACAAGAGGAAACAGCCTCAAGTTGCTCCAGAGGAGTTTTAGGTTGGATATTAGGAAACATTTCTTTAATGAAAGTGGTCAAGCATAGGAACAGGGAAATGGTGGAGTTCCCAGCCCTGGAAGTGTTCAAAAAACCCATAGATATGGTGCTTAGGGACATGGTTTAGTGGAGGACCTGGCAGTGCCCTGGGTTTATGGTGTTTCTACGATTCTGTAACTTTTCGAGGAGTAGGTGCTTTCTTGATGGCCTCCAGGTGGGAATGGTGGATGTGGCTCTGGTTTGGGCTCCCAGTGCCCTGCTGGTGCTGGGAGCTGCGTGTCCAAGCTGTGTCTGTGCCCTTGCCCAAGCCGTGGTTGTCTCCATGCTGCCCTGATGTGCCTGTGACGGTGGGACAGCGAGGTCTTGCTCCCTTCTGTTTGCCTCCTGCACTGTGATCAGCTGAGCCTGGGCACTGGGATGGGTGAGGCTTTTAGCAAACACAGGAGCAGCCTTTGCAGAGCACTCGGGAGTGCTGCCTTCGAGTGAGCAGCGCTCGGCAGCCAGCCCTCATGAATATTTCAGCTGGGAGAATTAACATTTGTCAAGACACATTTATGGAGGCAGCGTGGATGTCTCTTCTGCAGGCGCCACAGGCTCGCTGCTGCTCCAGGGCAGTGCTGGGAGCCAGGGCAGAGCCAGCCAGATCCTGAGCCCAGAGTGGGACAGCAGAGCTGTGATCTCCCCTGGGACAGCGAGGCCCTGGTGCCAAGGCAACCAGCCCGCCATGCGAGATAGACAAATGGTTGTGGTTTGGTTTTTTGTTTGGTTTTTTTTTCTCGTCCCCTCCTGGTTCTTGGCAGAAAGTAAAATGTCCCTTTTGTTTGGTTTCCTCCTCCCCCTGCCCCATTGCCTTTCTTTAAAGGTTGTGTTCCAGATTTCATCAACCCACGTTGTGTAATAGCCCTGGACAGCAAATTGAGCATTGGCCATGGCCCATGGAGGCCATGGCAGAGCCCCTCCTCGGGAGCTTGACCGTGGGGTTACCTGCTCCAAAACATCCTGTCTACAGCTCCTGAGCAAAGCTCCTTTGTGTTTTGTATCAAGCTGCCATGATCCCCATGTGTTAGAAATGACAGGGAAAGTCCTTGGAAAAAAAAATCAGAAATTTTGGAATCTAAAAAATCCTGGGTTTCTACCTCAAATAATCCTGTTTTTCTACCTCAGCCCTGCAATGCCTTATGGAAATAAGGGACTTTGCAGAGAAACCCTTCTGATTTACAGCATCAACTCCTATACCTGGGAGTTCATCACCCAAGAAGCATCCAGCACTGTGCTGGAGGATGCAGTAATACCCTGCTTGGGATTTCTTCCTTCAAGCTTCTAAGAGGTCCCCATTCTTTCTTTCCCTCCTTTCCACTGCCCAAGGAGGAGGCTGCTGCAGTTGCTGAGCTCTGCATCCTGGGAGCATCCATCCAAAGATCCCTGCATCTCATCCAGAGGCTGCTGGTGGTGTTGTTGTGGAGGGCCTGGCATGACTCACACCCTGGGCACCCGGGGAGGGAGAGGAGGAGGAGGAGGAGGAGGAGGAGAATGCTCTATAGGCTTTGTGTTTAATGGAGAGGGACGCTGTGAGCACGTGTGTGTGTCAATAGGGATCTGTCATTCCAGAGGGAAACAGCAATGCAATTGTTCCTTGTCTCTGGTTCCTCGGCTGGTACTGGCAGCCTGGAGAGCTGTAGCTGCTCGTGTGATGCAAGTGCTCCTTTTCCTGTGTGGTGAGGGACAGGGGCTGCTCGAGTGACTGGGCTGGAGGCACCTGGTGGCCTCAAGGAGAGCTGCTGCTGCTGGTGATGGTGGCCATAATCCAGCTACACTTGCCATGCATCCGCTCCTACCCCTAGTTAAATGACACACCCAGCCACCAGATTCAGTTCTGGGAGAGCTGTGGGCCCCATCCCATTGGCAGCAGCATGGGAGAGGGCAAAGGCAGGGCCAGCGCCTGGGGACGGGGCTGTCCCTTAGCTGGAGCTGAGCCTGAGCATCCACTCCTGCCTCACCCAGACACGAAGCCACCCTGGGGTCTGGTGCTGGGTTCAGCCTTGTATCAAAGCATCTGCTCTTCTAAGGGCTGGTTGAAAATCCTGCCCTGTTGTTTTGGTGTCTCTGCCATGCAGCACCTCTCTGCTTCTGCATTTATTTATTCCCTTCCTACTGTGGCTGGAGCCACACAGTCCTAACTTGGCCAGGGACCAGCTTTGGTCATCCTTCTCCAGTGTTCCCCAGCCTTGAGAAACCCTCCAGCCCAGAAACAGGTGCTCAGAGGTGAAGAAGGGGTCCAAGCCATCTCCTTTTCCTTGTTTGTGTGCGTGCACACGCATTTCCAGCGGGCACCATTTGCATTTTGCTTCACTTCAAAGTGCCTGTGCTGCCTCCGAGGAAGGAAACAAATGGTGTAAAGGAATTTACATCCCAAGTGAGCGAGGCTGCTGGTCTGTCAGGTTTCATCTGCTGCCAAGAGGTGTGGGGGTGCAGGGGAGCTGCTGTGGGGTGGAGGGTTCATCCCTGGGGCTGCAGGTAGAAGAGGGTCATTCCCAGCTTTGTTCCCAGCTCTTTCCTGGTGGCCTGGCTCTCAGAGGTGCGGTGGGGGACAGAGACCCATGTGTCAGGCTGTGCAAGATGCCAGCATTCACCCTTCACAAGGAGGGCTGAGTGGCAGAACCACTTTGCAGGGCCAGCCTGGCAGTGGGGGAGCCCCAAACCGGCTCCTCTGCTCCCGGCACGCTTCGGTCAGGGCTGGGTGTGGGCAGCAGGAGCAGCTGCCCTGAGCTGCCATGGAGTTGGAGGGTGTTGGTTCTTCCTCTCCTCCTGTGCCAGCTCCTGCCAAATCCCTCTGGGGCCTTACAGGGAGTCAAGGGACTGAGTGGCCCAGGATCCCCCTGTGGGACTGGGGCTCCCTCCCTTCTCCTCATCCCCCTGTCCTTGTTGAATTCCCTGGTGCAAAACTGCTCTGGGATGGGAAGGAGGTTGGACCTGGACCTTACAGTGCTGGAGGCCTTGGCTGTTTTGGAGGCCAGCAAGACAAAAACTTTTCTAAGACTCCACTTGGAACAGGAGAAAGTTTTTCCGTTGGGTTTTTATAGCTCCCGGAAAGCGGGGTTTTATTTTTGTTGTCTAAGACAAAAAAATCCTCTTAGGAGCTGACTACCCGTGGCGGTGCAGGGCGGGAGGCTGGGCTGGGCTTTGCTTTCCCTCCCTCCCTCCCTCCCTCCCTCCATCCTGGGGGGTCTCTGGATGCTGATTTCCACAAGGAAAAGAGGAGGGTTTGGTGTCCCTGATTACAACTGGTCCTGTTCATTTACCCAGTGCTGCAGTACCTGTGGTGGCTCCTTGCCACCCCTGGGCTGTCATAGGATGGTCCCAGCCAGGGACACAGCTGCAGGGAAAGCCTTTTTCCTGGGGAAAGGGGTTATTTCCCACCACCCACAGATGGCTAAACTCAGGGCTCTGAGGGACTGATCTGAATTTTCTGGGTTTGTAGGCTGGGGCCATTGAGCTCTCACCCGTCATCCTTTCTTTGCGTGGCACAGGCTGCTTTTGGAGGGGTTTTGCTGGCAGGGGAGCTGGTTTCCATGGTAAAAACCTTAACAGCATCTGCCAGAAATCCGTCTCCTTGTTGGCCCAGCCATCTGGAGGGCACAAGGAGGCTTTGGCAGGGTGAGGAGGTGTCCACAGCCTGCTTTAGGTCCTCCTTTGGTGCTGTTGACAGCTTGGAGGAGTCTCTCCCTCAGTCATTTATGTCCCAGGTGCACGTTTGCCCGGGGATGCTGGAAGGACCCCAGTGTCACCGAGCCTGGTGGGGACAGGCAGGCTGGGGACATGGGAGCCATGGAATTGCTCAGGGGGAGGGCTGGAGGCACTGGGGACGGGTGGATATGCTGTAATCGGATGAGCCAGGGCTGTTCCAGATGGACCTGTCAGCTCTTGTCAGTGCTGACACCCCTCTGGGTGTCCCTCAATGTCCCCTTGGGCCACAGGGGCCACCACCTGTCCCACTTCACCAGGTCTCCTTGGAGCTGTGGGGCTGAGAGGTGGCACTGTTCAGAAAACCCACCAAGCCAGGTCCCTTCCATGCTGCAGTCTCTCCCTGGCAAACTGCATAGGGATTTTTTTAAATTTTAATGGGAAAAACCTGGCACTTGTGTCTGTCTGTTTATCCCTGAGCCATCCTGTGCTGAGTGCAGTGGGACCTTCCTGCTTTGCCATCCCTGTCCCCAAGTGCCACCCCACCAGCCCAGATGGTTTGCAGCTGCAAACCCAAAGCTGGCCACCCATTGCCCTTCCTTGGTGTCTGAGTGTCACAGCAGGGCAGCCATCCTTCCCTGGGTATTTGGCATAGGAGAAGCACCTTACTGGCAACAGTGGACCAGACTGGTCTGGCAGGAGTTGTACCTGTTGGGCTGTGTCCCCAGATGTGTGGCACAGAGCTTTGCTATACCCTGGGCACGGCACACAGCTGAGATCTGGTTACTTGTGGGCAAAGCATCTTGGTGTGTAGGATCCTGGTGTCCTCCAGGAGAGGTTTTAGGGCTCAGCTCTGCACTGCTCTGCTCTTCTCTCCTTAAAGTTGCTCCTTTCTCTTGTCCCTCGCAGCCGACCACCCTCCCGCAGGGCACCATCAACATGAACCAGTGCACGGATGTGGTGGATGGGGAGAGCAGGACAGGGCAGAAATTCTCCTTGTGCATCCTGACGCCGGAGAAGGAGCATTTCATCCGGGCCGAGAACAAGGAGATCATCAGTGGGTGAGTGCAGATCTGGGGCTGAGCCACTCCCAGGCTCTTCCATTAGCCAGGAGGAAGAGGAAGGTGGGGAAGACCTTGACCAAGGCTGGGGGCTATGGGTGTGCATACCCAGCCTGATCTGGGTGCTGGGGTTCATGATGGGTGCTGTGGTGACCCCACAGTGCTTTTAGGGATTCCATCAGGCACCCAGCCCTCTGGCACAGGTCTGTCCCCACACCAGTGGCAGGCCCCACAATTCTGGGCCTGGCATGTCTGACCCTGAGTGCCATACACCCTCTGGTCCTCATCCAATTCCTGGGGGGGATGCTGCCCACCTCCCTGGTCCCAGGGGAGCATCTCACCTCCAAGGATGATTGAAATATCACAGGCATGCAGTGGCTCAGTGACACTGAAGTTTAGACCACTAAAATGAGTAAATCAGGGTCAATTTCCCAAGTGCAGGTGTTGGGTGGTGACCTAGAAACATCCTCTTCCATCACTCACATGCCAGCTGGAGTTGAAGCTGGTGCTGGTGAAGGTGCAGATCCCTGGGAGAGCCAAGCTGCCAGCACACAGTGATGGAGTGTGGCCGTGCTGCTGCTCACCTGAGAGCCTTTCCCTCATGGAGAGCCTGGAGCTCAGCGCCTCCCTCCCAAAATTTGACGACATTTGAAACTCCAGCAGAGAGCTGAAAGGATGAACACTTTCTCTTTCCCACTTTTCCCGAGGCACAGTAGCTCCTGCCTCCCCCAGCCCTGGCAGCAGCAGAGTCAGCACTTTCTGCTGAGATTTCTATTTCCAAGCCTTACCTTCTGTTGTGACTCCCCTCGTTTTGTAACTACTTGTTGAAACAGACGTTTTTCAGCCGAGACCTTGGGATTTTGACCAGATGAGTGCTTTCATTTATTGAAATTTCCCTGCCCTACTGACACAAGTAGGCACAGGTGAACCTTGGGCTGGCAAACCTGTCCCCCCAGCCCCACTCACGGCGATGTGTTGCAGTGGCTGTGGAGCCAGCATGCAGAGCCATGTGGGATTCACAGCACAGGGGAGTGGAGTGAGCTCCTCTCCTCCCTGGCAGGAGCAGTGGCTATGCCCCAAACCATGGCCAGCCCCCATGGCCTGCTCTCTCCACCCTCTCCCCACACTCCAGTTCCCAGCTCAGCTTTTGTTGCCGGTCCTGCCTGCCAGGGGAGGGAGAGGCACTGTGGAGTGAGGTGGGGCTGATTTATTGCTCATCAGCCCGGTGATGGGTTTTGAAGCAGTGTGTTTGCTCCTGACTGCAGGCATTAATCATCCCTGAGCAGTCCCACTCTGGGGCTGAGCCAGGCTGGTTTCGTTTGCAGTTGCAGCACGACAGGAAGATTTCCCTGGCTGGGGGAGAATTTGTTTTACGTTCATTCTGTGCTTCTGGTGTTTATTGCTTAACCAAACCCCACTTGATGTGGTCATCTCTGAACGCTTTACAGCAGCAGAGTGCAAACCAGGGGGAGAGGGAAAGGGGAGCAGGGACATTTGAAGCAGGAATGTTTCCCAGTGGTCCAGGGATCCCCGTGGAGCTCTCAGAGATGCGGGGGCAGGTTGTCAGGCCACTGTAGGAGGACACAGAACTTCTCAATGCCGAGTTCACGCTGCTCTTCTTGGACAAAAGCGCTTTGTCTGCAGTGTGCGGGTGTTGGCATCACTCAAGGGGATGGTCCTGCTGGAGGCTCTGTCCCTCTCCACTGTCTTTCAGGATCCTTGAATCCCTGCCTCATGTCAGCCTTGGCTGTGGCCTCACTTTTGCGGAGAGCAGGATTTGAGCCAAAGCACCCTGGGGTCATCCCTCTTCTCCTCCCTTTTTTTTCCCCCAGGAGCTGGTTGGGAAGGTTTCTGCTTCATGAATATTGTTCACCAAGCTGACCCTGACCAGGTCAGCGTCACTCCTGTCCCTGTGGCACAGGCCTCACCTTCTGCTCTCTCTGCCTGCAGGTGGCTGGAGATGCTGATCGTCTATCCCAGGACAAACAAGCAGAATCAGAAGAAGAAGAGGAAGGTAGAGCCCCCAACTCCCCAGGTAACCCAGGGGGACACACATGCACTGTCACCCAGTCCCTTGCTTCCTTCTCAGGGCCATGGCCTTGCTCTGGTCCTGGGGCAGATCCCTCCAAGCCTTTGAGATCCCCAGCCCTCTGAGGCTGCCTGTGTGGAGGGTGAGAACTGGGGCAAACCAGGGCAGCAGATCATTGTGAATTAATTCCTGGTCTCACTTCCAAGGATCACACACTCCTGCTTTCCTGACTGCTTCGGAGCCACATTTTTCCCCCTGGGTGCTGTTTTGTGGTGCCACCCCTGCCCACAATCCTGGGAGTGGCCACAAAGCTGCGTGGTCCCCATGAGGGACCATGGGGAGGTGCTGTTCATGGGCCATTTCGTCAGAAACAGGATTAAATTCCATCGGGCTCCAGTTACTCCCTTTGAGATGACCCCAGAGATAATGGGAATGAAAGGAAAATACGAAAGGCCAGGGCCAGGCTGGGAGCTCCGGGGGCCGGAGCTGGGCTCTCCAGGGACCCGGCAGTGGCTTCGTGCTCACTTTGACTATAAATGGTAAAAAGTGGGGCCGGCCGTGACTCACTCGTTCCTGCCTGGATCCCACGTGGCTGGAATGGGGGAGAATCCCACAGATGGGGAACGTGACCCCAAGGCCACCCTCATCCCTCGCCGGGGCTGAGAACAGCCGTGTCCCTCAGGCCGCCTGACCTCCGGGCACGCGTCCCACTGCCACAGGGGACCAGCTGGGAGGGCTCCTCCGCCTGTGCCGGGGACCAAAACCACCATCAGGGCTCCCCTGAGCCTTGGTCAGGGCTCCCCTGAGCCTTGGTTTTTAGGTCCTCTTTGATGAAGTTCCAAAGACGGCCCTGGTGCCAACTGGGCCATGGATGGGTTTTGTGCAGTGTTTGTTTGAATAAGTTTTCATCACTCCACTGGATAAAGATGTTCTGGGCAATGGGAAAAAAGTTAGTGGGGAGATGATCCTTTTTTGCACACCAAGCTGTAAGTCTGAGCCACCCCTTGCCAAGGTCTGGGGTCCTCACAGCCTGAACAGCCCCTCAAGTGCTGGCTCTGGTGGTGCTCCAGGGAAGATGTCACCTCTCTTCATGTTATGAGTTATCAGTCCTCAATTCCCAAGGAGGGGACTGTTGCACTTGGGGCACCCCAGGGAGTGGATGCATCAGGGCAGGGATGCTCACCCTGGCTGGGGTACACCACTAAACCCAGACTGGGTTCAGGAGAGGGACGGGGTGGAGATGAGAAGAGGCTCAGAGCCAGAAAAACATCATTCTGGGTTACATTTCATCACCATGGCAACTTCTTGGAAACCGTACAGGATCTGAGCTCCTGAGCACCAAATAAGGGAAGGGACTGTGGGAAGGATGCTGGCTCCCCATGGGCAGATGGGCTCCCCAGGTGCTTGGGGATGGGGACCAGAAACCCTTGTGGCACATTGCCCTCTTGTCTTGGGACAGACCACCCTGTCTTGCCTGCTACCCTCCTTCCACTCTCTCCATGCCATGGCTTCCAGCCCCATGGTGCAGACAAAAGGCTCAAATTCACTTTGCAAAACCAACCTGCACATGGGAACTGCTGCTGGGTGGGTGCTGTGCTGTGTCAGGCACTTAGGAGCAACCTGCAAAGGCAGAAGCAGCATCTTTCCTCTGTCTCCCAGATGCTGCTGATGCAGGCAGCTGGTTCAGGGGAGGAAAGAGGATGCTGAGGAGAAATGCAGCACCAAATTCTCCTCTGTGAAATGGCCTCTCCTGAAGTTGGCTGCTGTTCAGCTTGCTCTCCATGTGCTGGTGGAGAAAGCTTGCACTCTTCCTAAAGATGTCCACACACTAATCAGGCAGTAGATCATGTCTTAGAGCTGCTTAGGGAGGGGTGGACACCTTTGTGGTATTAAAAAACAATTGGCTATTCCTGCCTTTTCTGTCTCACATAGCTTTTACTTGTCTGTGGTAGAGCAGAACTTGGTTACAGCTGGATGCTCTTGGAGCATCAAGGTCATTTCTGACTCCCCCCATCATTTTGCATCACCCCTCTGCAAAATCACCAGGGTGGGAGCAATGCAGATTTCTGGATGGGGAGTGGTAGGTGTTTTCACTTTGCTTTGCAAGCAGGCTGCAGTTTTAGGGGGAAGAGTGCAGGTTTCTCTTGCAGCTTTTGCTGTGCTCCAGCAGAGAGGTGCAGACAGCAGGAGAGTCTGGAATGCCTGTGCCTGCTTGCTGCCCCCTGGAACTTGAAGCAGGGTTTGGGGCTGAAATGTGGGATTTGAGGCTCTGCCCTGGGTTTGCACA
Source organism: Polioptila caerulea (assembly GCA_013397295.1). Lineage (NCBI taxonomy): Eukaryota > Metazoa > Chordata > Aves > Passeriformes > Certhiidae > Polioptila > Polioptila caerulea. The sequence continues at coordinate 109,059 of VYXF01009982.1, read as the reverse complement.
GGGGTGTGGCAGGCTCAGGTAAGCAGAGCATGTCCAGACACACCTCATTCAACCGAAGGCCAGGTTTGCCAATTTTGATGCATTCTGCCTTTTGGAGTTGTTCATACCCCTGAGCAGCAGAGAGTTAATGTCTCTTCTCCCTCACAGACTTCTTTTTGGCCCACATCTCTGCCTAATTAAATACATATCTACAAATAATTACATGGGGGTGTGTGTAAGAGATATATCAAGATATATATCCTGAGCTGGTGATTAGCTTTGGGCTTGGATCAATGAAGGAGGGTGTAGGGGACCTTGGAGATTGGCCCAACCCTCTTCCTGAGCAGGATCCCCTTGAGCAGGATGCCCGTGAACTCTGGATCGTTTACCTCCAACACTGCATTCCTTCAGTGAGAAATTTCCCAAGGGGATTTTTTTTTCAAATTGAGGTCATTTGCTGCTTGTCACGGCTGTGTGTGGAGCCAGGACCCGCTCCCTGGGAGTTCCCTGGTGGCTCCAGCACAGCCGTGCAAATTCCAATGGAGGTGCAGGGCTAAAACCCACCTGATGTGGGAGGAAGGGATAGATACTATGCTCTTTGCAGCCCTTTTTCCCAGCTTCCAGTTGCCAGCTCATGCACTCCTGTATTTCCCCCTGCTCCAGGGAAAGGGAACAAGCAGCTGGAAAACTTCCCACAATCCAAAGGGGAGTATTTGTCATTGATTTACTGGTGGCTTTAAGAAGAATAATCTGTGGATGCAGAAGCTTAATGTGACAACATCTGCTAATGACCAAAGCCAAGGAAGGAGTTGGGAAAGCTGCTGCCTCTTCTGGGTCACGCTCTGAACCTGGGCTGGCCAGGCTGTGGCCTCCAAAGGGGCATCATCCATCATCTGATGGACTCCAGAGCTCCTTGTTATCAGAGAAGCACTGAAGATGGTGGGGAGTGTTTTAAAAGGGTGTAATGCACTGACACATGTCACTGTCCCATCCCTGTCCCACTGTGGTGTGTCATGGGCAGCACCCAAGCTGTGTGGAACTCACACCTCAGGGCCAAACCCTTGGGGACCCTCAGTGTGGAGTTGGGGCAAACTCTCCAACTTCCTGTGTCTCCTGTTCTTTTTAGGAGCCTGGTCCTGCTAAGATGGCTGTGACCAGCAGCAACATTCCCAGTGCTGAGAAGGTCCCTGCCACCAAGTCCACGCTCTGGCAGGAAGAAATGAGGGGCAAAGACCAAGCAGATGGGGGCAGTGGCATTGGTGCAGCCCAGAGCCCCATGCAAGGCCAGGCTGGGGCTGCCAGCTCCATGAAGGATCCCGTGCTGGACAGCAAGGAAGGTGAGAGAGGGGGGTGCCAGCACTGGTGAAACATTGTGGTGGTTGTGCCATTGTTCTCCCTGGAACAATGAGGGCTGGGGACAGGTTGCAGTCCTGGGAATATTTCCTTTATCTTCCCACTCAGATGGGGAATGTTTTCTGCAGTGAGGTGTCCATTGCCTTGAACCCATGGAGCTGTGGTTGCTGCCTGGCTGGGAAGGACAGGGATGGGAATGGGTGCAGAGCTGCCCACTGCAGCTGCCCATTTCTTGGTTTGAAGGTTCAGATCTTTCACCTGTACAAACCTGGCCCAAGGGCTGGATCAGCATCCCCACTCCCCTGCAGGCTATCCCACCCCCTCCATGGACAGAGGGCTGGTCAGGGTGGAAAAGCCAAGGGTGCAGGAGGTAGCACTGCATGGCACTGGTGCCCAGACCAACTTTGCTCTCACACCTGCCCCTGTCCTGGGTGGAATCAGGGTGTTTCTTTCTTAAAAGCAGAACTTGGACTCGAAACCAAGCACGGTGACTTCTCTGTCCCTTAGAGGAGAGCGCCATGAACGGAGACCGGATAGACTGCGGGCGGAAGACGCGAGTCGAGAGCGGGTACTTCTCCTTGGAGAAGACCAAACAAGACTCGAAGCTGGAAGAGCAGCAACTGCCACCCCCACCAAGCCCACCCAGCCCCAGCACCCCGAACAACAGGTACAGTTATCCCAAATCGCCCTCACAGGAGCATGCCCAGCCCTTTCCTTCCCCAGGTATCCGATCAGGCGACCGAATGATTCACAGCTTCTCTCTGAACTCCTTGGACTCGAAGAGCAGTTGCCCCATGCACAAGGACTCCAGCAACAGAGATGTAGGAAGGGGAGCTGAAAAATCGGGGCGTCCCCTTTCTTTTAAAGCCAGCCGGCAGTACACCACCCTGGCCGACGTTCCCAAGGCCATTAGGATCAGTAATCGTGAGGCCTTCCAGGTGGAGAGGAAGCGGCTAGAGCGGAGAACCCGGGCTCGTAGCCCTGGCAGAGAAGAAGTGGCCCGGCTCTTTGGGAATGAGAGAAGGTAAGGGAGGAGTGGCTCATCTCCTTGCATGCTTCCAGCAGCAGTGAGGTTGCATCCACCAGTCCAGCCTGGATGGAGCAGGTGGAATTTGCTGGGTGGAGCCTCTTTGTTTTTCAGTGCTCCTGGGTTTAAGGGTGCCCATACATGCTGACCAGGGGTCAGGATGTCTTTAATAGTGGTAGCAGGCAGGTGTCACCCTGCCTGGCTGCTCTGGGGATACTGAACAATTTGGGTTGGAAGGGACCTTAAAGTTCATCCAGTTCCATCCTCTGCCACGATCAGGGACACTTTTCACTATCCGAGGTTGCTCCAAGCCCCGTCCAACGTGGCCTTGGACACTTCCAGGGATCCTGGGGCAGCCCCACCTTCTTTGGGCAACCTCTGCCAGTGCATTACCACCCTTACAGGGAAGAATTTCTTCTTAATATTTAATCTAAACCTACCCTGGTGTGGGGTGGTGTTGGATGCCCACAGTGCCATGGAGCCCGCCCTGCCTGCCCCTCCCGGCGCGGCACACGCTGGCAGCCAGCACCATTAATTAGGTTAGCTCTCCTAATGGCGTTAGTGCCAGGTGCCTTACGCAACTGCCTAATGAGCTGAGAGAGGTTTCAAAAAGTCACGGCATTAATCTGGGAGGGAGAGGAGGGAGAGGTGGGTGCAATGCCAAGGCAGGGCTCAGCAGGCTGCAAAACAGCTTAGTGTGGAGGAGGACAGGGAGGGCGTCCGCAGCGCGCGCTGGGTGCCCTCTGGGCGATGCCAAGGACGGGCTCCACTCGCCCTGAGAGAGACACAATTGTGCAGTGAGGGCAGTGGAGCAAACTCCAGAGAGTTTGGGGAGACAGGCCCCAGGCGAGAGGGCCGCCTGCCAGTCTGATTTTCCTGCCCTGGTTCTCCTCCGGGCATGTTCTCTCTCGCACAGTTTCAGTAGGAGCTTCTCCTCTGTTTCTTCCCAGCCCCTAAAGGATTGTTTTCCAGACTGGCTTCCGAGAGCTGGGAGCAGGTCTGGGATATGCAACACAGCCTTGTGCTGGTGCTGACAGTCGGCACAGGATCCCAAACCTGCCCCAGAGTGTGTGCAGGGAGTGCTGGACTGGGAATAAATGAGGAAAGCTTGGGTTTGGCTTTGTCTGCCTTGGGAATTGGCTTTTCCCCAGGATGGAGGAGAAGGATATCACCTTGGCCATCCTGGCTGGGGACAGGACTGAGAAAAGGTTTGGTGGCTCTGGTTTTCAGGCTGAGCTGGTGCTGCCTGTGGGTGACATTGTGTCCCTGCTGTGTTTGCTTGTACAGGTTGCCCTGGCCAGTGCCTGTCCCCAGCGTGACAGAGCAGTGCATTCCTCCAGTGCCAGCAGACCCTTGCCCTGGGGAATCCTGCAGCACTGAGATCATCCTGCATGGAGTTGGGGAGCAGAATTATAACAGATAACATGGCCTGGGAGAGGACATTGCTGCCAGAGTCTGTCCTTTTCTAATGTCAGCCCCACTCATTGCCTGCTGGTGGGTGCTTTTTCCCAGGGAAAGTCAGTTTTTCCCAGCCTGACTCAGGCTGTTAACAGGTTTTTTTTGCTTTATCAGTATTGGCAGCAATTCCCCTGTATCAACCCAGGGCATTTATCAGAGCAGAATGAGTGCAAGGAGAGGAGCAGGAGCTGCACCAGGCACTGGGGTCTTGCTGCCCACAAGGCTGAACCTGGTCCAGCTTTTGGGATGGGGTGATGGCAGAGAGGATGGGGAGGAGCCCCCTCCTACCAGAGGGTTTGGCCGTGGATCACAGCCCACGGTGCTGGAGGAATGTGCCATGAGCAGGGATGGCTCAGTGGGTGTTCAGGGATGGGCACGTTTGTTTTCTCCTCTGGTAACCAGGGAATTGGTTGGTGCAGTGGTGTGGGTGGAGAGGCCCTGTGTCCTGGAGCTGAGACAGCCATGTTGGAGCTCAGTGGACTCAACAGGGCACAGAGACACTGTCCAGTGTTGCACCAGAGAATTAACATTCCCCAGCACCCTGCTCAGCTTGGCTTGGTTGCTTTTTAAACTTGAGTTTACTTAGTCCCCATGTCCCTCTCATTTTTGCTCAGACTGTGCTATTTGAGGTTGGGCAGATACAATAACTCATTTCCATGCCGTGGGGTTGGTTTTTCCCCCCTGGTTTAACACCATTTGTAATAATCCTTCTCAGTAACCCACTAACATGTCTGGGAACACTTGCCAACCCCACAGGCACCAGCCAGGCATCGTGCAGGTCTGCCCTGCAGTGCAGCCAAATGAACTCACTCAGATTCTGTTGGTATTTTCAGCTCTTCCTCCCATTTTTTTGTGTAAATCAGTGCAAGTGTCAGAGCTGTGGATGAAAAAGAATTCTTTTAGGTACCCAGTGTTGCATCCTGAGTGCCACACCTGCAGGCTCAGCTCCAGATAAAGCCATTTGTCGAGGCTTCTCATCCCGTTTCCTTATCACAAGAAATATTCCATGATTTAAGTCCAGGAATTTTCTGTGGTGACCATTTATACCTGACGCTGCCTCCACGCCCCATGCAGACGTCTGAGCTTGCAGCCACTCAGAACCAGGAATCAGGAAACAGGAGATAATCTCCACGATTTTGGTGGAGCAGCAGAGTGCGAGTTCCCTCTGCTGGCACGTGGCAGGACGGGGCTGTGGCACCCACCAGGATGTCACACTGGGCTGGGGGACCCAGACTGAGGCCAGAGAGGTCGAGCCATCTCCAGTCTCCCCTCTCAGACCCATCCCTGGGGCAGAAGGGCAGGGGCAGCTCTCTGGAAACCCCATGGATGAATCTCGAGGTGTTGCACAAAAAAACCACAGCTGAAAAGAGCTGCAGGGATGACTTTAGACTGCAGTCCCCACGTCCCAGAGGGACTCTGCAGCTGCAGGGATAAATCCCTGCACATCTCAGGATTTCTGTTTGTCAAACTTGGCTTTCTGTGCACAGTTGCAGGGGTGCAGTCTGTAAAACCACAGCTTTCCCAGCTGACCCCATGTTCTTCTCACAGTGGCAAGAGTTCACTGTGGTGTCAGCCAGATCTGCTGTAGGAGTGTGGTCAGGGGCTGAGGTGTTTTTCTGGCATCAATTAATATCAGAATTGCCTGAAATTGCTTAAAAGACTTTTCTCACTCAAATTTCTTCTCTGGAGTTTGTTGAGGTGTAAAGCTCTGCTCTGAATTCTGCTTCTCCCCATACAGAGGAGTGCCTGCTCTCCCAAATACAGGTTTTTTTTCCTTGCAAAACTATCCTCATCATTCTTGTGGACCTCTTGGGAAATTTCTCTTCCTTTTCCTGACACTTGCTATCTTTCTTGATGCTAAGTAATGAATGAATCCAATAAAAACAAAGCCCTTTCTTCCAATCAAAGAAAATCACTTTAATGACAGCTCGCGCTGGTCTTTGAGCTTTCCTTCCCACTGCACACCCCCTCCACTAACAGCTGAGATCTGCAGCCTGGGTTTAGTGGCCTGGAAAAGATTAACAGCCTGCATGGCCGAGGAATTCCTTGGGATGAGCTTTTGTAGTTGAAAAGCACTAAATGGCACCGCAGCTTTTAAAAAGCTTCTTTGTACCTGTCCCAGCCTTGTTTTGTCCACACAGAGCTGCTGTGAGGAGGGAGCAGCTCTACCCAACACGTGGGGAGGGGAGGACAGCCCTTCCTTTCCCATCCCTCCAGGATCTCTGGCAGTAACCTCTCTGAAATGTTGATCTAATGGGGAAAAAAAAAAAAAAAGATTCTTTCCTGTAATCCGGATGATATTAACCCTTGGGGCTGTGATTTGGTTGCAGTGATTTATTTTTCTCCTCCCTTTTTCGATGACGAATGACTGGAATGATTTTGATTTTGTTTTGTATGTAGATGCAGATATATAATTTCCTCTTCTGTTCATTCATTTTCCAGCCTTGTTTTCTTCCAGGTCTTGTTGCTCTCCACCTTCTCCTGCTGTGTTGCTGTGTGACGTGTCCACCTTTACTTCGCCTGCTTCGCTACCATCTCATCTCAATCTCAAGCCGTAGAACAACCTGGTGGTGCAGCCCCTTTCATGAGAAATCAACCTGCTTTTGATTTTGTTTTTATGGTTTTTTTTTTTGTTGGGTTTTCGTTTTGGTTTTTTTTCTCTTGATTTGTTTTTTCTTCAGACTTTCACCTAATAGGGCACAGATGATGTTAATTCATGGACCTCTTCCTCCCTCCTGAACTGAGACTCAGAGAAGGCTGGGCCAGTATAAAAAGGGTTAAAAAAAATGGTGACTCCAAAATGATTCCCTGTCTGTCATTGAACAGAGAACATGGATTTATGCTCCTCAGCCTGTCAGACATCTCAGGAGCAGAACATCCCAGGGAAATTGGGAGCTCTGCCTGGGATCTGCCCACTCCCAGTTTGCAAACTGGGAGGCAGCAGGGGCTGAACAAATGTCCCCTAAAAGCATCAAAGATCTTTAAATTAACAAAGCAATGTCTTCCCCACCAATTTTGTCCCTTCCTCTTTGGTTGTGTCCTGGCAGCCTGGCTCTGAGCAGCAGTGGGGGACCCCAGCTCCCCAGGGGATGAGATGTGCTCAGACTGGTTGTCTCATTTATAGAATTTGGTGGAAATACTGGTTGAAAACTGAACATCTCATGGTTTTTGAACCCTTAACCTGCTGTTCCTCTTTGTGGGAAGTGTTAAAATGTTTTTATTTTGGATAACTTGTTCTCCCTCATGTGGTTGCCATTGTGATTTTCATGCACATCAGAGACTCACACAGAGCAAGCAGCCCCAGGTTTAGATGTGGCACACGTGGGTCCAAATTTTGTGTCAAAAAACCACCTGGACAGAGCTTTTTGGGGAGATTTGAAACAGAACTTTAAGCCTCAGAGCACAGCTGGCATATGCTGGTGGTGGGTTATTGCTTTATATTCCCAGTTTGTGATTGAAGACCTGATGCTGATATTTGCTTGAACCCCTGGGAATGCAAACTTAGACACGAGCAGCTTCTTTGGAAATTCCTCTCCTGTGGGTCAGCAAGCAGCTTCTCATGCTGAAACAGCACTTCTAATTCCACCTGTGTGCTCGTCCTTAAGAGAATCCCATTTGGGATTGATCCAGGGTTGGCTCCTGCTCCATCCACATTTCTTCATAGTTCTCCATCCTCAGAGACACAAGTGCCACCAACGGTGCCGTGGGCCACCAAGGCAGTGTCTGAGAGCCCAGGTTGTGCCCTCTGATGTCCAGACTGGATTTTCAGCTCAGTTAAGAGGAGGGAAAGGCCCCAGATTCTTCAGGGAGTGCCCTGCCATGGTACAGGGTGCTCCTCATCTCCTCTGTCCCTTTCAGCTGGTGCATCCTGTGAGTCAGAACCGTGGTCTGGGGGCCCCTGTGGACACCCCTTGCTCCATGCAATGCTGTGGCTGTTCCCCATGTGGGGCTGAGTTTTCAGAGGGTTCCTGTTGCAGTGAATGCACTGGGGGACCCAGAGCCACCTGTTACCTCTGCACCCCAGCTTGGTCTGATGTGTCAGTGCTCTGAGCATTTGAGAGCCCCAGTGCTAGAGGGTGAAGGCAAAGCTCAAGCCAAAGCTGCTCCATAATCCCAGCTTCCCAAGGGGCTGTAAAATTCACAAATAAAAAATTATTGCTGGTTTGGCGAGAGCTTTCCAGTTACTGAAGATGCTAGGTGTAGAGCTGAATAATGTGAGGTTTTCCCCCACATTGTGGGTAAAACAATGTCAGATCAGGGTTTTTACCCTGGATTTGACCACACTGGAGCCCACAGAGAATCAGGGCCCAAAAGCCAGGTGTGCATGAGAACTCTGGGGTCGAGCAATTCTGCGACCTGAAATCTGTGGGGTTGTACAGCTCCGCGCAGTTGCTGCTCCTGTGTTTAAACCATCTGTGGTTTCCCTTTTGTCTCTGTTTTCCAGGAGATCCCAGGTGATTGAGAAATTCGAGGCACTGGATATTGAGAACGCAGAGCACATGGAGACGAACGCGTCGGGAGGCGCTGCCCTCTCCAGCGAGACGCGGCAGGGCCGGAGCGAGAAGAGGGTGTTCCCAAGGAAACGGGTAAGATGCTCAGAGTTCATCTCCTGGAATATGAAACCAGGAATCCTGCAGCCCAGGATAGAGGGTTTAGCTTCAGGGTTTGTCCCTGGATGTGGATTTGGAGTCGCAGGCAGCTCCTGCAGGAACCAAACTTCTGTGTGTGTGCAGTCTGTGCAAATTTTCCTGCTCTGCTCCCTTGGCCCAGGTGTAGATCAGGGTGGGAAATCAGGCTGTCTTTTCCTTCTCCATAATTAAAAGGAAAACTTCAGATCTGGCATGGCAGGACCCATCAGGATGGGGTCAAGTAACAAAAGATGCAAGTTTGAGAGTCCCAGATATGCTTGGATATAATGGGAACAAATTAATGCCTGAAAGGACAAAAAGAGGTATTGCCAAGGAAATGACACTTGTTCTGAGCCTGAGATGCCCCTTATATGAAGCAGATTTTTATGCCATGAGCCAAGAGAGCAGGACTCTGTCCTAGTTCCTGCACTGATCTGGGTAATGCTGTTCACACAGGACTTCACTTGTGAAGGGGCAGCCGTGGGCTCCATCCTGGATGTGTCTGCATCACCTCTGTCCCCACACCGCCGGGCAAAGTCACTGGACAGGAGGTCCACGGAGTCCTCTATGACGGTGAGTCCCCAGGGCTGTGTCCCCTACCTTGGGGGAGCACATGAAAGGCCCTTCCCAGAAGATCCCACAAAAACTGGACTGTTGCTGCTTTCCTCACAGCCAGCACATGGGATATGGGATACACTCAGACTTGGAGCAGGTTCAGGGACCTGAATCAGGTGTGACCAATCCTGAAAGTCTCAGGGGCTCAACTGAAGGGCCACACTTTTTGCCTGTTGCAGAAGTTAAAACTCAGAGTCTTGTGAGGAGTGCTTTTCCTTAAAGTACAGCAGCAGCTTGGGAAGCAGACCCTGTTCTGGTTATTTTTCCCTGGAATACCCCATTTCCTCAATGCTTTGTGTGATGTGTCAGACACTCATGCTGTAGGTCACCCTAGAAGTGCTGGGGTCACCTCACCTGGCCAGAGCCTCTCTTTGCCCCATGGTGTCCCCCAGCACAGGCTGCAGCAGGGCATTTCCAGCTCAGCACAGGGTCAGTCCAGTTTCTGGCCTTGGACCAGCTGCTGTGTCATGACTGTGGTATTTTCATAGGATCACAGAATCCCAGAATGGTTTGGGATGGAAGGGGCCTTAAAGATCATCTTGTTCCAACTCCCCTGCCAGGGGCAGGGACGCAGACCAGGCTGAGCAAACACATGTCCCAATTTTCTGGGATTCTGCCATTTCCTTGATGTTTATGCAGTTGAAAGTGGGTGTGAGTGGGATGAAGGCTGCAAGGAAGGGCTGAACCTTCCCTCCTGAGCTTTCCTCCCTTTGCATATTTCAAATGCTCACCAGACCTGGAGGCAAACAGTACAGAATAAACACAAAGTGCTCTCCTCTCCCTCACCACCCTTCTGTAGGGACAAAATAAATACACTTGCTAATCTCTCAAATAGATTACAGAGCTACTGTAAATACAAGTTGCATTTTTTTTGTGGATGGACAGCTTCTATTCAGGGACTTATCAGAAAAATGCAGTAGCTTGGTGCTTCTGGAGATTTTCCTGTAGACTTGTACAGCCACAAGAGTGATTTTTAAATTCTTGGTGGGAATAAAAAGTGCAAGAAGTGCATATGAAGTGGCAATGCACATTATCTAGTGAAGAGAAGAAAGTCATGCAGGTTTAGATTAGATATTAAGAAGAAATTCTTCCCTGTGAGGGTGGCAAAGCACTGGCACAGGTTGCCCAGAGAAGCCGTGGCTGCCCCATCTCTGGAAGTGTCCAAGGCCAGGTTGGATGGGTTTTGGAGCAACCTGGGATAGTGGAAGGTGTCCCTGCCCATGGCAGGGGGTTGAACAGGATGGGTTTACTGTTCCTTCCAACTCAAAACATTCTGTAATTCAATGTTTTACTTTCCCCTTTGTTTTTGTGGAGCAGGACTGGGTTCCCACCACCACGGAATCACTCAAATGTGGGATGTGCTGCCCCACAGGTTTGATTGAATAGGCTTCCAGACCCAATTTCCATTGCTGCCCGTGCTGTAACCCATTTCAGATGTTGCAGCTGGATTTCACACACTGCTGTCCTTTCCTCCTCCACTCCACAGCACGTGGAGCAGCTGGAGGAGCTCAGCCTCGGGGGAGTGAAAGCATTTCCACCACATCCTTCCCTGCACACAGGCAGGGCTGGGAGGAGGGGCTGGCAGCAGTTATCCCACGCTGTCCTGCTTGCTTTTTTTTTCAGGAATTCAACATCCCCATGCACCCACACTGGAGGAAAAAGCAGGTGTCATTTGGGTGGTGCAGGGCTCGGATTCCCGGTATTTCCAGCCTTGGGAACTCAGCCTGTTTTGAACCCTGCAGCCTTGCATCAATAGCACATAGTTTTTCTTTCTTAATATATAATAGAGGGTAAAACTGCCTGAAGTCTTGCTAATTCCTTGTTTATCCTTTCTCTGTAATGCTGGTGTACCAGTAGGAAATTGCAGGAGAAATGGTAGGAAGGGAACAGCCTGAATAAACTGTGCAGAGTCCTCTGTTCCTCCTAGGAGCAAACATTTAGCCACCACACAGTGTAATGACTCAGTTTGGGCTAGATGATCTTAAAAGGACCTTTCCAACCTAAACTATTCTGTGATTCTATGAATTTAACAGTTTTTGGTCTCTTTTATTGCTCTACTGGGTTTTACCAACTTGCTGCTGTTGCCTTCTGGGCACAGACACTTCTTCCCTCTCCTGATCCCTCTCTCCTTTCTTCCAGCCCGACCTGCTGAACTTCAAGAAGGGCTGGTTGACAAAGCAATATGAGGATGGGCAGGTGAGTCAGGAAAAAGCTCTGCCTTTTGTGTCAGTGTTTGGTGCTGTGATCAGCCCTGGTTTCTGGCAGCTCACTCCAACATCCTGGCTGTGCACAGAGCAGCTCTTGGTGCTGATGGAGCCCCAACATCCTGGGTAGATCAATGTTTGGCTTCTCTTGAAGTGGGAATTGCTGGTGCTCTGTCCTGGATAGGTTGCAAAGGTGGATATCATATCATGGGTTTCTAGGGAGCCAGGGCAGCTTGGATGGCAGCACTGGTTTCATGTTCCTGTTCCCTATTTATTAGTCTCATCTCCCTTGTGACCCAGCGACCTCTTTGGTGTCAGAAATGAGGCTCAGGTGAAGTCTCCTGAGTGCCAGGGAAATGGCAATAAACAAATAAATAAATAAATGGCTCTGAGGGAAGCAGCTGGTGCCACTTCCCTGCCAGTTCCCAAAGGGATGCAGGATGTTCTGCTCTATTGGAGCCTTTAGGAGTGGGCACCAGTGCTGAGGCAGCGTGGATGGCCCTGGCTGTTCACAAACCACCCCTTCCCTGGATTTCCTTCCCTCCTGCTCAGCTGTCAAGGGAAAATGAGGGCAATTTGCCCGTGGCTGTGGGTGGCCCAGGCTCTGCTATAGGTACCCCTGGGTCCAAGGACACATCCATAGACAGCCAAAGGGGAATTGGCAGCTGGACCGAGTGCTTTATTGACTGAAAGCTGCCTTGGGTGAGCCTGTGCTGGAAGCATTCAGGGAGCAAATTTTTATAGAGCAAGAGCCAGGAATAGACTCCCAACTCAACTTTTAGGTACTGCAGATAAAACATTAATGTTTCACTACTTATTTTTGTGCTAAGAAGGCTTTAAGTGCAGTCCCTAAAAGCCTTGTCTTGCAGTGGAGCTAATGGGGAGGCTGCGACTGCCCCGTGGCTCTCGCGGTGTCACTGTCACGTGCAGGGTCTGGTGCCCTGCAGGGTGGCAGCAAACCATCACTGTCCCTTGCTCAATGGCCTGTTTGGGTCTCCCCTTTCCCATGGAGGAGCCTTGATGAAGCCATGTGTGGAGCTGGGAGGGACAGGCATTGAGCTGCCTCCTGCAGGGTGTCTCTGCCAGTCAACCTGTGATGAGCAGCCATGAATATGGTGGTGGGGAAGGAGCAGGATTGTAACTGCTCCATCTTTGTTGTTTCCTAGTGGAAGAAGCACTGGTTTGTGCTGACTGACCAGAGCCTGAGATACTACAGGGATTCAGTGGCAGAGGAGGTAAGTGTCTTGTGTTAGAGTTCAATCCATCACAGGGCAGCTCCTGGTGCTCCCAAAGGGACTCTGGGCAGGTCACTGCCCCCCTCAGTGCCCCCATTCCTAGATGCCAAAGTCCTGGAGCCCCTACAGTGCTTTGTGACTCTCAGGGACCTCCTGTGCCTCCCTGTGAGCCCACCATGCTTTGGGGATGCAAAACTTTGTGGCTTATTTGACCTCTTCCCTCTGCAGGCAGCTGACCTGGATGGAGAAATCGATTTATCCACGTGCTACGATGTCACTGAGTACCCAGTTCAGCGGAACTACGGCTTCCAGATCCATGTAAGGACAACGTGGGGAGGAGGAAGAGTCCAGCTGCAGGACAGCTGATGGGGATGCGTGTCCATGACAAGGGGGACATCTCCCCAAACATCCGAGAGAGGCCACTCAGCATTCCCCCAGAGTGCTCCAGAGAGCTGTGCCCTTGGATTTGAGAGCCAGTTTTTTGGCTGTTGGAAAAGGAAGGGGGAAAGACAAGGTTTTGTCACAGCCTTAGGGTCTCACCTGTGGCAGAATCAACCTGATTGCTGAGAAATTCTAATTCCCACTGGGAGTGTGCCGGGGGACAGAGGGGCTGGGTTTGACCTCTGTGTGGCCAGCAAGCAGTGCCCCAGCATGGGGGCTTGGGGATGGGTGCAGGTTGGTCTTGGGGAGCTGTGAAGCTGCTGGTGGCTGCAATCACCTGCTCTGAGCTGTTCCATCTCTCTCTGTAGACAAAGGAAGGGGAGTTCACCCTCTCTGCCATGACGTCGGGCATCCGCCGCAATTGGATCCAGACCATCATGAAACACGTTCGCCCCACCACTGCTCCCGATGTGACAAGGTAAGGTGGGGCTGTAGCAGCCCCTGCAGCTGTGTGGTTTGCTCTGCAGGAGTAACTCGTCCCTCATCCCTTTTCTTTCCTCTTTCTGAGCCTGTCTGTTCCTGGAAGCTGCAGCTCTTTCTCACATCTCTCTGAGCTTAATTTGGATACTCTTTGTGGGGACACTGATATGCCGAGTTATTCTTACACGTGCAGATTTCAAAGAGGGTTGAAAATGTGGTTTTAATTTGTGCATAGGAATATGAAATACTGTTCCTATATCAAGGCTTCTCTGGATTCCCACCAGGTATTGTGAAACCACTTGGATTCAGTTGTGCTGGGTTCACCCTTTCCTCTGGCTACTGTTCGGCACAAGCTGCCCAGTCCCATTATGGGTCACAGCAGCAGGAGCCCAGGGTTCAGTTTAGAAACTGTTTGGCTCTGATCTATTTTAAACTCCAGTCAGGAAATTGTCTTCCCTCCTCTTCTGATCTTCCAGAAAGCTGCTGCAGCTCGTCCCCCTTAAGCTGTAGTAATGCTGGTGTCTCCTCCTGCGTCGGTGCCAGAGGAAGGGGACCTCCTGCCTCACAGAGTACTTTCTGTGGGTGCTTCTGGCTGTGTGTACAAGGTGTTTGGCCTCCTCACAGCTGTCTTGTGCTGGCCACACTCGTACAGGCCACCTCTTACAGGCTGCGTGGACACGGCTGCACCACTAACTCCATCTCCTGTCCTTACTGTAGCTGCAGCCAGCAGGTTTTTGCCAGGTTTGTTCCTGTGTTGATGGAATGGCTCTTCTCACCCAGTGCTGTTGACCTGGAGATGCTCCAGCCTCTCCTTCCCCATCCTGCTTAGCCCTCAGCTGCTGTTTTCCCAGCCCTGCCCGAGCTGTGGTGGATCTCACAGGGGTCTCGGGGAAGCTGCCTCTCTCCTCACTCCTGTGTATGTTTGATTTCCATGCAATCCCAGGAAAAACTTCTCTTTGAAACTATCCGTGCTGAAGCCCAGGTTGGAAAACTGTGTTCTCTCCTGTATTAACGTTCTGTGGTTTGTATATCTCGTGATTCACTGCATGCTCCTCCTTTTCTGCACCTCGGATGGGAAGTCCTGCAGTTTCCATTTATTTTTCTTTCTTTTCTTCCCCCCCTTCCTTTTTTTTTTTTTTTTTTTCTTTCCTTTAAATAAAAGCCAGAGAGAAGGGAAGAAGCAACCTGATCTTGACCCTTGATTTCCCCACACTGGTATCTTCCGATGTGACTAGATACGAAGATGAAGACCAAGGAAATTTGAGGGGACCTCTCTGCCTTTAAAGAGCCAGATGTATTTATGGTTGCTCACAGGTTTACTGCAGCACGATAGCCCTGTGCTCACTGTCTGCCCCTGCTCTGAGCCCACACAAAGTGGTTTCACTTGGCTTTCCCTCTGAGAGGGTCCAGGCGCAGGTCCCTGTTGGGCAGTGACTTGTTCCACTGCACAAACAGACCATGAACCAGTCCTGAGCTGGGAGAAGGGAATGATGTGTGTGCTTCTGTTGTTTCCCACCCAGCTGATGCCGGAGTGGTGGAGGCTGGTGTGGGTTAGTCACGTTGCTGAGGAGTCCTGTGCTGTGTGTGCAGCAGGGCTGTGTTCACTGGTGCCTGCCTGGCAGCCCTTTGCAGCAGCGTGGGGAATCCCAGCCCATCCCACCTGGCTTTGGGATGCCATTGCATTCCACACCTGGGAGGCAGCAGGTGAAGGGGGCTGCTGGAAGGCTGAAGGACAAACTGCCCAGGGCTCAGCATGGAGGGGTGCCAGGCATTGGCACAGTGTGGCTGAGGGCAGGCGGGGTGTTGTGCTCAGTGTGCTGGGAGGGCAGAGGTGCTCACCCACCCCGCACTCTCCTGCAGCCCTTGGCCGTGTCTCATTAACCTGCTGCCCTGGCTCCACCCAGCCAAACACTCCTTGTCTTGGATTCTTGAGCCCTGATGATGGTTGACATTGCTGCATGTGTCAGCACCTGGCATGGAGAGCAGATGCTGCACTGCTCCCTGCCCTCAGCAGTGCCCTGCAATCTGCAGAGGCACTAATTACAGTCTTCTGCTGCTGATGGGGCAGATAGAAAATACCCCCATGAACGAAAGCGGCTGCTTCAGAACTGGATCCATGTTGAGCTCACAGCCCTTGTGAGGCTGGGTTCCCCAGTGCTCCCCAGTTCCCTGCAACCTTTGTGCTCTTCTTGCCACAGCGTGCTCAGCTTGCAGCTTGCACCACTCCCATACTCAGCCCTATTAAAAAAACCCTTCTTATTCTGACCTATAAATACCATTGGGAGGCAAAGACCCTTTGTCTGTGTGATATGAATTAATTTCTCTGTGGTGGAGGAGATGTGAAATGATTGAGCAGAATTAATAGCCATGGGGCACTTGCAGGAGATGAAATGAGAAACTTTGTGTCAACCTTCTGAGTTGTCTTCACTTCGTTCCCAGCGGCCATCCCTCTGCTCCCCGACCCACATCCCGTGCCCTTTGGAAAGCAGCAGAGGAGAAATGAGCTCGTGAGAGATGTCACCTCTAGAAATGCCAAGATTCTTCCTCGTGGGATTTAGAGCAGCAAAATTTCTGTGTCCCAACACCATATGGCGGGCCCCAGGACCCCCATTTCTTTCCTAACACTCTTCTCCATTTTAAGACTCAGTCTCATCCCTGCTTTACTTTAAAATGCAGCTGTAATCCCTAACTGACTCCAGATTGAGAGCCTGGCTTTGGAGTCGTGCAGTATCATGGGTGAGGAGCAGTGACATTTCATCGTCGCGCCTTCTGGGTTTATTTTATTAGCTGCAAGTGACAGCACTGAAGAAGGAATTATCTCTGAGCTGGTTTTAGCCTGTAACTGCCAGAGTCTCTCGAACCCCAGCTCTACTGAGCCTGTGGTTTGCTGCTGGATGACAGTGCATCGGAAGATACTAGCCCATGCAGAGCCATCTCTTCTGCTCCATCCTTTGTTTTGGGCATATGCACATCCATGAGGTTCTTGGCTGGGGGCTGGGGTGTGTTTCAAGGTGGGAGAAGCTGTGATGCTGCTGTTGCTGCTGCTGCTGCTGCTGCTGCTGTTCTGATCACAGCAGTCCCCGTGCATGTGGTCCCATGGGTCAGGGCCTGTAGTGAAGGGCCCAGTGAGCTGCTTTCCAGCTCTTGCAGAAAGCTTGTTGAGTCCCTGCTGGAGGCTGAGGATGCTGTGGTTGTATTGGAAGCAGGGAGAGCCAGGAGTCAGCCTGAGCAACAGGACTGTGCTTTGGGAGGCAACTTTTGGAGCTTTGGGTAGCAAAGACAGCTCAGCAAGTGCCCACTACTCCCTTGGGACAGGCTTTCTCTACAGACTTGGCATACTGCTCTTTTCTGGTTTAATTTTGATCTGCATGTTACAGGGCTGGCATGTCCGTATTTAATAAGCTAATACTGCATTATGGATTATCTATAGGTTAGAAATGGTATTGCCTTCCTATATTAACTTCCCGTGCTTGATGAGTATGTCTCCCCCCTGAACCCACCACCCTCTAACTCAGCACTAAAGATCATTCCTTGCTTGAGAAATTGGCATTTTCAGTGATTTCTGTGATGTGTTGAGTAATGTGCTCTCCTTGCTGCACTCACCCCTGCCCAGTGCCAGGGGGCTGCCTGTGCTGCCTGCAGGGCTGGGTGCCCTGGGAAGGTCTGTGTCTTCATTGCAGATAGTGGCACAGAGAAGTTATGGACCCATGAATACTTTTCCAGACTGAAGGGGAGCCTTACCCTTGTGTCCCAAGACTCTCAGAGCTGCTCTGTGCTTCTCCGCCCCACAGCTCCGAGGCCAGCCTGGCTTTGGTGGGATTGGGGCATCTTTCCCACAAGCACGTGACTGTGGCCGTGCCAGCTGGGGTGTGCATGGAGCCCCACAGCCAGGGGGCTGGAGGAGCTGTTGGAACCTCTGACAGCGCAGTTTGGGGTCACTGCCTCAGCCATGGGTTGCTGCTTGGTCATGGTCACTGGCCCTGGTGTGGCTGCCGAGGAGGAACAAGGCTGGGATCAGCCACTCTCCGAATGCCAGGATGTCCCAGGAGCAGCCAGGGCCGCTTGCACCAAGGCTTTGCACACCAGCACAACCTGGGGAAGGGCAGCAACAACTCCTGCACCCGAGGGGAGACAGAGGGGCAGGGGGCACCCATGTGGCATTGGCTTGGGCTTCCAGCAGCCCTTTTCCACCCGGCTCTTGCAGGCATGCATGGGAGCGCCTGGCTGTCTCCAGCACCCACTGACACTTTCCTTCACCCTCTCTCTGTCCTTGCAGCTCGCTGCCGGAAGAGAAAAGCAAAACAAGCTCTTCCTTCGAGACCGGTCCAAAGCCAAGCGAGAAGCCGGATGCGGAACAAGCGGAGCTGGACACGGAGCAGAAGCGGAGCCGTGCCCGGGAACGCCGACGAGAAGGACGGTCCAAGACCTTTGACTGGGCTGAGTTTCGCCCCATCCAGCAGGCCCTGGTGCAGGAGCGTGCAAACGCTGCAGACTCCTCCAGCAGCAGCTCGGCCGCCTTGCCCAGGGACACCGGGGCCGCCGACGCCGACCCGGGGGAGCTGGAGCGGGAGCGGGCCCGGCGGCGGGAGGAGCGGCGCAAGCGCTTCGAGATGATCGATGCCGTGGACGGGGCAGGGTCAGAAGAGGCACTGAGGATGGAGGTGGACAGGATCCTGCCCGTCCCAGCAGACATCAAACCGCAGAATGTCCACGTGGAGATCGAGCAGCGCTGGCACCAGGTGGAGACCACCCCGCTGCGGGAGGAGAAGCAGATCCCCATCACGCCCCTGCACCTCGCCCACGCCGAGGACAGGGAAGAGGGGCTGACGAAGCAGCACCTGACCACACTGCTGGAGAAGGAGGTAAAAAGGGGGTGTGTAGGGTGCAGGCTGCCTGCCAGAATGGCCTTCAGGCCGCTGGGGTGACTGTAGGGAGCCTGAGATAGGCTTAAAAATAGCCGTAAATATTCCTCCTTCATGGTAGCAACTAGTAGGGATGCTGTAGGTTCCTTGGGGAGCTGGCAGGGCACAGATCTGTGTCCGTTCCTGTTCAGTCCTGCAAGCAGCTTTCATGTTTCCCACAGCTGCAGAAAGGTCTGTTCTTATGGTCTGGTACTTCCCTTACCCCTCCCTGATTTGTGGTGGTTGTAGCCAGTCTCTGATGAAATGGGTACAATCAAGGTGTATCAACCAGACTACAAATTCAAGCTCCTAATCCTCTGTGCCTCAGCTATAGAGATTTGTGTCTGCATTTATAAACTGCCTCGAGTTGGAGCTCACACCACAAAGCTTCTCTTTTTGTGGAGCCTACATCAAACAGTCTTAAGATTTTTGGAAAAGAATGGAGGAGGCTCAGCTCACTTGGAAGAGTTCCCTGCCTGGGATAACAAAGGTTGTTGTTAGTCGGGATTAAGGTGTATTAGTGGGAATGAAAGGGGTAACCTTTTCTTACGGAGTGACCAGGAATATCACAGAGCTGAACAGGCCTGGGATTTACCAGGGTTGTGCCTGGCACGAGCTGGTGCCGTTCATCCTTTGCTGCAGTGAGCTTTACGAATTACACTATTGCATAAATAAGTTCTTTCAGAGGGGAGGGATTTTCCTGGCAAAATGAAATCCAGGTCCCAGAGCAGAGCAGAGCAGCAGTACCATCAAAAGCTCTGTTAATTCTGCTCTGTGTCCCCTCCGAGCCACTTGTCCCTTATGGCTGATCCCCTGCCCACTCCCTGGACGCTGTCTCTGTTCATGTCCCTCCAGCTGGAGCAGAAGCAGAAGGAGGCCCTGGAGCTCCTGGAGCAGAACCGGCACCTGCAGGATCAGCTGAAAGTGGCTCTGGGTCGGGAGCAGAGTGCCCGGGAGGGCTACGTGTTGCAGGTAGGAGAGCAGGGAGGAGAGGCAGATCCGTCTTCCCTGTGCCTGAGGGATCCCTGCTGGGCTTCTGTCTGCAGTGTTCGTGGGGACATCCTGGGTGGCCACCACTGAGCTCCGAGACATTTGACCTTCTTGCAAACGTGGCTAATTCTGTAGCATTACCAGAGTCATCTGCTTATGGAAACCTCTGATCTGGGATGGAATAGAAGGTAGCATTGCTTGTTAGCATTCTCAAGGGACAACAAAATAGAGCCAGACAGGTGGGACCTCAGTGAAGTCCACCTCTGATCCATCCCATGCTGTGTTTGCCTTTGCAACAGCTGTTTCCCCCTTTCTGTGCCCCAGATACTCCCCTCAGACAGTGGGGTGCACACAAGGCTCTCCAAGTATCCTACAGCCCACCAGTTGCTCCCGGCTGGGGATTTTGTGTGCCCATTACACGGGCAAACACAGGACACTCAGATGTATCTCCCGGGCACATTCCTTCCAGCCAGAGTGGGATTTGCACTGGGCTGACCTGTTACCTTGGATCACTTTGGTGGTTTCTGCTGGCACAAGATTCCTCAGCAAAGCCTAGAAATGAGTTTCAGAGGATCTGGCAAAAGAGACAGGATGGTCTTTGGGGAAACTTCCCTCCCATTGCCCAAACAAAGCAGCTTTTTCCCAGCCCTTTTTCTGGGAATATCCATGCCTGGAGGAAGTCGTGGCACCTGCAGGGCAGCTTCTGGCTGCTCTCAGGGGTCCATAGTCTTGTTCTGTGCAGGGCCAGCATTTTGACCTGCTCAAATCTACTTGACCAAACTGGCTGTGGATCAAAGTGGCCGCACGCTGCGCTCCCATGGCAGCAAACCCAGTGTCTGTGCCAAACCTTGCATCCTTATTTCTCACAGGAAAATTTTCCCTGAAGAAGTTGCACAGGCAGTGGAGCCAGCCCAGGGAGGGGGACATCTTGCCTTCCTTGCCCATGATCTCCCAGGAGGAGTAATTAATTCATTTCTGGAGTCTCCGAGCTGACAGTGCCTGCTTGGAGGAGTTCCATTTTCACTTGGCAGAGCTGGAAGAGTAACTAACTCCCACTTCCCTGGGGCAGAGGCGTCTGTCCTCCCTTTGCCTGGAGCCTGGAAAAATCAGGGAATGGGGATAAAAGCTGGATGCTGAATCCATCATCAGATTGAAGTTGGCCACAGTGCCTCAATACGAGGAGAGGTGGCAAGAGAGGAAGCCTGCAGAGAGGCTGAGCTGCAGTGAGAAGTGACCCAAACTTGGACCTGGAAGTTGGAGAGGGTTTTTGGAAAGGTTGGAGGCTTTTGCCTGCTCCAATCTAATTGTTCTGGGGATTTCCCTTGTGTTTCCTGGGAGCCAGAGGGATTAAAGTCCTATTGTAGAAGGGAGTAACCCCACCAAACCCTGCTGGGGTGGAGGGAGTGGAGCCGCTGGGGGAGTTCTGCAGTCCCAGACTGCAGACAAACATCGCAGCATTTTCTTGGACAAACCCTCTGAATTTCATGTGCCCCGCCACCCCCTCCATCATGCCTGATTTTGGGGAGGTTCCCGCATTGTCTATGAGGAGGGCTGATGGAGAAGCCTGGCTGCTGCCAAGCCCATCCCTCCTGAGCTGCCTGGGAGGCACTAAGCCCTCCTTGGCAGCCTGAGCAGCCCTGCACAGACCCCCATGCACTGCCTGCTTGTGGGGCAGCGCCGAGCCACCCCTCCAATGCATGTGCCATGCACCGAAGCCTCTCTGGCCTCGTGTAACCCCTCTCTTGCTCTGAGCTTCTTTGGGACAGGGCACCCTAACCTTGATCCCTACTGGGAGAAGCACCAGGAGCTCCTGCTCCTGGCAGATGGGCTGGAGACATCCCCCAGCTCCAGCCACGGCGGGTGGGAGGGGGCACGCACTAACCTGTCCCGGGCGGATGTTCTTGCATGTTTTTGGTGTAAAGCATGAAATTTAACTTAACATAACTGAGTGTCACATCTGTGGGCTTTCCTTAATCAGCAACCAGAGTACAGCAAGGCAGGCCAAATTCCTAGGCTTAACGCTGTGCTTCTCTCGCCTCTTCCTGTCTGTGTATTCATTTATTTTTTTTTTTAAGATACATAATTTCTGTCGCCTTTTGCATGACGCTTTCTGTGAGTTCTCTCTTTGCATGCTCCATTGCTTTGGTTTGAATCTCACAAAGGTTGGTTTCTTTCATTTTTACATTCTCATCACGCCTTTTCCTTCCCTCCATTTGTCGGGCTTTTTAATTTGTCTTTTGTTGGTTTATTTTATTTTGCAGGTAGAGAAATTAGATCCTCCCTAGCCCTAAGCTTTAGCATAACAGCATCTCTCTAATGCGATGAGCAGCCACTCAGTCCTGTTTGGCAGGCACAGAAATGACATCGCCACCACGATGGCTGGCCCGTCGCCCTGTGTTTGGGTGGGATGTGATGTCATTTGCTGTCACCTCACTCTCTGTTGTTGCTTTTGGTCGGTGGACTGTTATTACCTGAACTGTGCACTTTTTGTTTCACAACCAAACAAACAAAACTCGCTAAAAAAAAAAAATGCAGTTCCTTTCTCCTCCACCTTGTTCCATCTCCTCCTCATCCGTGGCATTTTTCTTTTGTCTCTCTGTCTCCATTTTACTGCTGGTGTTTCTTTTTCATTGTTTTTTTGATTTTGTTTGAGTTTGGGTTTATTTTTTTTTTCCATTTAGCCTGTTACTGTACAGCTGTTTTGATGTCGTGGTCAGTGTTTTCTGTTACTGGAAAGCAGTTGTTGCTCATTAAAAAAAAAAAAAAAAAAGTTGGTTAAACAAACCAAATTGTGCCAAGAACAAATCATCCCAATTGGAGCAGTGAGTAGCAGCCAAGTCGCTGTGAGGAGCTTTTCCATGGCCTGCCTGGCCAGAGGTGTGACACTCAGAAGGGAGAGCCAAGAGTGTTACTAATCTAGTATTTAATCAATTTTTTTAAGACCGAGGTGGCCGCCTCGCCATCAGGTGCCTGGCAGAGGCTCCACAAAGTCAACCAAGACCTCCAAAGCGAGCTGGAAGCCCAATGCCAGCGTCAAGAGGTGATCAATCAGCAGATTCAGTCGCTGAAGCGCAGCTACGCCGAGGCCAAGGACGTGATCCGGCACCACGAGGCCGAGATTCAGAGCCTGCAGGCGAGGCTCAGTAACGCGGCGGCCGAGCTCGCCATCAAGGAGCAGACCCTGGCCAAGCTCAAGAGTGACCTGAGGAGCGAGAAGGAGAAGGCCAAAGAGCAGCTGGAGGAGTGGCAGCACGGCGAGGCCGCGCTCAGCTCCCAGCTGAAGGCCAGCGAGCAGAAGCTGAAGAGCGCCGAGGCTCTGCTGCTGGAGAAGACCCAGGAGCTGCGGGACCTGGAGATGCAGCAGGCTCTGCAGCGGGACCACCAGAAGGAAGTGCAGCGGCTCCAGGACAGGATCGCAGACCTCAGCGGGCAGCTGAACGCCAGCGAGCAGGCGCGGGTCCTCATGGAGGAGAAGCTGCAGAAGAACTACGAGGCTTTGCTGGAGAGCTGCGAGAGGGAGAAGCAGGTTTTGATACGGAGCCTGAAGGAGGTGGAGGACAAGGCCAACGAGTACGAGAACCAGCTGCAGAACAGCGAGCAGCAAATGGAGATTCTGCAGAAGGAGAAGTTGAGCGCCAAGTTCGAAGGCAGCGAGCTCGTCCACCAGCTGGAGGAGCAGCTGGCCATGAAGGAGGCCAGCATCCAAAAACTTGCCGAGCACATCAAGGAGCTCGAAAGAGAGAGGGATCAGATCAAGTGCCGGTTCCACGAGCTCATGAATCAGGTGGCAGAGTCGGATAACGAAGTTGCAAAGCTACAAGCAAAGTTGAAAATGGAAGAGACCAACTACCACAAGCTGGAGCAGTCATTCGAGGAGGTGTCAGATCAGTTCCGGGGGGTGCAGGAGGTGCTGAAAGAGAAAGAAGAAGAGCTGAGACACGTTAAGGAAATGCACTTGAGAATTGTGGAGAAGAAAGATCAAGATCTCAGTGAGGCTTTGGTTAAAATGGTTGCTTTAGATAGCAGTTTAGAGGAGACTAAAGTAAAGTTAAAGGCCAAAGAGGAGGCTTTAAAGAAATTAGCAAGTGCGGGCACAGGCCCATGTGCTGAGGAGGCAGAAGACCTTGGCCCCAGTCTTGAGGCTGACGAAAGTCATCCATCCCAACTGGGGCAGGCTCTGCAAACTCAGGATGTCCTCCCAACTCTGACTTATGCACTGAAGGAGGAGGAGGATGAGGTTCTTGAGACCAGTCAGAGGCAAGTGGAGGAATTTGGCTCCCCATCTAAAGTTGTAGAGCTCCAGGATCAGGAGTTGGTTCAGAAAGCCTTAGCAAAGCCTGATGTAGGAATCATGGGGGCCAAGAGGCAAAGGATCCGTTTTTCAAGCATCCAGTGTCAAAAATACATCCATCCAGATGGATCAGAGAAAACCTGGACTAGCAGTACCTCTTCAGACACAAGCCAGGACAGATCTCTCTCTGAAGAAAGCATGTCCTCAGAGCCTGCTCTGGGTTACCCCTCATCAGGCACGAGCGATTCTGAGACTTATCTCTCCATCATCCATTCCCTGGAAACCAAACTGTATATTACAGAGGAAAAGCTCAAAGATGTGACGATGAAGCTCGAAAGCCAGCACGGCCATAACCAGGAGACGCTCATCGCTCTCCACCACCAGTGGGCCAGCACGGAGTCCCAGCTGCGGGAACAGCTCCAGACCAGCCTGTCCCAAGTCAATGCTTTGATCTCACAGCTGGAGAGCGAGAGGCAGGAAAAGCTCAAGCTCGTAGAAAGTCACGTCAGCGAGCTGGGAGGTTTCCAAATGAAAAACGATCAAGCGCTGACTTGCTTAGAGACGTGCAGGGAGCAGCTAAGATCCTTGCCCAAATCAGACAAGGGCAGAGAGGGTGATTTGTTCCTTGTTACTCTGTCCAGCATGGAAACAACTTTATCAAATGCAATCCAAGCCTTGAGCGGGGCGCCAGTCCCATCAGAGTATCAGCAGAGTGAAAGCCTCACCACGGAGAGCCCTGCTCCAGAAGGAGGGGATGTGGGAGAAGAGGAGCACATCTCCAAGGAGCAGCAAGCAGATGTGTTTGACACTGGCCAGCTGAGGTGGCTTTCTGAGAGGGTGGCATTTGAGGCATCTCTCATCAACCAAATAGCAGAGTCTTTGAAAAATGCAAGCTGTGAGATAGCCCAGGTTCTGAGAGAGATCCAGGGAACGGCCGAGGTGGTTTTGTTGGAGCCAGCAAGTGCTTCTCATACAGCCAATGATTTGGCCAGTGTCCTGTCTAAAAAGCTGCTGCTGGAAGGGGAGTTCTGGAGCCAGGTAGAAGAGCTGAGAGCATGCTTGAGCACTAGAGAAGGAGAAGCTGAGGGTAAAACAGAAACAAGTTTGGGCTTTTCCCCATGTTTTCTCAGTGCTGTAGCAGATGCTACATTGATCAAGGCAGAACTTGGGTTTGTTGCAGAGAAAATGAGAGAATCTTTTCATCAGAGGTTAAAAACAATAGAAGAAGAGCTCCATAATACCAAAACAGCTCTCCAGCAGCACAAATGCATGTTGGAGGAGATCATCAAAGCGTACAGGACTCCTGAGTTTGACAGAGTTATGCATCAGATTTCTGAAGCACTTGAAATACAAAAAGATGCTTCAGAAAGAACCCAGATCTCTTGGGATGGGAGCCGTCTCCAAATGGTGCCGTGCCAGGAGTTAGCCAAGGTGGAGGAGACTGGCCACGCACCAGACCGTAGTAGTGAAGCTCTTGTTTCCATTCAGGAAGATCTTGCCCAGCAACTAAAGGACAAGTCCAATGTTCTGAAGGAGATATCTGTTGCCTTACTCTCTCTGCCTCCCGAGGAGGCCATGAGAGACTGTCAGAAGCTCCTGAAGATGTCCCAGAGCCTTTCCTACCAGTCGTGCATGGGAGACTTGGAGCGGTACTCGTCTTTGTTAGTCCACGACGCCATTGTCCAGGCTCAGGTTTGTTACGCCGCTTGCAAGGTCCGGCTGGAGCACGAGAGGGAGATGAAATCCTACAAGGAGTCCTTGCAGAGCATGGATGCGCTGTGCCAGGAGCGCGTGAAGACGGTGTCTGTGCTGCGGGACGAGTACGAGGAGCTGCTCAGGAAGCAGCAGGGCGAGTACAGCGAGGTGATCGCCGTGCTGGAGAGGGAGAATGCTGACCTCAAGGCCAAGGTGTCCCAGCTGGACAACCAGAGGAGGCTCTTGGAGGAGGAAGGGCATGAACACAGCAAGAGCTTGAGCGAGCTGCAGGGGCGGTACGAGGAGGAGATCCGAAACGTGATCGAGCAGCTCAACAGGACAGAGGATGCCCTGAAGACCGAGAGGATGGAGGGGCTCAACCAGCTGGATGCCATTGTCCGTGACAAGCAGAACATGGAGCAGTATCACCTGGAGCAGATGCAAACACTGGAGGAAAAGTTCCAGGCCAAGATCAAGGAGCTGCAGGTCATCCACGGCGAGGAGCTGCAGGCGCTACAGGAGCACTACAGCCAGAATCTGCAGCGCCTGCAAGAGACCCTCGACGAGTACCAGAGGCAGCACCCAGAGGCGTCCCCCGTGGTGGGCCCGGGCACTGGGGACACCTGGGTGGCCAGCGAGGCAGGTGGCACCAGGCAGGACCCCAGCAGCGACCCGGACTCCATGCACGGCCTGAGGGAACGCATCCAGGAGCTGGAGGCCCAGATGAACGTCATGAGGGATGAGCTGGAGAATAAACATCTGGAGGGGAGCGCTTCCACTTTGAGGGAAAAATACCAGAAAGACTTTGAAAACCTAAAGGTCTTGATATGTTTAACACTTTCTGCTTTCTGCTGCTGAGTGTGCAGGAGGGTGCGTGCAGTCCCGGGGTTCGCTTGTCGAACCAAGGGACATCCCCTGAAAGAACCAGCGTGCTGAAACAAGCCCCAAAGTATTAGCCAGGCCTCTGTGAAGCATGGTGTTGCCTTTTTCTCCATGCTGGGGTATTCTAAATGCATTGCTGAGGGCTTGGGAGGGTGGATTTCTGGAGGTGGTCTTTGTGTGCAGAAGGAGAGAGAGAGTTTCAAAGCAGCTCGATAACATCACACTCTCCTTCAACACGAAGACCTCAGTGTTTCTCCTTGTATCCAGCACACACATTTTGTTTGTGACTTCCCTTTAAAAGCATTCCTCAGCTCTATCTTTCCAAGTCTGATCAAATCTCCAGTCTGTCTCTGCTGCCTTCAAGAATGCAGGATGAAATGGAAACTTGATGCTCTCAAAATGTATGTTCCTAGGGAAAGTAGCTGCAAACAGATGCCAAATTCTGTAGCAAAGCAGAGCTCCTCGGCAGGAGGCTGTGAGGACCATGCTGGTGTTGGACACAGTAATTCTGTACACAACAAAGAGTGCACAGTTACAGAACACCCAGGTGAGGTGCAGAGAAACCCACTGCCAATGAAATGCCACCATTCAAATTGCCCCACCAGTCAGACTGGCTGTAAAACTGGTTTGAGATCATCCAGGATCTAAAAACTAAGTGGGTTTGGTCATTTGCTTTTCCTGGGAAACGATTCCCAGTTCCAAAGTGAATTTAGGGTTGTAGAAGGCTCTGGCAGCACCAAGGGAGGCTTCCAGGTTGAACAGGAAGCCAAAAGGGCAGCGATGCAGAGGCTGTGGTGGTGAGACTTTCATAGACCAGTTACTCTTAAGAATCAGCTAAAATGTGGGACAGCTTGCTTCCAGCCACAAGATCCAGCACACATTTGGGCTGGGTGTGAAGTGTGGCTCAGCTCCAGCCAAAAGCCAGTTTTAGCCTGGGGAGAGCAGTAGTTTTGCTGAATCCCATTGGAATTAAGCAGTGGTGGTCAGAAAGCCAACCAAGTGATTGGAAACTTGCTTAACTAGAGGCTTAAATGTGTTCCATTCTTCTCTTAAGAACCTGATGGAGAATGTAGCATCAGTAACACAAGAGTAACTCTTCAACCTGGAGAAGAGAAGGCTCCAGGAAGACCTTGGAGCCCTTTGCAGTGCCTAGAGTGGCTCCAAGAGAGCTGGAAGGGATTTTTGATAAAAACATGAAGTGACAGGACAAGGAAGAATGGCCTTTAGATGGAGGGTAGATTTAGATTTAATATTAGGAAAGAATTCTTCTCTGTGAGGGTGGTGAGCCCCTGGCACAGGTTGCCCAGAGAAGCTGTGGCTGCTTCATCCCTGTAAGTGTCCAAGGCCAGGTTCAAGGCTTGGAGCAACCTGGGATAGGGGAAGGTGTTCCTACCTGTGGCAGGGAGTGGAACAGGATGGACTTTAAGGTCCCTTCCAACCCAAACCATTCTGTAATTTTATAAGATACTGATTTGTACATGTGGATTTATGGCAATGCATTTACAATACATTAAATAGTGAATCTACAGCCAGACCTATGGCAGAGTATGCACCTTTTTCTTCTAAAATTAGAGGTGTTTCAGGAGTTGGACTTGATGATCCTTGTGGATCCCTTCCAACTCAGTATATTCTATGATTCTGGGTGTAATGAAGAATCCTACAGGGCTGATCTGTGCCACAGCCAAGTCCAGGCAGGTTCTGGCACTGAGTTAGGAGTTTAAACAAACACAAACAAACAAACAAGGCTGGGAAAGTGAAGAATACCTCGGGACTAAAAATTAAATGGGAGGGAAAAAAACTCTAAAGCTGAAAATTGGGAATGAGGATTAGGCATAGGTAAAAGAACATTAGCCATGAAAGTGATGCTGAGGGATATATGTTAGTGAGGGACAGTGATGTTAGACTGCCCTGAGCATTTTTGCTACTGGAGGAGGGAATTTGTCCCCCCTAAAATTTCCCATGGGGTCCCAGAGGTCCCTAGGTGACAGTTCTCACTTTCCACAGAAAACACTGGTGGTTAATCAAGGAGCTCAGCTGAAATCAGGGAATAAAGCCAGCCTGTATCATTAAGGGGAAAAGCCCTGTGCAGTGCTTGGCATCAGGTTTGTCCCAGACCGCCTGACGGGGCTCAGCACCTCGTCCCCAGTGTGTGCCCCTTCTTCCCTCGTGGCTTGGGCCTGCCTTTGGCTTTGCTGGTCCTGTCTGTGTCCTGCAGCCTTGTGTCCATTCAGGATCCTGGTAAGCTTGGGCTGGCAGCTGAGCTGGGAACAGCCGTTTGCATTTGTCTGCTGCAGAGGCAGGAGTGGGGGCTGTGCCAGGGGCAGAAGGACCAGGCAGGAATTCAGGACCTCACCCCTGGTGAATCCCAACTCCCCACATTGCTCCTCCTGTGTCCTGGCCCGAGTTCTTTCCTAGTAATTCAATTAGCAAGTAATTTTCCCTGCAGCATTTTTAGCAATACTCGGTTGGGAATTATGATCCTGTTGCTGTCACGTCATCTTCCTTCCACCCGGAGGCTGAAAAAAAACAAGCATTGAAAAGAGCCGAAGGGGCACAGAAGGTTTTTTTGAATTTTTTTTAGGACATATATTTGCATTCCCCTACTGGGTCTGCCCTGTGCATCCCTTTCCCTGGAGCTGTCAGGGGCTGAGCGACTGCAGGACCAGCCCTGACCTTTGCCAGGTCCATCCTGCCCCGTGGCTGGGGAAGCAGAAGATCCCTGCTGGACCTGGGGAGCTGAGCTGCCCGCTGCTGTGTGGCTCCTGGTGGGCTCCCCACCTCCCTGGCACCAGCCCCGTGCTCCTGGGCCAAGCCTTTCCCCTCCTCCCTTTGCAGGCAACATGTGAGAGGGGCTTTGCAGCCATGGAGGAGACGCACCAGAAGAAGATCGAGGACCTGCAGCGGCAGCACCAGCGGGAGCTGGAGAAGCTGCGGGAGGAGAAGGATCGCCTGCTGGCAGAGGAAACAGCTGCCACCATCTCAGGTACCAGAGGGTCCCCCATGGTGGGGCAGCTCTGTGGTGATGGGGACACAGGGGTGGTGTTGTCTGTGTTGAGGAGCAGAGCAGGGATGTGATGAGGGCTGCGTGGGAGATGGGAACGATGTGGGAAAGATGTTTTAGATGGAGGTCCATCTCCTGGTCATCCAGGTTTGGTGCCCATCTCCTGGTCCTTCTCCAGGCTTGGTACCCCAGTCTTTTGCTGTTACACAGTCTGATCTGTTTTCCATTCCAGCTCCAAAAGGCATTAGGCATTCCTGTGGTTAAATTATTGCCTGTTCCACACTGAATTCATTCTTCAGTGCCCCAGGGAATGTTAAAGCACTGGAGTTCAGGAGCTCTGCATTAGGAGTCCCACAGTCCAGGAAACAATGTGTGAAGTGGGACAATCATTTGGACTCTGTTAAACAGCAGGATTTGCAGAAGCCCCTTTGCAGCTGGGGCGCACAGACTGAAGGGGCCATGAAGCAGTGGGAGATTTGCAGGGACGACTTCGGTTTTGTTGCTTTAAAAAATGAACAAAAGCTCAAAAACTCACCCATGGGTGGAGAGTACTGGGTGCTAACACACTGTGCTGCCCCTCACAGCCATCGAGGCCATGAAGAACGCGCACCGGGAGGAGCTGGAGCGGGAGCTGGAGAAGTCCCAGCGCTCCCAGATCAGCAGCGTCAACGCCGACATCGAGGCCCTCCGAAGGCAGTACCTGTAAGAACATCACTGTCCTCTGTTGCCATCTTGCAGGGAAATCGTGTGTGGCAGACCCTTCTCTCCCGTTTGATTCTGGCAATGAGTTCAGGGTTATTTCAGGGGCCTCTTCTCTTAGTCCTGACCCTGCTGCATCCATCAGAGCCTCCTGGTTGCCCATAATCTTTCAGGCTCCAGGTCCAAAATAGCTGCATTATGATGCCCAGAAGTAGGAGGTGAGCAGCCAGTGCTGCTGGGGTTGTTCAAAAGGTGAGGAAGCTCTGAGCTTTCCATGGCAAGGCTGTCCTCCTATGGGAACTGAGCAGGGCTCCTGTCAGCTTATCAACATTAAGTTGGAGAGGTGTGCCAATACACCTGGGCCCAGGTGCCCAGAGCAAACTTAGAATCCTGGAATGGTTTGATTTGGAAGGGACCTTGAAATTCATCTCATTCCAGCCCCTCTGCCGTGGGCAGAGAACCCTTCCACTATCCCAGGTTGCCCCAAGCCCCATCCAACCTGGCCTTGGACACTTCCAGNGGGCTGTCCTCCTATGGGAACTGAGCAGGGCTCCTGTCAGCTTATCAACATTAAGTTGGAGAGGTGTGCCAATACACCTGGGCCCAGGTGCCCAGAGCAAACTTAGAATCCTGGAATGGTTTGAGTTGGAAGGGGCCTTAAAACTTATCTCATTCTAGCCCCCTGCCATGGGCAGGGACACCTTCCACTATCCCAGGTTGCCCCAAGTCCCATCCAACCTGGCCTTGGACACTTCCAGGGATGGGACAGCCACAGCTGTCCCTTAGCCACGGCCTCCTCACCTTCCCAGGGAAGAATTTCTCATAGGCAGATTTTAATAGATCTCAACTCAGTTTTTGGAACCCTGAGAAAGTTCTGCCACTTAACCTCTGAGAGAACAACCTCCTGTCCCCTTTGGTGCCCAAGCATGGCTCTGCCAGGAGAGGGAAGAGTTGACTTGCTCTTGCCTTGAGCTTTTTTTCCCAAAGGGAATATGCAATCCTCATCCTCAGTGCTTAGCTCCCTGTGGGGCTCTCCTGGGATGCTGAAGGAAGAACGGGTGTGGGGCTGTGTGTGTGGAGAGGGCACTACCCCCAGGTGTGTTCCCAGGGAGGAGCTGCAGTCGGTGCAGCGGGAGCTGGAGGTGCTCTCGGAGCAGTATTCCCAGAAGTGTTTGGAGAACGCCCACCTGGCGCAGGCGCTGGAGGCTGAGAGGCAGGCCCTCCGCCAGTGCCAGCGGGAGAACCAGGAGCTCAACGCCCACAACCAGGTGAGGCTCCCTGCCCTGGTGCCAACGCGCTCCGTGCTGAGCCGTGGCCGTGCTCCCCCTTCCCACACCTTCCTGCTCTTCCCAGGAGCTGAATAACCGCCTGGCTGCGGAGATCACGCGCCTGCGGACCCTGCTGACCGGGGAGGGCGGGGGAGAGGCTGCTGGGTCGCCTCTCACGCAGGGCAAGGACGCCTACGAGCTGGAGGTGAGTTCTGCAGAGGGGCACGTGGGTGGGCACAAGTGCTGTGTACGCCAGGAGTGTGTCACGGCCAGGAGGTGTCACAGCCTGGAGGTGTCACAGCCTGGAGGTGTCACAGCCTGGAGGTGTCACAGCCTGGGAGTGTGTCATGGCCGGTGAGTGTGTTACACTTTGGGAGTGTGTCACAGCCAGGAGGTGTCACAGCCTGGGAGTGTGTCATGGCCTGTGAGTGTGTTACACTTTGGGAGTGTGTCACAGCCAGGAGGTGTCACAGCCTGGGAGTGTGTCATGGCCTGTGAGTGTGTTACAGTTTGGAAGTGTATCATGGCCTGTGAGTGTGTCACAGCCTGGGAGTGTGTAACAGTTTGGGAGTGTGTCACAGCCAGGAGGTGTCACAGCCTGGTCAGCACTGTTATCATGGGCTGCATGAGGCCAGGAGATTCTGATCTTCTCCCCACATCGAGCCACACACTCGCTCTTCCTTCTGCAGCCCCTGTTTGTCCCTGGGATCCAGTCCATGCAGAGCAGTGGGTGTGCAGGGAGCACACAGCACTGCAAGCTTGGTTCCCAAGTTCCTCAGAGAATCAGGAGGAGTTTTCTTGGTCAGGTGGATCAGAGGCTTTGTGGTGCTGGCATGGGGCTGAGTCTCCAGCCCTTGGCTTGACTGCCACTGGGTACAGCAGATGTCACACTCTGTCTGCTGAGCTGCAAAGATGCTGCTTTTTGTTCCCACAGGTCCTGCTGCGGGTCAAAGAATCCGAAATCCAGTATCTGAAGCAGGAGATCAGCTCCCTCAAAGACGAGCTGCAGACAGCACTGAGGGTAATGCCAGGGGTGGTTCTGCAAATCTTCTTGCTGTGCTCTGCTCTTGAGTGTCTGTGCTTAGATTTCAGCTCATTTACACCCAGATTTGAAGCCATATTTAATTTTTCCCCTGAATGTCATTCAATACCCATTTTTGTGTCATCAGTAAAGCACTCCATGTATCAACTTAAGACTTGCCCCACAAAGGAGACAATGTGGGAAAACATCCCTTTCAGCATGATTTCCCCATTTACTGTCACATCAGATCAGATTTAAATGGCACAAACAATCAGTCTTAGAGATCTGCCCAGCCTTGCAGCAGTGGAACTGGTTTGCTCTGGACAAGCCAAGGCCATTTCTGGGAATTCTGCTTGAATTCTGCGTTTTGGCTAAACTGAAAAGCCACAAACAGCCCTGTAGCTGCGGGGCTGCAGGCAGGGGCAGCAGCAGCCCCTGTGTGCTGGCCCTTGGCTCTCAGCTCCCTGCCTGTCCCCATTCCCACAGCCCCGGATCGCTGTTGGAAGCGGCTCCGAGGGCGTGCATTGCCCTGGCCAAGCCTCTCTCCTGCTGCCGGCTCTTCTTCCGCCGGCGTTTGCCAAGCTCCTCTTCAGAGCATCCACAAACCCCTCGGCTCCAGCTGGCTGGCTGGCTCCATCGGGTTGTTCTTGTTCCCTTGCCAGGATAAGAAATACGCCAGCGACAAGTACAAAGACATCTACACGGAGCTGAGCATCGTGAAGGCCAAGGCAGACTGTGATATCAGCAGGTTGAAAGAGCAGCTGAAAGCAGCCACAGAAGCTCAGGGAGAGAAATCCCCTGTGAACACCACTGTATCGGGATATGGTCAGTCCTCCTCCAGCAGCTCTCAGCAGTCCCGGGTGTCCCGAGCTAACACGGGAATCCTGGAGTACAAACCCTTGTGCAGTGATGGGTGTGAGTGTAGGACTTGGCCTTCCAACCCAAAGCTGATGGGCTTTGAAAGCCTTCAGGCATTTTGCATCAGGAAAACCTCGTGATGCAGAGATGCCCAAAAGCCCCCTCTGCCCTTGGGGCAGTGCTGAGAGTTGGGCTTATCAGGGCACTGTCCTGGGCTGGGAGGGCAGAGCCCCAGCCCTGTCCTTGCAGGAAGGCAGTGGGCACCAGGCTAATCCCACTTCTTTTACTTCTTCCCAGATATTATGAAATCAAAAAGCAACCCTGATTTCTTGAAGAAAGACAGATCCAGTGTTAGCCGGCAACTAAGGAATATCAGGTCAAAGGTGAGCTCAGATGTCCTGCCCAGTGGGGTGGGAATGAGGAATGCCCAGCATTTCTCTTTGGTGGGGATCCCAAGTGGGAAGAAATGGGCAGGGGAACAAAATGAAGAATTTCCCAGCCACTAGTGCTAGCCTGGATAGTTTTTTCCTGCAAAAGGACTGTGCAGCCAGGCAGGGCCCACTCTCCCACTCTGGATCCTGCCCAGATGGAGGCAAGAAGCTGCTCCCTGGTTGGAAAAAAGGCTGAAGTTTGCCTTGTTCTTTGGTCTTTCACAGGAGGACCATCCCAGTATCTGCTCCTTCTTTTCAGCTGAAATATAGGTGGAAATGTGCACATCATTCTAGTTTTAGTGTTCATCAGTTCAAGATTTTTTGTCTTTATGTGTATCAGCAGTGCCTGAATCCTGGGCATATTTAACACACGCTTGCTGGTGTGTTCACATTGTGCAGATGGCCCTGTGCTTCTGTGGTCCTTCTGTGCTTGCTGTTGATCCCAAAGCCCAGTGATGCTGTGCCAAGCTCTCCTTGGCAGCCAGTTCCATCATGTGGGACCGCAGGGATGAGGAAGGGCAGATAATGCTGATCAGGAGTCAGCATTAAACACAGGGCAGTTGGGAGGAAGCTCAGCATGAGCAAACCTGCTTTGCCTCTCACCTGGTGTCTCGTGCTGATGTTTGAAGTGGTTGGGCCCTTGCAGGGCTGGCAAAACCCTTTGAGCTTGGTGCCCATGTGAGGAAACACTCGGAGCTCTGTGAGCAGCAGCTCCTCAGCTCAGGGCATCCACACTGCGCCCAGTGAACAGAGAGGGACTTCTGCACATTTTGGGGCAGCCCAGACCTGCTGGGCCACTCTGATGTTGGGTTTCCCTTCACCACTTCAACTCAGATCATTTTCTGTGTGGTCCCCATGTGTGTTGCCTGGTGGGGAAGGAGAGGAAGCAGGGGCTGCGCCAGGACATCGCTGCGGGACGGGGGGGCTTGGGCTGCGCCAGCGCAAATTCATTTGGGATTTATGAGCTTCTTTTGTTTTTTTTTTTTTGTTTTATTTTGCTTTTTTCCTTCAACAGTCCGTTATTGAGCAGGTCTCATGGGATAACTGAAATGAACCCGAGTCCAGGTTCCCTGCCACGTAGGTAAACACCAGCACCCACCCAGCGCCGCAGCCGCCACGGGAGCGGCCCGACCTCTGCATGCACTGCTCACACCTCCCTGCCAAACCAGAGCCCTCCTTCTCTTAATGACTGACTGACTGGTTTATTCACTGCTAATTCTTTTCCTGGGCAAAGGGGAAGGGGAGAGGAGAAGTCAGTGTCCCCAAAATCCGTGTCTCTCTGCCCCTTCCCTGGGGAATGTGGCTTTTTGTCTTCTTGCTCTTCCCACCCTCACCAACACAGCTCATCATCGTGGGGAGGATTTGGACATGGTGGGGCACGTTTTCCTGTTCACTGTGTTGGGAGCGTGGGACACTGAGTGTGCATGCCTGAATGACTCTGCATGCCTCAGACTAAACTCCAGCACCGTCCAGGTCTCGTAGGAAAACACCTGTTTTGCTGTTAGCCAGGTGCAGGAATAGTCAGGGATGCCTTTAGGTGTACTTCCCATGACAGCCCAGAGCATGGAAAATGGTCTCAGCCACCTCAGCTGCAGAGGGAATGTTCTAAACTGCCCTAATTTCCTTTACCCACAGTTGCTGCTTTTTCAGGTTGTTCCATGCCTGAGCAAGAGTCTTCCTTGCCCAGTCACCTTCTCCTCCTTCTCTCCATCCCTGAGCCCCCAAGGCTTCCAAGCCCATCCAGCAAAAGGAGGGAGCTGATAGGAAATGAGGCTGACTCTAATGAGCCAGATATCTCCATTAACTGGAGCAACAGTGAATTTTCTTGCCCATGGCAAAGACTGAGGTGGGAGCTCCTGCAGAGGCAGGTTAGGAGAGGGGACCTCTCAGCATTGTGGGTGGAGAGCCCCAGGAAGTCTGTTGGAAGATCCCTTTATCACAGATATCATCCTGCATTAGTCTCACTTCATCAGGCTCTCCTCATCAGCAACTGAAATGGTTGTGGGACTGCCTGGGGGCTGAGTTTGCTGGAATTTGTGCCATCAGGCAGAACAGTCTGATGATTCCTGGTGTCTCTTTCCATCCACTGAGAAATCAGATGTGAGAAATGCATGAGCTGCTCCCATTTAAAGAGGCCCAAAGTAAACTTCCTTTAGGAAGTGTGGGCTCAGAGACTCTGATCCCAGGAGACTCTGCTGCCCGTTGGAAAGAGAGCACACAGTGTTGGAAATTCGATCCAATTTAGTGCTTTCATTTCCGTGCTGCCTGGCAAAGCCCTTCTGTGTTTGTGGGCCTGTGGGAGGAAAAACATTTCCAGAAATACAGTAACCATGGGAATCTGCACAGCCTTGGGGCAAGTTTATCATGGAGTCCTGCCTTGATAAATACATGGAAAGGAAAATGCAGCCCAAAAGCCCAACCTGCTGCTGTGGTAGAACAGTCCTCTGGCACCACAGCCAGGGAGGGGAAAGGAGAAGGGGAGGCGGCTGCCTGATAGTAGGATCATAGAACCACAGAATGGTTTGGGTTGGAAGGGGTGAAAAATCATCCAGTTCCAGCCCCCTGCCATGGGCAAGGACACCTTCCACTATCCCAGGGTGCTCTCAGCCCCATCCAGCCTGGCCTTGGACACTTCCATGGATCCAGGGGCAGCCCCAGCTTCTCTGGGCAACCTGTGCCACGGCCTCACGCACACAGGGAAGAATTCTTTCCCAATATCCCATCTAATCCTGCCCTCTGGCAGTGGGAAGCCATTCCCTCTTGTCCTGTCACTCCAGGCTCTCATCCAGAGTCCCTCCAGCTCTCCTGGAACCCCTTTAGGCTCTGGAAGGGGCCCTAAGGTCACCTTGAGCCTTGTCTTTTCCAGGCTGAACAGTCCTAATTCCCTCAGACTTTCCTCCTAGGAGCTGATTTTCATCCCTCCAGTCTGTGCCTTTGAAGGTGCCAAGTCTTGGTCTGTAAAGGAAATAATGTTCCAGCTGCAGCGTGGATTCCTTGCAAGTCCCAAGGACTGGGCTGGCAGGCAGAGCTGTGGGGCTGTTCTTAGGGATGGGAGGTGGCTGTGCCTCCTCATCTGCAGGGACAACTCACCACCAAATGCTTTGCTCTCCTCAATCTCTCATGCTGCAGGTTTGGGGCTGCAGGAAGGAGGGTGCTGGCATTAGGCAGTATTTAATTTAAAGCTGTCCTACAGGAGTCAGGCAATTTTTTTTCTGGGTTTCTGCCCCTCCCAGTGCTGTGCTACTGAGTACCCATGTGTAGGTGATGGATTTTACAATTCCAAATGCCAGGAGACTGCTGGCCAGCTGGGAATTGCGCCTTGAAATCTGGATTGGATCAGATCCTGCCAGACTTGAACAGCATTTAGGAGTCTTCTGTCTAACCCCGGGCTGTCGAGGCATCTCTGGCTTGGGAGAGTCCCAGGGTGGGGTGTGAGAAGGGGTGGGATGGTCGCTGGCAGCACACAGCAGTTTCCAGGGTTTCTTGAGCAAATCCTGCACGCAGTGGAGCCAGGACTGTCCCCATGGGAGCCACAGTGGTGTGGGAGGCAGGGAAGGACCAGCCTGCAGGTCCTGCTCAGCATCCTGGGCCTTCAGCGTAGCAGATCCCAGCTGGCCTGCCTGGGAGCTCCCCCCGCTGGAATTGCCCCATCCAGCAGTGCCCGGTGAGCTCCGGGGGTCATTCCCGAGTCACCCAATCCCGCTTGCAGCATGACGTGCCTCTCATCCGCTTCTGGTTCGTCGCCTGGTTCGTTTGCAATCTCACCCTGTCTCAAGGCCCCACCCGCCAGTAACCGCCCTCCATAACCGTGTGTTCTCTCCCAGCATGTCCCACTAATCCTCCACCAAGGAGCCCATCCCTCGCTGCCACGTCTCCTGTGCCTGGCATCGCTCCCTCCCCGCGCCCGGCGCCCGCCCGTGCCCCAACGCTCTCTGTTCTTTTGTCTCTCCCAGAGTCTGAAGGAAGGCCTGACTGTGCAAGAACGCCTGAAGCTTTTTGAATCCAGGGACTTGAAGAAAGACTAGTTCTCCCCGCTCCGCTTGACCACGCGCACCTCCCAGCTTGAGGCAGCACAGCACCAGCACCGTTTGTCTCTCGTTCCCTACGATGTCCTGACGCCCCGACGGGACCCGGCGCCGCCGTGGCGGTGCCCCCCCCTCGCCTCCCCGGCTCCTTTCCCTGCTTCTGAGATGCTCCAGAGACTCTGAGAGGGAGAGGACGGGATTGGAGTGGGGTTTATCCCCCCCCTCTCTTCGGCGCTTTGTAGGAGAATCCTTTCTTTACTGTAAACCATTACACTAAGTGTCAGTATTAAGGCTCAGCAGCCTGTTAATAAGCTATAGCTCTGTCGGGAAGAGCGAGCAGGGCCTGGGTGGTGTTGGCCAGACCGAGCTCTTACTGCTGTCTAGAGACCCCGTGCTCAGAGCACACCAGGAGCCTGATCTAAGCATTGATCTCGACTGCATTGCTTGCACCTACAAGGGGGGAAAGCCGGGGGAAGCCGTCGGGGAGCGCGAGCCGGCGCCCGCAGCCTGGAGGTACAACGCTGCCGTGTCGCTGGAGAAGGATGCAAGAAGTGATTCTCCTGCCCCGTGACTGTGCCGTGTCCTGAATGTAGGTGCCACCGAAGCCTGGCAAGCTTTGGTGGCTGCCCAGGTGGTTATGGATGGGGAGCTGCAGCTGCTGAAGTGCACCATCGAGTCAGCCCCGTCGGCGCGTCCTCGCTCCCGTCTCGCTGCTGGTCGGAGTTGCTGTTCCTGGGGCCGAGCTGTAAGATCACTTTCTTGCCTCTGTTAGATCAAGCCCAGCACTCTCT